>JALMGJ010000003.1:188411724-188739224 GCA_023362775.1 Charina bottae
AACTGGGGATACGGTAAGATAAAATAAATCATGTGAGTTTCTGTTTTGTTTTATTTTTATGTCTTGCTTCTAGCAGCTTTCCAATCACATTAAAGTTTCTATAGATCTCCTTTTTACTTCTTGAGTTTTTAGCAAGTTTGTTCTCAGAAGCTTCAGGCTCAAATGGTAACTCCAATTTTGTTGACCTTTCCCATCAGCTGCTCAAGCTCTATTGTGTGGAGTCTGCCCTGAGCTCTGACAAGCTGAAAAGGAGCAGCAGCCGCATAAAGCAATGCAACAGAATGGTTTGCTTATATACATGTGTTTACTTTTTAGTTGTGTTCAAAATGTAATCTATAATCCGTATGTGTATAAATTGAAGTAATAGATAAGTAATAAATAAATGTCATACATTTAATTTGATAGGTATAACTGATCTTCTCTCTTTTATTGAATAAATATTGTCCCTACACTTGAGCTGTTAAGATGAACTTACATTAACATTATTTTTATTAAGGAAATCTCATCACAATATGATGCTATCCTATGATTCTGCTGTTCTTACAGATACCTTATAACATTTATAGGTATCTGTAAGAACAGCAGAATCACAGGATAGCATGTCCTTACCAGAACTTAGAAAATATGGCTAATGAAGTTTTGGAAATAATTCCAGAAAATTTTGGGGGAAATATGCATGAGTGTGAATGCAGTGCCGCTTTGGAATTAGATCTGAAGAGCTGTGCAATGCTATTAGAAAAGTATGCTAAAGTAATATAAAAGAATACATATAAAAGAAAGCCAATGCTAATCATTAAAGGCTGAACTGCCAGCATGAACATGATCATCTAACTGTTTTTAAAGGACATGTCCTCATTATGTTGCCTTCTTTTGGTTCCCTGACTGCAGTGGAAGTAACTTAGAGTCACCTTTAATTTATTTGTCAAATTTCTTTGCCGCCCATCTCGTGTACCACGACTCTGGGTGGCTTACAGATAATAAAATGACAGTCAATAAAAACACTACAATATAATATCAGCACAAATATAAATACACATAAAAACAAATACAAGTCTAAAAATACAAAAATATAAAATATAAAATTCAAGATGGGCATAAAATCTTAACCTTGGCACGATCATTTTCCTTCTTTAATGCCACAAGTCTTGTTGTCTGAATGATCTGCAATGCCCGAAAAATCATGTTGGGACAAACACAGTGAGGGATTGGAATCTACCCATCTACTACTGTAGTACTACTACTACTGCTGGGTGCATACCTCTTTCCTCTGGTTCCCTACATAGCTATTTTGGCTTGGACTTCAGAAGTTTCCACATAGTGTCTGTCTGGTTCTTTCCAAAGCAATTGTTAGATCAGGGCTTTCCAAAGTGCCGCCGCTGGCGACACATCAGTAGTGGCAGCGGCGGCAGCGCGGTGGCGGCGTGCGCGTGCACGTACTAGAATGGGATGGGGGGTGCCATCTGTGAATGCAGAGTGCAGGGGGGGACCTCTTTCACAAGCAAAGACGGATGGAATACAGGGTGAACTTTCATTGATGCTGGCAATTGCAAACGAAATGCTACTGGGTTAATTTGCTTAGTCACTGTGAAAGGGCCAATAGATTTCAAGTCTAGTTTCTTGGAAGGTCTCACAGAAGTTAGAAATTTTGTAGAAAGCCACACCAAATCCCCTTTTGCAATTCTAGCTCTATCTGCTGCTTTTTTGTACACAGCCTTTGCTATTTTGAGAAGATCCTTTAAAAGGCTATGGGCTGCTTGCCTCAGGAAATCTGCAGCGGGAGGAAGGGCGCTTTCTTGACTGGCTGTTGGTAAGACCCGTGGATGGAATCCATAAGTTGCCTGGAATGGGGACATACCAATAGAGGAGTGTGCTGCATTGCTGTAAGGAAATTCAGCAAGAGGTACAAGATCAGTCCAGTTGTCTTGCTGGTAAGAAATATAGCATCTTAAATATTGCTGCAATAGTTGGTTAACCTTCTCAGCTCCTTCGTTGGCCTCTAGATGGTGTGAGGAAGACAAATGATTTTTAATATTTAATAAGTGCAAGAGGGCCTTCCAAAATTTGGAAGTGAACTGACATGATTGACCAATCATCTACTGTATATCTAAAGACGTGATCCAAAAAGATCTGAGCTGTTTCTTGGGCCATTGGGAGACCCTTGCAAGGAATAAAATAAGCCAATTTGGTAAATAAATCCACTGCTACCAGTATAACCACCCAGGGTCCCTCCTTGTGGGGGAGATGGGTGGTGATATAAATGTGATGAATAAATAAAATAAAAATAAAATGGTAGGATACCCCCACACTGGGGGAAGATCTGTGATGGAATCTAGAGAAACAGTATCCGAGGGCTGCAACAGGGTTTCTGGTTGCTACAATAACCCAGCCAGCTTACCAGGGATTGGTTTTGCTCTACAACAGACATGACAAGTGTGTCCTGTCCCGACTAAGACACAAAGCAGGAAGGTACGGATAAAGTCCTTTATTTACAATTAAAACACACAAAATAAACCTAGAGAAACAAAGGCAACATGAGGTGCTCACAGAGTTCAGGTGGCTTGTGGTGATCTGTTCCTGGGTGCGCACACGGGCAACCACCACGTGGCTGCTATGCAAGGTTCCACTGCAGGACTTGGCGCTGCGGCGAGGAACAGCTCTGGTACGAGGCTTGGCACGGTGGCGGGGTAGGACTCCAGGATGAGGTTTGGCGCTGTGGTGAGGAACAGCTCCGGTATGAGGCTTGGCGCAGCAGCGGGGCGTAGCTCCGGCACGAGGCTTGGCACAGCGACTGCAGGGTGAGGTTCCAGCTCGAGGCTTGGTGCGAAGGCAAGGCAAGATTCCGGCATGAGGCTTGGCACAACTGCGAAGGATGATTCTGGCATGAGACTGGGTGTGGTGGCTGGAGGTTGAGGTTCCGGCTCAGGGCTTGGTGCGAAGGCAAGGCAAGACTCCAGCTCAAGGCTGGACCCAGAGGCTGGGCAGGGTTCCAGCACAGGACAGGGCATGGAGGCAAGGCTAGGATCTGGCCTGAAGCACGGCTGTGCTGTGGGGCAGGGTTCCGGTGCAGCGTGTGGTGGGGTGACAAGGCAGGGCTCCGGCACGAGGCTTGGCTGGACTGCATGGCAAGACTCTGGCGTGGAAACGAGACGAGGTCTGAGCGGGTATTCTGGTGTGGCAACGGGATCATGATTCACTCCAGGAAGCTGTACGGGACGTGAACGGTTGTCTCCGGCAATGGGTGCACGCTGTGCTCGCCTTTTAGCTCTTTGATTTTTGCGCCATTTGTGAGCGAGAGCCAATCGTGCTTCGCATTGCTCTGCCTGCCTTTCCCACTGCCGTTCTCACGTGCTAATAGGTGGAGGCGAGTCTCCTTCTAGGCTACCTCCAATCAGCTGCTCTGAATCTAATTCAAATTTTGCGCCAACTCTGTCCTTTCCTGTTTCTATTGTTATTGGCCCCTCTATTTCCAGATCAAACTTTCAGCTGTAAAGGAAGTTCCTTACTTCCTTCTGTACTGCAAGCGTCCTTCACTGGAGCACCTGCGTGTTTTTGGAACGTATGCATATGTCCAAATTCCCAGGTCTCAACAAAGGAAGAACCAACCAAAAGCGCAACACTTAAGGTTTGTTGGTTATTCATCAGAGTCTAAGGCCTATTGTTTTTCATTAGGCCACGGCCAAGTGGTAATCTCCCGAAGTGCCAATTTTGATCAGCCTGCTGGTTGGAAAAGGCTGCATGGTAGTTCAGAAGTGCTGTTGCCATGTAGTCCAAAACCTATTGTCCATACTCCAGCAGATGGACAGATACCAGCCCAGGTGCCTTCTGTTTCCCAATCTCCTCATGTTTCAAAAGGGTCTCCACAAGTGAAAGAAGAAAACATATCACCTCAGCAGGTTCAGGGCCAGGACGGGGAATCAGATGGTGGAAAGGAAGAAACTGATGAGGAAAATACAGTTGTTATTCCTCGTAGGTCCTCTTGTTCAACAAAGGGTGTCAAGCCTGACAGATTTGTAGTTCAACAGGTGAGAGTGTGTCAAGTCACCTGTGAGTCTCAGTCTTTTCAAGAGGTACTGCTTGGGAGGAGGCAAAGGTAAAAACAAAACCACACGAGCAGAGTTGTAGATGAATCACGCTGAAAATGGCTGTATGATATAAACGATATAAAACTTTACTGAAGATAAGCAGGAGTATACATACGACAGCAAGCAGCAAAGCGTGTCTTGAACAAAGCAGCACAGGGAACAGCACACAAAGAACAGAAGATCAAATGTTTTTCCCCTAGTCTTTGCTTCCATCGACTTACAAGACCCAAGGAGCACAAAATTGGCAAGCAGTAAGCCAATAGCTACACTTCCAAGTCTTTTGTTGAGAGCAAAAGAAAAGTACGTGGCAGTGGCTAACAGACATACAGTCGAGCACACAAATTATTACAACACACACATATATCGGAGGATCCGAATCTCTCATAACATGCGCTTAACAAGTTCCCATTGGTTGGTTAGATATCTGGATATTCTGAGCGCAGAGTGCTACCTGCCAGTAGGTGGCAGTGCTGTGCCTAGCAGGTGTCTCTCTAATCTACAATCTATACTCAAAGGCAGTTAGACATAACATCTGTGAAGACAAGCAATTTGTAACTACTTTCCCATGGGAATCCTGACAAATAGGTTGTCTCCGGCAATGGGTGCACGCTGCGCTCGCCTTTTAGCTCTTTGATTTTTGCGCCATTTGTGAGCGAGAGCCAATCGTGCTTCGCGTTGCTCTGCCCGCCTTTCCCACTGCCGTTCTCACGTGCTAATAGGTGGAGGCGAGTCTCCTTCTAGGCTGCCTCCAATCAGATGCTCTGAATCTAATTCAAATTTTGCGCCAACTCTGTCCTTTCCTGTTTCTATTGTTATTGGCCCCTCTATTTCCAGATCAAACTCATTGGACTCAGCCTCCATCCTGACAAAGAGGAAACATAATCCTTAATGTAAGCATGGACCCTCGACCACCAAAATTCTCTGAAAAGTCTATGTTGGATCTTAATTATCCCCCCCCCCCCGTGCCACGCTGTTTTGTTGTCATGGCACAGCTGTAGTACTTCCTCCCTTAGGGGAAGAGGCACATATAAATGTCCATTGTGCAACAGCTGCCCTCCCTCCACTGTGAAAGGCACAACAATAACTTGTTGGGCTCCCTGGAAGTCATCCATCCAGGCCCTGGTGTATGCATCCTGCTGCTGCTGCACCCTAAACCTAATCCGATCAAAGAGATCAACAGCTTGTCTTCCAGCTCCCAATCTTTTGTATTGGTCTGATTTAAGGTGTGACTCAAAGTTGCATGGCTGGAGTATCGTTGCTGGGAAGGATGACTGGGGGGCCTCATCCTCCAGCTTACGTGAGAGGGTGTCTATTATTACACAATGCTGATACACCTTATCTAGGAAAAATAAAGCTTGTGTAAGTGGTGCATAGATTTTTAAAAAATAAATTGTCAAGTGAATGACCAGCGTGTCAAAGTGTGTCAGTTATTATATTCAATAACAGAGGAAGTCTGAACTCAAAAACTCCCTCCTGTAACAATAAAAAAGGAATGAGTCCCATAACAAACTTCAAATGAAACACTTTCTCTTGCTGAGTTTGTATGTATACTGAAAGCTAATTAACTGGTTTGTGTACATATGTGTACTGTATTCCAGACATATAAGATCCTATAAAATGATATTGTAAGCCTTAATAAGGCAGTTTCAGTTTCACAGCTCCAGTGGTGTACTGATGGATTGAATCCAGTTTTGTTTATTGCCACTTCATGTTTGAACTAGATGCAGAAGGGCTGTATATTAAAATAAAATTAACTAATTTATATGGATATAATAAGAATCCTTAAGAATCCACAGGCAACTTTTGAAAATTGCCTTTCTTCCCAACCCTATGGAAAGGCCCTCTTGTTCTGGTCTAAAACTATCATAGATATACTCTAATATGAAATAGGAAGGTCAGAGGATTAAGCAGACTCCACTGATAAATGAGCTCAGTGCTTGACATCCAAAACATTGTGTAGGAAGTTCTAGGCACTCAGCAGGGTTTATACTTTATTTGTCAAATGCAACACGCTTCTGAAATGGATGGGATTTTCCATGGAGAGTTGGAGTGAGGACCACCTTTCAAAAGGAGAATGAAAATCAAACACTTTGATCCTACAATTCTACACAAATGGAGACTGCTTGTGTGAGTGGGTACAGGTCTTCTTCAGTTAAGACTTTAGGATTCTTAAAGTGCCTTTATAGGTTGCCAAACATATCCTAGCTCTGAAATTATATTTTATGTATGGTGACTGGTAGGGGTATTCACAGAAACTGTTCTGGTTTTCTCTAGGAATAAATTTGTGAGAAACAACAGAGTGTTTTGGAATGGGCATTAGTAGTGAAGAGGACCCAGTATCATGTCTTCCTCTGGTCAACAATCCTGACCAGAAAAACAAAACAACCTTCTACATAATGTTTCTTTAAGTTGCTTTATAAAAGATATACCATGTAAAAAGAGAAAAATAGCACTTTCATGGAAATTTTACATTTAGAAAGCATGAATCAGAGAAATATACATAGCAGAGAGAGAAGGAGAGAGAGATCTGGGCAATTTTAGTTTAGAAAAAAGATTTATTTGGGCAGTTTCCATTATCGGCTATGCACTTTAGGGGACTGTGTACAAAGATTAGAAAAAAATGGAAACAAACAAAAATGGAAATGTATTCCATAGAAAAAACCAACAACAGAACAGAATGTTATTCTACTAATGCAGACAGTAAAATGAACTTGATTTATATGGATTTGCATATCTCTAGTGAGAGAGAAAAAAAAGAAAGCAAGAGATCACATGGTATAAATGCTTATTGTCTAAGATGTTCCTGGCCATCTCTGATTTTTGGCTCCCTTTTGCACCAGTCAAGAATAGAACTACTAGGCTGTAACAGAGATGAGATGATAGAGATAGAGATAGAGATAGAGATAGAGATAGAGATAGAGATAGAGATAGAGATAGAGATAGAGATAGAGATAGAGATAGAGATAGAGATAGAGATGATAGAGAGATAGATAGATAGAGATAGAGATAGAGATAGAGATAGAGATAGAGATAGAGATAGAGATAGAGATAGAGATAGAGATAGAGATAGAGATAGAGATAGAGATAGAGATAGAGAGATCTTGTGCATGTATCTGAATTTTATGGAAACCTTTATGAAAGGAGAAGAGGAATTAAAAACTCTTTATGATCCCAGATGCTACTCTAAGAGACAATAAATCAGTTATTGCTGAATTATAATATTAAGCTTTCAGCAACAGTATTAAAATTAGCAGAATGGTTAATTCAGTCTTTTCATCAGTTTTAAATGTTGTTTTAACTAGATATTTTATTAGATATATCCAGCAGTTAAACTGGTGATATGGACATCTGCTGAGCATTTAGCTAGTAACTAGAAGCATAAAATTTTAATCATTAGTTTCTTCAGCATTAAAAGCACCACTATCAAGACATTTTTCATAAAGAAAAGTCATGCGCTACTGTCGGCTATATTTATTACACCAAGGACCATTTTCATATAATAATGCAGATGTCTTCATCCCAGAAACCCCAGTGGTACTTAAAAACTAGACTTTTATTACTCAAGCCTTGGGCCAAACAAAGCTATAAACCTGCTAAATTCTCATTCAGATACTGCTGCTAGGTTTTGAGTTTTTGTGTGCTGTAAATTACATCCCTAAGTAATTAAATATGGAGAAAAGTGGTAGTCAGAATTGCAGGCATTTTGATTCATGAGACTTCACAAAAAATTAGGAGAGGAATTTATAAATGTACACTAGCGTTATATGTTTCACAAATATATGTATGCACATACACACATGCACATACCTATAGGCACAGCTCTAAAATATATGGTATTCCAGCAGCACAAGATTAGAAATGTCACTGAAAGCTGCCACCAATATGCTGTCTATTAAACAAAATCTCTTGTTTAATACAACACTTCCAGAACACTCAACCTCAGCTTCACTTGGCCAGTAATGACACACTCCTTGATGCAGCTGCAATATAGGAAGGTATTAAAAATATTACAATTGCTGCCTCCCCAGACATTTTATTACATTTTCAGCTCTCCAAGAGGCTGACTAGAGAACAACAGAATTAAAAAGATGGGGAGATCTGAAGTATATCAAATGCCTCAAAGCCAGAATATGAAAATACTTTTCCATAAACAGCCAAAAATGCTTACATTAAACCATTAATGTGGCTATATAGAGCATGTGCATACACAAACATATGGTGTATTAAAGCATGTGATGTATTTTTCATTTCATAAGATGAAGCATTTATCATTTTCTTTTTAAAAAAAGATTTATTTCAGCAGAGAGATTTGCAGGATTATCTTTGACAATGTTCCAGTGTGTAACACTTTATGAAATGAGCTTGGGTAATTGAAAGCAGAGTTTATTAGAATGCTCAAGACTTTGGGACATGAGAAATGTGATTCTGCTAAATGTGAAGTTAATATATAATACATGGACAGTGGGCTGGCCATATGAATGGTGGGTGTAACTGGGAAGCAGAGGGCTGGTGTGCAAACTTGGCCAAATATTAATATCTGAGTATAGATTTAAGTAGGGAAAAAACTTCCCTGAGTCAAGATGTGCAGATTGTAAAAAATCAGTGTTGTTTTTTTCCTAGACCAGATAGAACAGAGATGGTTAAAGGATCTCTTCCAGCAATGCAATATTAAAGAACAGCATGAATGCAAGAGCTCTGGGCTGTTCACACTGAAGCACCTTTCTTCCTCTATTCCAGCTTTATCTGGAATGGTCATGAACTGTGATAACCAACATTCTTTCATTTTTTCTTTTCTCTTTTGTTTACTATTAGGATTTTTCAATACAATAAAAGTATACAAAACTAAAAGAAGATTAAGAAAATTTTATATAGAGAAAAAGAAAAAGGGAAAGGGAAAGGGAAAGGGAAAGGGAAAGGGAAAGGGAAAGGGAAAGGGAAAGGGAAAGGGAAAGGAAAAGGAAAAGGAAAAGGAAATAAAGGAAGGAAGGAAGGAAGGAAGGAAGGAAGGAAGGAAGGAAGGAAGGAAGACATAGAATTATGACTTCCACCCTTCCTTCTATCAAGTAATTGCCATCTTATTCTTTCCCCTTCCTCTTTGACCCTTTTTAATCCCCAAGTCCATAAATCATCAATTCAGTCTTTTCTTCTTTCAACAAAAAGTCCATATAAGGCTTCCAGTCTTTTAAAAAAAGACTTTATCAATTTTTTCCTGACCAAAATGGTCAGCTTTGCCATTTCCGTGAGCTTTGTCAATTTTATAATCCAGTCTTCTACTGTGGGTATTTCATTATTCTTCCATCTTTGTGCATATAATAATCTTGCCACAGTTATCATATAAAATATTAGTTTCCCATATTTCTTTTCTAGTTCATTGTCCATAAAACCCAATAAAAATAATTCTTGTTTCATACATTAATCTACAGTATCTTTTGCATCATTGTGTAGGCTGACCATACGTCCCGTTTTGAACGGGACAGTCCCGTTATTTTATCATTTTCTGGACAAAATCTCCATTTTGTCCCGTTTTCAAAGTTAGAGTGTGTGTGTGCGCCTGCCTGCACACCTGCCTGTGCGCCTGCCTGTGCACCTGCCTGCCTGAGTGCCTGCCTGCGCGTGCGCCTGCATGCCAGCATGCTGGCGCGCATGCACATGTTAGGGTCCCGTTTTCATCTCAAGGAAATATGGTCAGCCTATCATTGTGTGAATTTGCACCCAAAATTTCTTTGCTTTTTCACAAGTCCACTGTGCACGATAAAAAGTTCCCTCTTCCTTATCACACTTCCAATGCTGGTTTGATATTCCTTTATACATCTTTGACAGTTTAGCTGGTGTCATATACCATTGATACATCATTTTATAGAAGTTCCTGTTGTATTTTTTATTTTTGATCTAAAAGAATCTGGGTCACAAGATTCAGTTTAAGAAGACATGCTAAGGTATTTTTTCTCTCTCACACAGTGGAGCCACAAAGTCTGCTGGAATTCAGATTCCTCTTACCAAATAAGGTTTATCTTTGTATTCTTAAAGTGTTTGTAACCATATATGGTATTCTTGTTTGGCTAGGCTGAGTTTGAGATGTCACATGCTAATTGGTTAAAACGGTGAACTATTGCCAGTGAACAAGAAGTTAATATGTATAAAGGTAACATCTTTTGTTAAGCCTGATGGCACTTCTGCTGTTTCTTTTGCTATTCAAATGAAGATGTTAAGTCTGCCTGCACCTCTTGTAGGTAAACAGATTGTAGATATGTTCTCGTTTTTTGAATAAATGCAACTTTATTTTTTACTGCAAAAGACTAGTTTATTGATCTCTCTCAACGCAAGCTTCTAAAACTCTGAAATCAAATAAAATTAAAAGTTCTCTCTTAAATTATGACACAATGTAAACTTGATACCAGTTTCCCATATTTTCTCCCATATATTCATATCTATATTATAACCAAAATTTTCAGCCCATAACCAACATTCCTTCACAATATAAACCCTATTAGGCATTTCTCAACATGCAGTTCTCTGTGGGTGATCACTCCCTATAATATTAATCAAATGATGGTGTGTCCTTGCTTACACAGAAGCCTCCATGAATGTAGCTGGATGTCCACTGAATGAACAAAACCTGGAGGAAGCCAACATCATTAGAACCATGTGGGCAGAGAATGGGTAAAAAAATATATGACCCTTGAGAGAATTATATGACAGCATACAAACAAAGAAATATTAGTCACCTTTCATAACAATCCTCAGGGATGAAAAATGTATCAACGGTTATCATTTACCAGTACCACCTAATCTCAGTACAACACCTTGACTTTATCCTGATAATAGCTTGAGGCCAGACAAGCAAACTAAATAGCTATTGGTAGCAATTTACTTCCTAATCGAACCATCTTGCAACTTACTCAGATGTTCCATGGGGTAATGCTTTTCAAAAATCCCATGATTACAAAACCAACAGGAATTTCCCTTCACCCTCGTTCTCATCAGGGTATAGGATTTCCCCTTTTTTGAAGAAGTGATGATTTAGCTTTATTTGTAGAGAGATAGTTTCCTTCTGAAAACATTGTAAGTAGTAAGGAAAGCTTAAATCTTGGAGCAGCCAAAAGAAAGTGTTCAAAGTATAATTATTTTATTCTGTAAACAAGATTTAGGAGGCTAACTGCTTAATTTTCAAGACAGTTATTTACTGAAATGACAACTGCCAACTTCAAGAACAAAAATGTCTTCTTTGGTTTCTGTTTCTTTTTTTTTTAAAGTAGGACCTTTTATTGGCTACATTCTGTTATAAATGGTTACTGCACCTCTTTTGTTGTTGTTGCTGTTCCCAACTCCATAATTCCTATGACAATGTAAGAAGCTTTTAAAAAATGACTGTAGTTTTTTTATGTCTATAAGAAAATGTTGGGCAAAACTAAATGTATGTTCTTTTATTCATATAACTCTGCTGTTAAGTGTAGGGTTGTTTCTCATAAACAAAAGCCTCCCCCATATAAATCTAATGCCTAAACTAAAGTTGAATAGGACAATCCATTTCTGAAAACTGCATTTCTGAAAACTGTGTATTCTTGAAAAGATTATATTATTAAAATCACATGTAACTTCACATATTTTCTTCACCACTTTATTGAGGTAGGTGGGCTTGTCCAGAAAAGCTGGGTGGGAAATGTTGTTTCAGCTGCCTTTTTTGATTCACCTTTGATGCCAGAATCAATATGAATTAAGTACATTTGTAAAGTATTAAGAATATCATTGGACTTGAAGGATGTTAGTAGTATTATAAAGCCATGTATTCTAAATTGAGACCTAACTAGGTGTATGGAGAATTGCAATCCAAATTTTTGGATTGCTTCTGTCTAGAGCAGCCTTTCTCAACTTTTTGACCCTGGAGGAACCCTTGAAATATTTTTCAGGCCTCGGGGAACCCCTGTACATTCAGGCTCAAATATAGGCCAGAAGTTACAAAATTATTATATTTGTTTCATGTGTAGGCCTGTATATACAGTATGCATTAACAGTGTTCTTAAACTAAAAATAAAGAATGAAACTTACCTCTTTAATGTGAAGTTGCCCAAATTTGAAATAATTTTTTTAATAAATCGTGATCTCCCAGGGAACCCCTAGTGACCTCTCACAAAACCCTGGGTTTCCATGAAACCCTGGTTGAGAAACCTGGTCTAGAGGAACCCAAAGAAAGCTGTGATATAAGGGATTTTTAATGCCCCTTTCCCCAAAGAAACATTCTTACTTTTCCAAACAAAGTTTTTTGCACCTTTGAAGAGTTTGAAAAAAATCCCTTCTGAAGTCTGCTATTTAATATGGAAACAAATACTCTGTTTACCAAAAAAACAGCAGAAAAATACCATAGTTTGCATACATTTTGTACAGACTAGGTATGAACACCCAATTTAGATAAAAATGAGTTAATCTTAGGTTGTTTTTAAAACTCAAGGCCTGTATCTTGTTCAGTCTTTTACGAAGTTCCATTTCAGATAGGCATTTTGGGTATGTTTGCAATGTTCATCTATTTCACCTGGACACTGTAACACTTTATAAGGCTGGAAGGGAAAGCCAATGCTATTGTTGAGAAGAATGATATGTTTTCTTTAGACACCTGATGTTGTAGATTCCAGATAGCTTTGGAGGAAGGTGTATGCACGCACATACTAACCTAGTCTACTGCCCTCAAGTAAGTAGAGGATATTGTTCAATTGTAAGTGCAACTTATAAGATTCAGTTGGTTGCCCAATCAGCACCTCTAAGTAGAACAGTGAAGGCATCATTTGATATGTTGTTTCAGGCAGCAAAGTCTCTTGGAGTCCTGATTATGGCCAATTTTTCATCCAGGCATTCCTGGATCGTGATGCCCTCCGAACAGTCACTCATGCTCTCGTCATCTCCCATGTAGATTATTGCAATGTGCTCTACATGGGGCTACCCTTGAAGACTATCCGGAAGCTACAGCTGGTGCAGAATGCAGTCGCGCGGGCGATTTTGGGTGCGCCAAGATCCGCACATACAGTATAACACCTTTGCTCCGTGAGCTGCATTGGGTGCCGGTTTGCTTCCGGGTACAATTCAAGGTGTTGGTTATCACCTTTAAAGCCCTACATGGCATGGGACCAGAATACCTGAGGGACCGTCTTATCCCCATATTATCGACCCGCCCCACCCGATCATTCAGAGAGGGCCTGCTACGAGCCCCATCAATTTGAGAATGTCATCTGATGGGGGCTAGGAGGTGGGCCTTCTCTGTAGCAGCACCCATACTATGGAACATCTTGCCCCCAGAGTTGAGACAGATCCCCTCCCTCCTGACCTTTAGGAAAGAACTGAAGACCTGGTTCTGCCGCCTGGCATGGGAGGGAGGAAACGATAGTTCCTCATGGGGGTGGTTAATCCCATAATTTTATAATGCCCTTCTTTTATTAATACTATCTCCCACTTGGATTTTATATCTATTTATTATATTAATTGTATAAATTGTTGGTTTATATTTTATATTTTAATCTAATCTATTTTATTGTAAACCACCCAGAGTTCCCCGTTGGGGGAGATGGGCGGGTATATAAATTAAATAAATAAATAAATAAAATAAAATAAAATTTTGGCCGTGAAGGAAATTATATGTAACTAAGGGGTACAGTATGTATTCAATTTTGTTGGTATGCTCACAAAAAAATGTTGTGTAATTTGTAAAGGATTATCCCTTATTCTGCTATATCATAGGCTCTTGAAGCAGAATTGAGTTCCATAAATGTTACAGTCAATCCACTACCCATAATAATGAAAAGCAATGAATAGGTCATAAGTATTGGTACTTTACCAATTATGGGAGCATGGTGGCTCAGCGGGTAAGACGCCAGGCTTGTCGATTGGAAGATGGCAAGTTCAGAGGTTCGAGACCCTAGCCCCGCGTGATGGAGTGAGCTCCCGCACTAGCTCCAGCTCTTGCCAACCTAGCAATTCGAAAGCATGCAAATGCAAGTAGATGAATAGGTACCACTTCGGTGGGATGGTAACAGTGTTCCACGCGTGTCATGCCAGCCACATGACCGTGGAAGGATCTTCGGACAACGCTGGCTCTTTGGCTAACAAACGGAGATGAGCATCGGCCCCTAGAGTCGGACACGACTGCACAAATGTGCGGGGGGAACCTTTACCTATTGGTACTTTATGTATAACATTTGGACCCTGTTCAGCTTCTGCAAACAAGTTGTCATATACGGTATTGGGTATCAATTACTAAATTACATTTAGTTCTAGAATCTGTGATATGGGCAGGGCGTGTTGAGTACGTTGAGAGGTTTATTTTATGGCTACTTCATTTATTTTACAGTATTTGTAATCCAGCCCAATATTAGATGATTGCTTCCCAAGTGCAGGGGCGTGGTGGATCAGCGGGTAAGACGCCAGGCTTGTCGATTGGAAGATCGCAAGTTCGGAGGTTGGAATCCCTAGCCCTGCATGCGGAGTGGGCTCCCGCACTAGTCCCAGCTCTTGCCAACCTAGCAATTCGAAAGCATGCAAATGCGAGTAGATGAATAGGTACCACTTCGGTGGGATGGTAACAGCGTTCCACGTGCGTCATGCCGGCCACATAACCGTGGAAGCGTCTTCAGACAAAACTGGCTCTTCGGATTACAAACGGAGATGAGCACCGGCCCCTAGAGTTGGACACGACTGCACAAATATGCGGGGGGAACCTTGACCTTGAAGTCTTCCCAAACATTATTCTGGATTTTGCTTAGTTTGTTTCAGCAAATTATTTTGATTCTGTATCTTAAGTGAATCTATACGAACTTGGGAGCAGAGATATCATCTCACTACCCAGACAATTCCTAGACAAGATTCTAAATAATGAAGCGGCAATAGTGGAAGGGAGAGAAGGTGAATGTAATGAGCATGGAAGGTCCCCCTAAGGAGAGATGCCAATTTGATGTGTGCTTTGTGCTTGCCAGTACAATGTGTTATGATTTCATGATTTCCCAGTCCTTTGTCATTCATTTAGTGCTGTTACAAATGAGATGCTGTGGATGGAAAATTGCAACCTATTGATCACATCCTTCCAATGGATTTGCAGTGCCAGATGGCCTAATTATTCGTAGCATTTCTTACACATATGCACTTCTCTCACACAGACAAGCTATAGTTTCTTTGTGGTCATTTTTAAGGCAAGCTTGCTTGCAAGAAATATAGTTTCTGCAAAGAAGTAGAAAGGCAACCACCAGCTGATTGAAATATTTATTATAAGAATAGGCTTGCTTGCTTGGTTGTTCCAGTCCTTCTGTTTGCCCATTATCCAGAAAAGATAAGAAAGAGGTGTTCATTCTTAACAATTATTCACTGCAAAGCAAAGTATACTTTGGAGCACTTAGATTTTGCAAATGTTTCCCAGCCACTTTTTCTGACACACATCCAGCCTATGAAAATACTGCATATAGATTTCCACAATCAGACGGGTAATATTAAGAGCCAAGAATACAGTATGTTTTTGATGTGATCCAGTGAAGAGCTAAGAATGTTTAAGTCTCTGGCTATCAAAGGCTGAAAGTGTGTTTGCCTATGCTGGATTTTGATCATTAACTTTTGTTCAACTCCTTTATATGACATGTTTGCTTTCAAATACAGTTTAATCAGCTATTCCACTTGCAGTGAAGAAGTTAAGCTGTGTAGCCTGAAGAATGATTGGAAATACTAATTATATTATTAGTATATGGAATGCTTTCTTCTACCATCTCTTCATGTTTAATGGAAATCTGAGCTAGGCTACCCACATACAAGTATATCTCATGAATTCCAGAAGGATCTCTTCAAATTAGGGTAATAGGTATCAAAATGGCATGCTCAATGTAAGCAAATATTAAAAAAGGTATATAACTTCACATATACTCTCTTGGAGTTTCAACAGTGCTTGAACAAGGGTCTTGGGCTGTAATGAAAGTGTTGATTTAATCTGAGGCTATAGTGGAACTAAATTCTACGTTGGGGATCACCATGGAAAGAATCATTATGAAAAATCATCCTGATAGGGCAGCATTGCAAAATTTTACTTCATGCCAGATGAGAAGCATTCAGAAAACTAGGGCCTCTGTTATAGAATTCTTTCTCAGTTCAGTTATGGTTGGTGCTGAAACTAGTGTTAAATACTTCCCCATTATTCCTTTTGTTTGAACTTAGGCTGAAGTCTGTGAACAGAGAATTTTGTTCCAGTATATTTTGAGTCTTATGATGTCCCATATTTTTTTTAAAATACTCTAAGCCATGGTTCCCCAAAGAGGTCAATATTGACCCCCAAGGGTCAATGGGACTATCCATTGTTGTTGTTGTTGTTGTTGTTGTTGTTGTTGTTATTCATAGTACTATTAGTTAAAGTAGTATTTATTAAATTATTTTCATATAATAAATGTTTGGGGGTTGATGAACAATCTGAAACTTCATGAAGGGGTCACTGAGCTGAAGAGTTTGGGGACCCCTGCTCTAAGCCATGGAAATTTGGAAAATGCATTCACCAATAAAACAGCCACATATTCCATTCCTTCACCCATTGGTTGGACCTAGTTGAGGAGATGAGGATGAAGAAAAGTCATTAAGTACATAATACTTCTGCCTGGTAGACAAGTTAGAGTTCATAGTTTATGATGTAATGTAATTCCTGAATGTTCTGCCCATGTTGCATTTTCTTTCTCAGATAGGTTGATAAATGCAAAAGTGTGTATTACACACACACACACAATATCTGTGTTATAGTTTATGTTGCAGTGTAGTTGACTCTCTAGATTCCCAAATGCAGAAATTGTGCTATTTTGTTTGTTGAGCTTGAAATTGACAAATCCAATATGTGCTCTACGTATGTATATTAGGAAGAAGCCTCCATGCAACATCCAGAGAAGTTTGTTTTTGAAGTTATTTTGAGGTCATGGGCTAACTGTATTTTTCAAGTGAATCCATTGCTGTTGCTTCTCTCATAGACTCAGTACAGTAATTGTTTGTCTGCAGACCGGGTTGTAAACCAGCATGGTAAACTTTTGCTTCCAAAAACTTTTCATATGGTAATTGTAGCAGGGTGAGTTACTCTGATGGACTTGGGACAATACAATTATCTCAAGGTTAGAGCTGTTCTGTTCTGTTCTGTTCGAGCCTGAAATCAGGCTCAGTATCACATAGACCCTGAAAAATTGTGCTTAATTAAAATACCTACCTTCTATCTGTAAACATATAAAAGGGCAGAAGCATTCATTCCTGGAGGAGGAGGTTGTGAAGCATTCTTAGAGTTGTTTTTGTGCAGCATGGAGAAGTGAAAGCACACAAGCTGTCTGTGGGAAGAAAGGAATGGAACTGGTAAGACACTGTAGAAGCTGCATTTGAAATTGTCTATATAGAACTCTATATCTATAGTTTGTTAATCTAAGGCCACTGTACATATTGAATATCACTGTAAATAGAAAAGAATAGTGTGGGGGTGTTTGGTGCTAGCATTCAGTATAGACTACCACCTCACCTATTTTTGTGGCCCTAGGACAAAAACAAGAGAATGGGGAAATTGTTTCAAGCTCCCTTTCTAGGGAAAAATACTTTAACTGGACAGATTCTAATATTTGGGAGTAAAAATGGCTAATAAAGGGAAATATGATCAAAGTATTTAACATATGCATGTGTGGGGAAAGTGATTTTAAAAAATCTTCCTATCATAATTCTAGAATCCAAAGTCATCCAGTGAATCTGAATAGATAAGACTGAACATAGATGCTAGTTCTGGTGACTATGTATTACAGTTTTTTGTTAAGTAACCCATGCAGAAGGCTTTTATTTTCTCATTTTCAGCATGTGGGATACTTATGGACCACATGTTGCCCATATTACAGCTCTGGAGCCCTGGTTGCTATATTGTGCTCATCTCCTGGTATCCTTGATGTTCTACCTTGTCCAGCCATGTATTTACTTAGCCTTTTGAATTCAGTTTGTCAGTAAGGACCTGTGTTTTGACTAATGAATTAAATGATCATTAACCAAGGGTACCTCTTTATGACTTGGTAACAGCTAGTTGCCTTCATGCTTTTTTAATGGAATAATCTGTTCCACACTTTTCAAACGAATGTGCAAGTATGAAAGGTAGTATTTTTCTAAATTTAAATGGGGCAGAATAATAAAGGTGGGCAGGAGCTGCTGAACTTGTTTCATGACCAGATTCTAAATAGCCTAATACATCAGTCTTGAGATAATCCATTCCAATTTGCTTCCAGTTCAGAGGAGCGAACCAGGAAAAGCAAAGCCCTGCCATTTGCATTTTACATGGATTTAAAAGAAAACCCAAGCTAAATAACAAAGTATCTGTAAATGAGGAAGACAGACTAAGAGGGTCATGAGGTTTTGGTGCCAGACTTTGATAAAAACCTTAAGATTGCCTCTTCAGGTTTGAACTTTGACGGAGAGCTGAGTGCTGGGTGCTGTGCAAATTCGCTTGCGGTCTCTCCGCTGTCGTTTACTGGGACTCCCGAAGGCTGAAGGGAGATTAGTTATCATCTGGCTTGGTATGCTTTCTTGTGTTTCTGTTTAATCTGCCAACCACAGTTAAACAATAAAGCTTAAGGTTTCCTTACTTACTGGCTGTGGAGCAGAGATTTCCAAACTCTGTGTCGGGACACGTTAGTGTGTCGGCTGCAGTGTCTGGGTGTGTCATGGCTGCTGCTGCCTCCAAGCCCTGCCAGGATTCCACGCAGGTCCTAGTGCCTGCCTTGTGCCTTGCTGCCTCCAAACCTGCTGTGATTCCATGCAGGTCCTAGTGCCTGCCTTGTGCCTTGCTGTAAGAGTGTGTCGCAAAATGATGCATGTCTAAAAAGTGTGTCACCAACATGAAAAGTTTGGAAAGCTCTGGCTTAAGGTCTCCTTACTTACTGGCATGTTCATTGTCTCTGGATCTAAAAGAATCAATTGTTTGGGCACCAGATCACTGCCTTGACAGTTGACAATAAGGGCTAAGCAAGAATGGAAAAACAGAGGCATCAAAATGACAGAATGACAGCACTGTACTGTCATGACACAAGACCCACCCTTTTTGTAAGTGTGTGACATGTACAAAAGGGGTAGAGCTTGCATCACAATGGCACAACACTGCTTTCATCATTTGTCCCCGTTGTCACTCCTCTGTGGGTGATCCTGTGGGAAAAGGGAAATGAGAGCCAGTTTGGTCTAGTGGTTAAGGCACCAGGCTAGAAACCAGGAGACTGTGAGTTCTAGTCCCACCTTGGGCATGAAAGCCGGCTGGGTGACCTTGGGCCAGTCACTCCCTCTCAGCCCAACTCACCTCACAGGGTTGTTGTTGTGGGGAAAATAGGAGGAGGAAGGAGTATTAGGTATGTTCGTCGCCTTGAGTTATTTATAAAAATAATAAAGGTGGGATAAAAAAAACTTAAAAAATTAAAAAAAGTGAAAATATGAAAAAGTAGGGGAGTATGAAAAAGTAAACAGTTAATCACAATGTGTTCACAAGAGAAAGCATCATTATCATCACCCAAAACAAGAATCTGGCCAGCAATGAAGCAAAATTGTTAAACAAAAGTAAATATACATAAAGCTGTGCCTAGATAACAGATGGTCTGATTACAAAGATCAGTCTGATTTGAGAATGCAGTATAAGATTGAATGCAGTACTTCCCCCGTCTTCTACATCAAGCTATCCTGCATAAACACCAAAAGGTCCTGCATAAAGCATCCTACATAAACACCAAACATTTTCTTCACTTGGCATGGTTGCCATGTGATGCTCTGTTCTCTGCACAATCACAGAGCTTCAAAGAGAGTTGGGAATTTGACACAGAATGGCTTAGAGGAGTTTATCCCATCTGAAATGAATTAAAAATTACCACTGAATTGCCCTCACCCATACCAAGTTTGGGCTTGACTCCAAGTCAGAACTGAGCCCTACAAAATGCATATTTAAATGCCTATTCTTTTATTTCAGTACAGATTTTAATGCAGAAACAACAGAATTGTCAATTAAAACATTTGAGAGTGACACAGCCATGAAATATACAGAATCACAATCTGGAAGTAACACATTAGGAAAATCTGTAAGGATATAACACTTTCACCAGGGCTACATGTGAAATCTAGCACATACAGTACATGAGAATAATAATGAATGAGGTTTTTAAAGTACCGCTTCAAAATTCAACATTAAAATAATAATATCATAGAGAGAGTCGAAATATATCATTATTGAACCCTTTTATACTGATAAAATGGTGAATGTGTTGCTAACATACCACCATCCACGCATAAGCATATCTGGGGGAACTCGAGATTTGCAGAAATATACAAAGGCACCATTGCCACAAGTGGCACTCAATCAGCCACTGGTCAAATCTCCTTGCCAGTGGTTCTGGCAGTTTGGAGTCATAATAACTGGTCAAAAGACACTATTTTGGGAATACAGAGCCCCAATTCCCCTATACATAAAATGCCGGATGTCCTATGAGCCCTTCTGCCAGTGCTGGCACAGTGTGACTGCATTACTAGTTCCTCACTCATTGGTCTGATTTGGCTACTGCAATCTATATTTGTGCTGTCAGACACAGTGAGTTGTGTAATGAAAACCTCACTATTCCATTAACTCTTTCATTCAGCTGTTCTTGAAGGAGTATTTAGGCAAAATGAGGCATCTGACTTAATTTAGGCACTCTTGTGTCATGGCTGGCTGGGTGGAACTAATTTAACATTGTACATGACTAAGAGCTGATCTGCATGACCAGGTTACCCCAGCAGAAGAGAAATGCACAACAGAGATGCACAATGTCATCCTCTACCTGCCCCATCTTATCAAGAAGGCATGCACTGCCTGTTGTTTCCTGCTCAGTGTCAAAAGTAGTGTTTTATGACTGGTGCTAGTACAAGTGGTGCCCAAGCAATCCAGTTCACCTGCTGTGCTTTGTCGGATTGTAAGCAAACATCCCCACTCCAATTCGCTACTGTGCACTGTGGAACACCCTTTCTCTTCTAATCATTGGCACTGCTCTCCATGGCCAGTTTCTCCTGGGTTTCTGGGTTGCTTGCCCCCTTCTGAGGGAGCTTTGTTGTTCTTCTTAATTTTACTGGTGGACCAGTGAAACACTGGACTGCTCCTTTTATAAGCACTGTTGGAATAGCAAAATGGGATGGAATATCCTGAAGAAGGCCATGGCTGGCTGGAACCATCAACAGAAGCATATCATCCTTCAAAAGTCACCAATCTTTTCAAAATTAAACATGCCCAAAATTTGAAGATCATCAAATGTCATCAGATTATAGCCATTTTGTCCCCCAAGCCTTGCCAAATTATATCAACATTGAAATATCATGAAATCTCATAATCTGACAACATTTTGATCATAGTTTAAAACAGTGTACAGAACAAATGCTCTCTCATTGGTGGTTGATGTAGCCTCTACTGAAGGTTAAGGGTGTACTTACATCTCTGTCTGGCTCTTGCTGTGAAAGGAAGGAATCAGTTGTTAGTAAAGCAGAAAACAGACAAACCCTTAGTAGTACTAATACTTGTTTTTAAAAGTGTTCTGTTACATCATCCAAACCTCTACAGGTTAGCAGTGTTAGGGGCAAAATAATTGTTCAGAAAAGTTCAGAGATATAATACTGATTGTTCTTTTATATCTTCATTTACGCATTAGTAAGTAAACATTTTTATGTTTCTCAGCATCTGTTTAGCTTACAGCTCTGATTTTCCCTAAGAGTCTCCATCTAAGTACTAATCAGGCCTAACCCTGCTTAACTTCCAAGGCCAGACAGAGTCATCCAGGAACAGTGCTACCACCTGTTGAGGTCATTTAATCTACACAGGGTCAAAAGAGGCAGATTCAGGTTCTAGATTGGACTATTCAATTCTGGTTCAGAATAAAATTAAGCACTTACTTGTCACACTTGTATCTTAGGACAGCAGTAGAACAGAGGGGTATGTACAAATAATTTATACACAGATTTGTATGAATGCACACTCTATTCTTCAACTATACAAAAATATGCACTGCATGTTTAAACTTGGCGTTCTATAGGTTATTAAAACACTTGGTGCATGCTGAATACTGGAGACTGTAACTAATTAAAACAATCCTCTATAGTCATGTTACATGTGTTGCTAATTTGAGATTATAACTAATTACCTGATCTTATGATTTATGCATCTGGAAGGCAATACCAAGAAAGTTTACACCGTTAGGTGTTGCTCTGATGGTCATAGTAACATTCCTTAAAGGGAAAGCTAATTATTGCCCCAGCCTAAAATTATGTTTGCTTGCTACTTTAATTGCTGAGTGCTTGCCATAATGATTTTAATAAACAGATAATAGGCAATATGGCTGTTACTCACACATTAGTTGAATACCTGAGGATTTTTGTCTGGCCTATATTTGTATGATTAACATCAATGACTATGCCCTGTTCTGTTTAAGAGCACAGGGCAGTTGGTTCAATAAATATTATTGAATTCAATTAAGTTTGGAATAAGACAACTGTTAAATAGGTAAAAGTACACTGCTTTCTGCCTGAAAGCAATATGCTAGTATTGATTTACAGCAGGCAAAAAATTATGTGGAAAATGAACATGGCATTAGCTAAATGTTTGAACTGAATATTTCAATCAAATTTAAAGTTTAAAGTTTAAGTGATTTACCACTAGTACTAGCATAACATGAGCTCTAATCCATAAAATGCTTCATACATTTATCCAGAATAAGTGGGCATGTTACATTACTGTAGCTTTATTCTGAGATGAGTTGGATATTTGTTTCTTTCATATAGGCATAAAAGAGCACCTGAGCATAAAGGAATGATTATGGGAAACCAGATTTCATCGAACTATTATGTATAATGATATCAATGCTATATAATTAGTCTGTAAGCTTAATTGGTAATTTAATTACATAAAATTTTAGGTAATGTTAATTAGTGGATTATGTGATTAAAAACATGCTTACTTTTGAAGTTATTTGCAGGACCAGCCTAAGACATTTTACTGAGACCAAGGACAAAATGGTTCCATAAACAGAAGTTAACTAGGCTAAGTTGAATTTTATTTTAAAACCATTTAGTTATCAAAGAAGTCTACAATTAAGCAATGACTTTTGCTTGTATAGCTACATTTCCTATGGGATTCCTCAATTCCTCAAGCCATACAACAAGTTCACATTGTAATAAATTCACAATCTTATAGAACAAGGCCAGTCCATAAAATTGTTTGATCACTATAAACTGAACTGTTGTATTTCTGCATTATATTATTGTTGTCATTTTGGTTATAGAGATATCCAGTATCTGTCCATTTACAGGGTAGGTTGAGATGCAAAGAGGAGACTGAGAACTGTCTAGTATATGAAAAAATTCAAATACTGTAATATAAAATACTATCATAAGTAATTGGCTTAAAATACAAGAGTAACTGGAAGGCAAAGAATATCCTAACTCTTGGCTTTTCTGCTACAGATAACAATCCAATTTTATGGAATATAAAATTGCATAATGAAAAGAACAATTATTCCATACTGTAGTTTGAAGTGTACAGTATATGTTCAAACAGTATCAGAATAATAATATTGTAGACTGCCTTAAAGCATACAGTGTTTTCCCCAGATGTTCACAAAATCAATGAGGCATAATCATTTAATAAACAATAGATGCTTAATTAAATGATATGAGATCAGAATAAAATGCATCATTCCCCAGCACATTTTCCTGGTGACCTCAGGATGAGTTGGAACAACACCTCCGAGTATTCTTAATTGGCATATTAACTAGCAATTCTTTTTTTAATAAGAATTTTATTAAGTTTCAAGCAAAGATAAAAGCTACAGAAAAACAAAAAACTACAAAGAAAAAAATAAAAAAAATAAAAAAGTGTAGAAACACAAGAGAAAAATTTCAAAATTACAGAAAGAGGTGACTTCCGACATTTAACAGCAAGAATATAAAACAATTTTCCATAATCAATCCCTTATTCTATATTAAACCAAAATCACATTATTTCTATAAATCATTCCATTGGCATTTTATAAAAATTACTAAATACAGTTGCTCCCTCCCCTAATATATATATATATATATATATATATATATATATATATACACACACACACATACACACACACACACACACACATACACACACACACAAACACTCTAACTAATCAACTCCCCCCCAAAGAAAACATTTATTTAATTATTTCCTTCCTACTACTATTCTATATATTCCTGTCTACTATAATAAAGATCAAGCTAAAAAACATATAAATTGTCTGCCATTATACTTGATAATACAACAATTTTAATAATCTTAATCATATTAAACCCAAAACCAAACATTTATTATATTTTTATTATACCTTAATAATCTTAATCCAAATCATTAAAGATAAATGAAATCAGCCAAACCCTAAAAGCAATCCAGATAAATATTCTTAAACCCTTATCCCACTTCAAAATAAACCAGAGCATTTACATATCCCCACAATGTGCACAGAGCTTTTTTCTTTAAAAAATCGAACAGCCCAACTGCCCCCCTCAAAAACTCTGACTTCTCTTCAATTTCACTTATGCCTTGCAACTCGATCTCTCCCTTTAATTTCTTCAACTCGACTATCTAATCTTCATCCAGCATTTCAACAGAAGTCCTGATCTCACTCTTAGAAGAAACATTTCTGTCGCTGTTAAATTCCTCAGTTTCCTCCACAACATCCCCAACCAGATGACACATTTTAGACCTCATATTTTCCACAATGTCCTGAATGCCTTGCATAAAAACTTGGTAGGAATCAGAAAGAATCTGTTTAAAATCTTGTTGGAAGTCAGAGAAAGTCTGTTTAAAATCCTCCATGTCTCAAGCAGTAGATTATGGCACCTCTAGGAGCTTAACCAGTGAAAGTCAAAGATACGAAAGAATTCCGGAATGTGTTTACATAAGCAAACGTGAGATATGCAGACAGTTCCCCAGGGAAAGTAGAAGCAGAAAACTGAAAGTTCAAAACAGCTGATTCAACGTGTAGGAAAATGCTAATATCTTCAAATTTAGTACAAAAATAATAACAGGGAGACAATTATTTACTCTCAATCCTCCTTAATATTTGGATGGAAAACAAAGTCCAAAACTTAAAAAGATTTTTTTTAAAGTTAATCCCAAAAAATAACGATAGGCACCAGGAGAGATTGCTTCTCCTTGCTGTAGAAAGCCTCTCTTAGGGTATGCATACTTAAAATAAATATAAATTGGGTGATTTAGAAATAGGGTGGCCAGTCTTAGTGTCCCTTTAAGGCTACAGTGCAGCTTTGAAATGGTGACATCCCAGCCTCCTGGCTAGCTCTTACCAGTTGAGCACGAACGCTGTTTGCGATCTTCTGGCTGCAAGCAGCCATCCGGAGGACAGATGGGGTGATTCCAGGTGTTTTACTTATCCAGAAAAACACTCCTGGGCTTCCGGAAAAAAACTGCCTGAGCCCAAAAAAACTGCCGCGTTGTCAGTTCTGCCCGCTGAGCCTGCGGGCACAGCTGTTCAGTCCGCCATGTCGCCACCAGAAGTTGCATATTAACTAGCAATTCTGAGAGCTTCCTTTCAGATGTATCTGGAAAACACTGTGTTGGGAAAGGTGACAGGATAACACAAAACATAATCTAATTTACTCAACTAGTGGCTATTCACTGCATTACTTATTCTGCTACCACCAAACCACCCTGGCCAACCAGAATTAGATATGTGCATATTGGAATTCTTATTATTACCTTTCCAATTTAATATTCCCTAGAGGTAAAGAGCTGTGTCAGTTCATTCCCTTCTAGTCTACATGCAGCTACTTGGTGATCCATTGACATCATAGTAAACAAACAAACAAAAAGACAGGCCATGGATGTACTTTAACAGTGGAAGAAGTAGGTCCGCTTTGCATCCACCTTCCTTTAAAGGTAAATTAAAATAAAGAAGTTCCAAGCTGGAAGATGGCAGCCATATTATCCATTTGTTTTTAAGTGGCATTGGTGGTTTGCTAATTCACTGCCTGACAAAAATAGATCGCCAAATGTTACTTGCATATGGATTTTTATATGACCTTTTGAATTTAAAGTCTATCATTTGGCACATTTTCTTATATGCAGATAATAAATGCATTTCAGTGGCTTAATCAGAAAAATGTGACCCATACTTGTACAGGAATATTATTTATTCTGATAAATTGGTTTTATACTGGGAAAAAAATTGCTTCATTCCACAAAGAGTAACATTTTTTTCTTCATACACAATTCATTCTGGAGATATGCCAAGGCACTTGCATTCTACTAACCTAAAGGAAAGTAGTGACACCATGATGGCTTACTCATCAGTCAGTTTAGAGAATTGCCATGTTAAATTCTTTGTGTTGGGAGTGCTTTGCTAGAAAAATATTTATCATTGCAAATAGCTTACTGCAATCAGAGATGCAAGAACATTATGGGGCTTAGTTGCAATCAATAATTACAACTTGCTCATTCTTTATCCTTTAAAGCAGTGTTTCTCAACCTTGGCAGCTTGAAGCAAATTTCTAACTGAATGCTTGAATTGGAGCATGAATAGCATGCTGGCTGGGGAATTCTGGGAGTTGAAGTCCACACACCTTCAAGTTGCCAAGGTTGAGAAACACTGCTTTAAAGCAACCCAGATATGAGACATTGGATAATACTCAAGTTAGAAACAACCATTCCAGTACATAAAGGTTGGGTTCATACCTGTTAAGCCAAAGCAACTATGTGTAAGCCCTGTATTATGATTTATAAACCATGACATATTTTAATTTATAAATAATTCACTTATTATTATTCAAATAAATTACTTTTAAAAAGAAGAGCTCATCTTAGATTTGCTGGGAATATGTTAATAGAGGCAAACAATTTTTTTTTCTATCCACTCTTTCCATTTGGTACTTTCTTAAATTCAAGGTTGTATTCCTTTTGGGGAAACACAGTAGCCTAAAATATTGTGTGAACCCAGCAAATTGTAGTTTATTCAACACATCATGTTTAAGCAATATACTAGCTTATGGCAATGTCAAAAGTTCACGCATCAGGTAGTGTTATCCATGGAAGAATGTTGCATTTTAACTCCGTGCCTGTGGGGAGAGGCAATTTATTTTTTAAAACAAAGAAGTTGGAATTGGGATTAAGCTTCTAGTCCCCATACACAGTGGTCTTGATCCAGATTAGGCCACCATGTAAATTAAATCTCATGAAATATATGTTTTAGATGTTATTTAATCCTTAGGCTCACCTTCTCTGTTCCATGGATCTTTAAGTAAGCACTTACATGCTTTATTGGGTTGATCATTGAATCACAACACTGTGCCTCTGTGCCAACCCAAATAGGAGTACAGTGGACTTCTAGGATTTAAAGTAACAGTAATGCTAGTGTGGAAAAGGGATCTGGTATGATGTTAAAAAATTATTCTGCTTTTTTAGATGATGATGATGATGATAGAAAATTAATTTCTTTATCAACATATAATTTGGGAAAGGTATTGTACAGGTTTCTTAAATTTAGCTTAATTCCAATGGAGGGGGTATGGCCCTGCATTTCATTGCATTCATCTCTTCAGAAACTGCAGCCTCCCAGTCATCCTGTGCTTCAACAAAATCCCACAGGAAGATATCAGGAGAAAACTCCTCTTCCTTGGGAGCTTTTTCAGATTAAGAAACAGGAGCAGCAAGAAAGCTGAAAAATGAAGACATATGTAACAAAATAGGGGGGAATAAATCATTACCATCACCATGCAGCAATAAAATAAGTCAAAGAAAAGAAATGAGGGGTCATTCTAAGAATGAAGTGGAAAAACAGAAACCTCTTTCACAAAGGGAAAAAACTTTGAGGAAATTAAGAAGGCAGTTTTTAGCACCAGGTTATTACTTTTCTTTCTTTCTTTCTTTCTTTCTTTCTTTCTTTCTTTCTTTCTTTCTTTCTTTCTTTCTTTCTTTCTTTCTTTCTTTCTTTCTTTCTTTCTTTCTCTTTCTTTCTTTCTTTCTTTCTTTCTTTCTTTTTCTTTCTTTCTTTCTTTCTTTCTTTCTTTCTTTCTTTTTCTGTGTTATTTTACCCAGTAGAGAATCCTTAAAGCTAGAGAAACCTGCATAACAAATGTTAAATCCTACTCTCTGAAGAGTGAGAAATTTAATATTAATATTTCTTTTTTAGAAATAATGAGTGCCTGGTGGATCTCCTGAACATGTTTTTCTCTTTATTCCCTGCAATATCCAGTAATGCAGAATGTAGGATTTAATTATCTCCTTCAGATTACTGATCTCGCAAGCAGCAATTTATGAAGTACCATAGAAGCAAAAAAATTCATAGTGTAGTAACACTGCTATCACGTGCATTGCCTACTTTTATAAAAGCTATAGGTAGAGCAAAGACAAGGACACAATTGCCTCAGGTTACAAGTCTAAATTAGTTATTAAGAAGTAAGTCCCATTACACTCAGCAGGCTAACTGCTATATAATCACTCTTAAGATCCCAGAGTTAGGTTTGTTCTCCAAAGATTCCTCTGAATTTTCAATCTTTTATTTTGTTTGTTATATATGATTTTAGCAACATTGTATGCTACCTTATGCCACCATTAAAAAAGACAAAATAGAATTAATCTATTCTTCATATTTGTTTTAAAAACTCAACAACAATTAAATAAAGCAGCCAAATTGTGCATAACATGGAACTAAAGGTCTCCAACGCAACCTTCTAGATATCAGTAGATTGATAACAATTGGGACCAATGGTTACAGATTAAGTGCTTCAGCATATAAAAATAAACTCAACAAGGACAGCAAGAAATTAGTTCTTATTTTCTTTTTAAAATGCTTTTTTAAAAAATACACTGTGGACATTCTCTAAACTTCTCAAATTCCAATTCAATTTTTCTGGCTATAATGCATCTATACATTTAGTCCAATAATTAAGCTTTTTACTCTAGTCCATAAGCATTTTTGTGATTCTGGCTATGCAACAAGTCTATTACCCAATATGTCCTATAAAAATGAAGAATCAGTGATTTCCATCATTTTTAATATTCTTATTACATAATGTATACAATTTATCCTTGCTGTTTTTTTAACTCTATGGCAAAAAAAGAGCTAAAAAGGTAATACTGAAATAAAATAATTTCATTTTTATAATAAATCTACAGCTGAGTCTCTAATCTCACCTTCAAAGTTTAACAGCTTAAAGAAATTGGTTCAGTTCTAGAAAAATACTCTGAATATATGCCACATCCCTGGAACTGCTATATTTGCATATTGCACATTCCCAAGAATATCAACAATGCTATTTGTAGTATCAGAAGTTACAATTAGTAAAGATTTCTTTTCTTTGTAGAAAAAAAACCCAAATCCCACCAAATTGAAATATCTCAAGTATAATTTTAATTAAAAGTTTGATAAACTGCTTTAAAATATTTTTAACATTCCCATTTATAAATTATATTATAGGTATTAAAATTGTCATGTCATAAAGATAGCCTTACATTTCTGGTTGTAAGATTAAAGCTAAGATGAATGGAAGTAAATAAATTCAGTATTTTTAATGTAACCTTTCCCAATCTGATGGCTGCTACATATATTGGATTACTACTCCCATCATCCACATCCAGCATGAGGCTTTTCTCTGATACAATAGGCTGCTGAGTTAATGTCCTCCATTATTCGTTGACATATGATGTTAGTGCAGAATATTATGTTGCAATCCATTTTAAGGGATTTATTATATTACAATTTAGTACTTTGAAAACCTGCTATGATGCATTTGAAGACACATACTCTAAAAGAAACATTTCCCTTTTCAGTATTTGTTTTTATTTTGGTCTAAGCAGCTTTTTAAAATTCTGACTCACCTAAATCCTTGCAATATTTGTAGCTAGAAGACAATTCTATAGTACCTGCAATCAAATTTATTGTTGCAAAAACTACTGCATCACAAATACTACTTCAACTGTCCTCATCCAAATTTATTATTGAATTTTGAGTACCAATTAGCTATTTTCATTACCAAAGCAGAACTGAAACATTGGGAATTCTCCACTTCCCCTTTTAAATGTACATATTTTGCATAGGTTGACACACCTTCTTTCCTTTCCTTTTTTTTTGCATTATTTCTTTTTCCTTTTTATACCTTAGAAACACATATGTAATTTGATAAATCGTGCTTGTATAACTGCTACCTGAAAAACAGCAAACTAAATATAAATATACAGTTTATTACAAGATGGGCGGTGAAGAAATGCAATAAATAAAATAAATAAATAAATAATTGAACCTGCAATTACACTCATAATTCTTTTTTGTGTTGTACCAGAACTGGAATAAGACACTGCATAGCAAATAATTGGATGCAGTTTTATGTACAAACATGAGAAATTGGTTTGCTTGTTTCTGCAACCAGTGTTTATGAATTCACACAGTAACACAAAGAAGGGAAAATGTGCAGATGCATTGTGATCTGTTCAAACTGTGTACATTGGTATAGAGAATCTACAGCCTTCCAGATGTTGGACTTCTACCAGGGCAGTGCCCAGGTATGCTAAGCACTGTAGTCCAACAAGACCTGGATATCTACAAGTATTTCACATCTGCTATTCATGCTCCAATACAAGCATTCAACTAGAATTTTGCTTATTTTTGTGTTGAGGAGGTACTAGTGCATGCCATAAGGTAATAAAGATTGGAATGAAATATATTTGCAATACAACAAAAATGAAATACCTGTCCAGATTTCCCATTGGATGAGAGCTATATAATATTATATCACATTCAGCACTAAAATCTATATTCATAGACTCCAGTACACCCAGAATTATAAAAGAAAATCTATATCCCATATCTAAGAATATATGGATAGGAATTTGCTATATAGTGTGACCCTGTTAGACTGCTGCAAGTGGTTAAAAAAAATTATACAGAATTTGAGTTAGAAACAACCCAAATACAAACCAATACTTGACTGGATTTTCTAAATCCACAGTGTAAAAAACAGAGTCAACAAAAGTAAAGAGAAAAATACAATCAGTTTTTAGAATTCTTTTCTTAGAAAAATATTTCAAAGTACACAGATAAGCTGCTAAGAATTATTTCAAATAGTGACCCTTCAATGACAAATTAAGAATGAAAAATATTTCCACTGTGCAATGCAATATATTTCTTCCTTGAATTCTGCAAAACATTTGCATTATTTTTGTTTCTTAAGAAGAGAAAGAAGCTGCTATCAAAAGAAAAATGAAATGAAATCCCAATCTACCCAGCTCCTCAAAAATATATTTGAAATATGGATTTTAAAAACAGATTGGTCATTAAAAGCAAACAACCCCACCCCTCCAAATTCTCATTACTTTCTTTTTTTTTTAATTCCAAAATGCAGTTTTCCCTGTGTTGCCCAGCTACCTTTGACACTTCATAAAAGTAAAAAGAAGGCAAGTTGGACATGAAACCCATTTATTCTGAATCTAAAGTTCATCAGCATTTTGGTTACATTGACACATAGAAGGTGAATTTTAATTCAACCTGAGGTTTCTTCTTTTATTATTTGAAATCAGTGACCTTTTTGTATACAGTATTGGATTAAGACTACTCAAAAGTCTTTGGATGTTAATTGGGGGAGCTTAAAACAAAACGCAAAGAAAAAGATATACAAATTATGGTATATTTATAGTTGAACCACATAATCTTTGTAAGCTTTCAAAGCCTCAGGATTTCAGTGTCCCTGATTCTGTCACACAAACTGTCTGATCCTAGCAAATTTGGTGTGAATCTGTTTTTATTTAACCTGGAGGGAAGATAACTTGTTGGAACACTCAGAGAGGCCAAATCACAGCATATATAAGCATAAGTAAATTAATCCATCAAATAAATATCAGGAAAGCAGCAAAAGATTCCCAGTAATGCAAAGAAATGATATTATTTTACAGTATGTTCATTTGAGATATTCACAACCTTCTGAAATAGATTCAGGTAATATCAGAAATGTCAGTCCCTCCCTTTCCAACTCAAGCTGTATTGTCTTCCACTGTGCCAACAAATGCTTCTATTAAATCAACTGGATAACGCAAGCAGCATCGTTCATTGGTTAGTTTCACTGCAAGCTACGGAGTATATATGTGCTTGCTTTATCATACGGGTCAAACCACCTTTCTTCTTTAGCACAAGAAAGTCAGAAAATGGAAAGAAGGATGATGGAAAACACGAGTAACACAAAATAAAATAGGTTCCAATCGTGCAAAATTTGCTTCACTGAATAAAGCACTTCTTGACACAGTAATGTCCAAAAATTATCCTCCCCCAGAAGATACAGGTTTGAAGTTTGAAGCAATTCTTATTTTTGTCTTGGTACTTTGTTTTTGTTCTTTTTTAAGGCTATGCAAACACAAAAAGAGAAAGCATACAAGAACATATCATCAGGGTCTTCTGGCTTTGGAATAAGTCCCATACAAACACTTCTGTGGTCCCAATTAATGCATCCCTTCAGGACAAGAAGAGGAAGAAAGGGAAGAAAGTAAATGAAATCCCAACAATAAATTCCAAAATTGACTTTACAATCACAGGTACAAATTGCTCAGGTTGATAATTTCTTTTTTCTTAAAGATGACTGTCATCTAAAACTAATCAGAGCTGCGGATTTCTCAAGGAACTGTCAAGAGTTAACACAAAGAGTGGCATCAAGAAGTTTTCTCATTCTTCTGTGATGGCAGTCTGACTGGGTGTTTAGAATTATTGGCAGGTCTAGCCAAGTTCTAGGAGGAGGCGGAGGGTTCTTGTGATTTGTTGTTGTTATTTATCGACCAAATTCCTATTCCAGCTTGCAGATTAGGATTCACCTTGTTCTTTCTTTATAATGGAAAGACTAAGAACCCTGAAAAGGTTGAATATTTCCATCCTCCCATGAGATTTCCTCTCTCCAGCTTGAGATGTACTTTGTCTTCTCTTTCCATAAGGAGCAAGACCCCATTGCTGGCTGCTTCCCTGGTAACATCTTGATCTCCAGCAAAAGCTGAAATCACGGGATAGCCATTTTGCATTAAACTTACCTGCAGGACAAAAGAAATATGAGTTAAGTGGTCTTGTAAGATTTATCTAAAAGTTTACTGTTATACGCCAATATGCAAACATACATTCACATAGCACATTATAACCATAAGCAAGTCAGCTCCCCCACATGCAGGAAGCCCAAAATAAAGAGTGGGTGACAAGGTAGGATAGAACACATCTCTCTCATGCAGGATGATACTGAAAAGGTTTCAGATGGTCTACAAATTCCCTTCCAGATCAGGCTGTGGATGACACATATATGCTTTCCTCTCCCAGTTAGCTCAGTCAAAGGAAACTGTCCAGGGATGGAAAATCACACCACTGACTGAGGCAACAGAGCTATTTTATAACACTGCTAAATAATAGATTAATAAGTAATTTAGTGCATGGATCATTCCTCATTGCATATTTTAACTAGCCTTTGTGTGAATGATTTTGTGAAATGAAACAACTACTCTAAGGAGGAACCACAAATATTGTCACATACCTGGATAGTTTGTCGGTTATACACTTTCACAACATGGAAACTGAAACTATAGATTCCTTTTCTTGGTGCTACAAATATACTGGAAGCGAGGTCAAAATGGTTCCCAATATTAACTAATACCTGGAGGAGAAAAAGAAAGAAATCAGGTGGTTCCTTCATTAAATGGAAAGTGAGGTGGAGGAGAGACAGCTCTCAGTCAACCCCCCCACCAGCAGTGCAAAACCACTGGCATTTGCTGTACAATTAAAATGGACTGCAGGGGGAAGGAAGTGAATGGAAGCTAGTTCCCAAGGTGTTGCAAAAGGATCTGTTCAGACAGCTGATTGATTTACCCAGTGGTGCACCCAAAGCTTCTCTGAGAGAATGAAAGACACATGATGGCAGCCTATGTCTGCACAGTGAAGGAGAAAACAGAATATATCATTGCTGAGACAGACACAAAGAAAGGAGGAAAATAATCCATTGAACAAGCCACCAGATTTTACATTTTCATATGACAGTATTGAAACTAATTGTGTCTCTTGGGGCTCGCAGTGTTAATGTGAAATGAAAGGGGCTTAGTCATGTTCTATGGGATGAAACATGGAGAAGGGAGCTCAGTTTTTAAGATAAGTAGCATTCTTAATCTGCATTCTCTACTCTATTTTTCTGTTCCCACACCCATCCTAAAGCAAAACTTATTCAATTAGCTTGAACAAATAAGGAGGGTGTATATATTTTAACCCACAGAGACTCTGAACATGGACATAGTGGTAAAAGGAAATACCATTTGCCAATTAGAATAATGCAGAATGATTCCCACTGCCAAGTTATAAATGTTTCAAAGCATCATCAGTATCACAAATGCAGGGAGAGGAAACAGTTTTACTAGGAATGTCCTCATCCCCATATTTTGCACAATCCAATCTGGCTTCTTAAACCGCCCAGAGTCCCCCTTTTGGGGGAGATGGGCGGTGATATAAATAATAAATAAATAAATCCAAAGACAATGCAGATTACCCAGAAGAATGTGAATCAAATTTGCAGACTCATGAGGGGTCTAGTGAACATTTCAGACCAGATGTTTAAGGTTCTTCATACAATTAGTTTTCATATTATTTGCAGAATCAGACTTTTAATCTTCTCTATAATCTGTCTTCTTAGATAACTATTTGGTAACACTTGCTTGGGATCTTATTTTTTGACCACTGAGTAGGTAGGCTTCCAGATGGAGGGCTCCTAGTCCACAGTCACTGTCCAGTTATTTTGCTTTCCTACCAGCTCACTCTTCATAGATTTTCTTTGGGAGGAAAAAATGCAGAAAAGGCATTTGCTTTGCCCACCACATAATTCCTTGTCTACAATTGCCAGCATCAGTTTTCTGATTCCCCTTCACGATGTTTAAGGTCCATGTATGAATGAACAAAAAGGCAGTTCAGAAGTTTTGGCTGTGATACAGAGCTTGTGAATTTCAGAGCTTATCTACACCTGTTTTAAAACACACGTTTCATGTTACAAAACAAGCAGAGAACTCAACACTTTTTTTTTCTTCTCAGAAGTCTGCAATCCTATAACCTTTTACATAGGATTAACTCCCAAAGAGTTCAGTGAAATTTGCTTCTGAGTAGACATGTAAATAATTACTAAGTGTCACTGAATTCAGTGGAGTTTATTTCCCTAGGTATAGGATGCCAGCTTTGATCTTCTAAACAGAAACTACCAATTTTTACTACATGATTCACTGCATGTACATACAAAAGCAAAAATAATCAAACTATAATTTTAATCTTTCTTTTTAAGACAATGTGTCATGAGTTGAATGTATGAATATGACAAAATGGTAGACATAAAGCATTCATAGAGTAACTGACATATCTATTTCCCTCTGTGTATCAGAGAAGACACAGAATAATTCTGCTAATACTACAACTCTGCCAATCTATGCTGCCATATTTTTCCTAGAAATGCATAACAGCAAAATATATTTAACATAAAATTCCTATGGGTTTGAAGAAGTTATTCTTCAGTTGAGGAGTTAGATAAAATGCAACAATAGTACACACAATGTATATAGAATTATTCTAAATTATCTATTGCAATTAGCCTGAGATGTCAACATTTGTATCTATACATTAAGGATATATAGTTAATTTAAAAAAACAAAAACAAAATCCCAATGTATCCTTTTTTACTGCAAGAACTGCAAGAACACAATAGGTTCTTTGAAGATTTCCTTAATAAATCCTTCAGCTTGTCCCCACTTGGCATTACACTCCTGTTGTGCAGATTTCTACAGACTGTCTTTCCTGTCCAGTTTACAGAAGGAAGTCCCAGAGTCACCACTTTGGAGAAATTAGATGTAGATATGTCTTAGAAAGGGGGCACAATGACTCAGCGGTCTAGACGCCAAGCTTGTCGATCGGAAGGTCGCAAGTTCGAAGGTTCGAGACCCTAGCCCTGCATGACGGAGTGAGCTCCCGCACTCGCCCCAGCTCTTGCCAACCTAGCAGTTTGAAAGCATGCAAATGCAAGTAGATAAATAGGTACCACTTCAGTGGGATGGTAACAGCGTTCCATGCACGTCATGCTGGCTACATGACCGCGGAAGCGTCTTCGGACAACGCTGGCTCTTTGGGTAACAAACGGAGATGAGCACCGGCCCCTAGAGTCGGACACGACTGTGTGGGGGAACCTTTACCTTTTTATGTCTTAGAAAAGGACACATACACTGAAGTTATGCTTGTTCCAGATAAAATGAGAAAGGTGTCCTTGGTGGTATTTATTGGTAGACACAGTGCAAGACAGGACACTGAAGGGAAACTCATGAAGTCATGGTTCTCATCCAAGCAGTTGATGAGGAACAAGTGCTGCCAAGATGCTGGCTGTGAATTATTGTAGCGGATGATCTTAAGATTCTTGAAGCAAGCTTGAACTTGAGAAAGATCCCTGGTGATATAGGACATTTTAGGAGAGAGGACACATATGGAAGAGGGTTTGATTGGAATGTGGGCCGAGAATGCAAAGTAAGACCGAAGGTAGCTAGTGCAGATAAAGTGGGTCACTTGAATAGAGGTGGAATGTGGAAGATCAGAATGGGAATCAATAGCACAGCAGCCACTGATGCTAAGAGGAAGGGCTAAGCCTGGGAGGAGAATGGAGGTGGAGCTAAGGGTGAAAGTCCTTAGGGGCCAGAACTATGTGACCAGTTCTTTTTAACACCAGGGGGAGTAGGAGCAAAGCGTTGGGTGGTTGGATGTGATAAAGGCTTACCTGGTGAAAGGGGAGGGAGGCAGGGAGGGCAGTTGGGAGGAGCCTTGGCTTTGTTGCTGCTTCTGGGCGGGGCTTAATCAAGGGCAAGGTTGGTGGTGGAAAGGGAAGGGAGGGAAAGAGGACTGGCGCGCCACCTGACCTGGTCGAAGTAGATGGTCATGGTGCGGTTGCTCATCTCAGACGGCTCATGATTGGTGCTCCGCGTGGCCGAGAAAGCCACCTTGGCGCTGCCAGAGCGCACGGAGATGCCCAGCGATGAAGTGATGGCGCCGTCGGCGGACGGGCTAGAGTCGCAAACCACCAAACACTTGCCCTCCAGCACGATGGGCTCGGTGTCATTCTGTGCGCCCACAGCCGGGCAGCTGGTAGGCAGCAGGAAGAGCAGAAGGGCCAGCGCCGCTGCCATGCAGGAGTAACTGCCAGCGGGCTCCGCCAGCGCCCCCCGCCGCCGCCACCACGACCGCCGCCCGGGCATCGTGTTGCAGGGCCCGTCACCAACCGCGGAGTCCAAAGGGGGCGGCGGGGCGGCAGCGGGCGAGAGCTGCCTTTACACTCCGGGCGGGCGCGCAAGCGGTGGCTCGGCTCGGCTCGGCTGGCCACGCGCGCGAACCCGCGCGGGCCCCGCACAGCCACTGCCCGTTTCTCTCTCGCGCGCGCTTCTTTCCTCAGCGACAGACGGGGCAAACGGGAGACTTCACAGGAAGGTGGGAGGCGCGTAGCAGCTGCAGCCTGCAGGAGGGAAGAGAGCGAAGAAAGGGCGATCAGAGCTAAGCGGAGCGTGGAGCCACGCGACCCGCCTCTCCCCGCAACCCCCTTCCTCGCGGGCCAGAGTCTTGAAGGTTCACCCTGTGGTGCGCGGAAGCAAAGCAAAGAAACGGGGTCTTCTGGAAGGAAACGCTTTCCTCAGGCACACGGGCAGACAACAGGGAGCCAGACGAAAGACCCCGCTTCCGCGTTTGACCGGACCAACCGTCCGTCTAGTCCAGCACCTTAGTTCTCACAGTGGCCAGAAATAAATATTTTTTAAAAAGACTATATATGAAAGTTTCTGCATAGAAATGTTTTCTTGGAGGGAGAACAAGCGTGCGTTGGGGAAGGGGGGGTGTTGCCCTGCAGCTTTTCGCTCACTTTTACCGTCCATTCGCTATCAGAATGAGTGAAAGATAATTCATTTCTCATTATAGTAGAAGCTTCTCCATTAGATTTTCTCCCGGAATCTACAAAATGGAACAACTGCTAAGTATAGGGTAACCCCTCATGTAGATTTAGGCTCGCTGGGACTGGGAGCAAATCTCACCGAATACATGAGGGACAGATCTGGGTCAGTATATATCAGACTGGACTACGCCTCTCCACCCCCCGAAAAATCTCCTAAAACCAAAAATGGTGGGGAAAGCAACCCTGCTCCCATACCCATAAAAACAGTTGTCGGCAATTGTGTTTCAAACGGTACAGAAACACACAACACCAATTCTCTATTTCTCTCACCCTCCCCATAAACTCTGAGGGAAAGGGGACATTATCTTGCGCCAAAGCACCCATGCGCGGTGAAGAGTTACTTGGCTCCACCATGCTTTGAACACCAAAACTGGATAAATTAATTAAAACTCCTCTCTCGCTTTCTCTCTCTCCGAATTTAGTCTCGACTAAGCCCCCTGCCTGTGAAGTCCGTTTGCGGTTGTTCCCTTCACCCTGACCCAGCGCGTCCAGGATGTCTTTCTCCCTCGAATTTCCTTTCCAAGCGCCCAAGAAACCCTGCTCAGCCTCCACTCCCCGCGCGCGCTGGAACCAGAAGGCCGCCTCAGCTCCCCGGCCGGTTGCAGCCAATCCGCCCAATAAACGCGAGGAGGGAATATTAGACAACCAGGAAGCCCCGCATGAGAAGTTTGGGGCGACTGTTTCTGAAAAGTTTAATCTCGGTGACTCTCGGCGATTCGACTCCTACTGCCCCCCTTCCCCCCCCCGCGCGCTCTTCTTCCAAAATTTCTCTCAAGAAGGCACCTCGCACTACCCTGTGGTAGGAATTCTTGTTTTTCCCCAACCTCAGTTTTGCAGGAAATCCTCTGGATTTTACAAGCGATCAAAAGGAAAGCGGGCGGAGCGCTGATTACCTGGAAGGTCCATAGCGGAGGCGCGTCGGCTTTGCCAAGGCTGCTGTCCACTAAGTTGTATTGCTTGGGGAAAAATGAGGCGAGATTAGACTGGCGGAATGAAGAAACAAGGCTCGCCTCAATCCCCCCCGCCCATTGACAATAGTCTCCCCCTTCGTTTTCCCACCCTCTCGCAGACACATTCACACCCGTCACTGTTTCTCACACTAGATAAACTCGAGCAACATTCCACCCCCACCAATCTCATGCGCGCGCGCGCACAGACACACAGACACACGCGCACACAGCTGCACTCCTGCCCGGGACCCAGCTAGCCAAACGCGTGCCCGCAACCTTTTCCCACGCAGGGGATTTGTTCCCCTGGATATCTTTCGAAAAGCCACCACTACCTCCCGCCGGACGCAGGCTAAACTTCATCCGGAACGAAGCAGAACGGTCTTTGGCTCCAGTTCCTTTTCAGAGAAAGGTCCCGCTTTCCTTTCATCCCCTTGAAAAACGAGTAAAAAGAAATCCGCTTCTCTTCTGCTCTGGTCCTTCCCCTTCGTCCAGGTTAAGGACGGGGCAGCAGCCGCGGAAAAGAGCCGTCAACTCCTGGATGGGCGGGAGGGGGGAGCAGCACGGTCGTTCCCTGGGTTGAAAGTTGCGTTTCTGGTCCGGGCACTGCCAACAGCTGGCGAGTGGTGAGAAGGGCAGGTCTGTCCCTTTAAAACCTCAGGACACAGGAGTTGTCTAGGCAGCAATGTCTTATTAACTCGGCTTCCAAGCCTTGTCTTTTTCCCCAGGAATGCCCTATCGATCGGGGATTAGATATGTGTGGGGTTCGGGGGAGGCGTCTTACCCGGATGGAACAAGACGCAGCCGCTCCGGCAAACTCCAAACCTGGTTGTAGAGCGCCACCTGGCGGCCTCCAGGCTTCCCCTATGAATATATTCGGGAATTAAAGGGATGAAGAGAGCGGGATGGATTAGAGAAGGAATTTCGGCAGCGGGATTCCCGGGTGAAGGATGAACTTTCAGTTAAGTTCTTGCTCCCCGGTCGGTCTGTCCCCCTTTCCTTTCTACTTCGTGCAATCATGTGGGAATCCTGCGCCCGCAGACCTTTCGCTGCCTTGGCCAAGCCGCCGTGGGGACAGGCGCTGCAGCAGGCAAGATTAGCATTTGTTATGAGCGGCAAGACACAGACGCGCATGGCTAAAAAAATTGCTGTTCGGCTGCTTCTGAGCTGTTTCTGCCAAAAAACAAAGCAGAAAGATCAGGAAAATAGAACCTCTTATGATGCTATCATTTACCCTACAATTGCCTTTTCATTTTTCATTCTGGGATATTTGGGGCAATTTTTATTTAAAAACAAGGGAAATAACCAAATGTATCACCAGTGGAAGTCTTTGTGTCATCAACAATCCCTATTCCTTAAGAAGTAGTAATTGTAACTGTTAATTCCTATAATGATATATACTTTTTCTGTTTTCTGTTGTATTTTTTCATTTTTAAGCACTTTTTATGTGTAGTTTTTTTCTTTGAAAATATATGCATTATAATTATCTTAATGTTTTTTTCTTTTTCTGTTGCTATTTTAAAAGCAATAAATGAAAGAAAGAAAGAAAGAAAGAAAGAAAGAAAGAAAGAAAGAAAGAAAGAAAGAAAGAAAGAAAGAAAGAAAGAAAGAAATGATAACAATAATCATAGGAGTCCTTCATGTAATAGGTTCTGGGGATGAAAACATTGTCCAACCACATCCATTTTTACAATTCTGCTTTATAAGATGGACTTTAAACTTAGCTACTCCTTTTAAGAAGATAATTAAGTCATTAGCTTTGTATTTTGGAAAGCAATATTCTCTCCCTTCTGAACTGCAGAACTACATAAACTTTGCCACATAAAATGTAAAGAGACTTCAGGGAATTGCAACCCAACTTCAAACTACTGAAACCAGAAGAGATTAAATTATATAGAGAGTTGTAATCCACCAGCATTTATTTTTAGTTAAATGCATACAGGTAATCCTTGTTTAGCAACCACAATTGGGACTGGAAACTTGGTCATTAAGTGAAGCAGTCACTAAGTGAAATTGCCACTGTGCTTACAATTTTACTTTGGCTTTCCTTTGCTTTACAGACCTGCAAAGGTCGTAAATGTGAGGATTGGTTGTAAATTTACTTTTTCATCACTGTCGTAACTGCAAATGGTTGCTAAATGAGGCAGTCGCTAAATGAGGACTACCTGTATATGAAAAAGGCAGCTGAACACTACCAAGTTTGTTCTGAAGGAACGCAAGTAATCAATAAATGACTGTCTTCCCTCCACTTCCAAGCAGAAGCTGGAAAAGAGCAGTCATGGAGGAGGAGTCTCAGCCAGGAGACTATCTCAGACCCCCTCCACACCTGCAATGTACTGCCTTCTCCTTCTCTTCTGAGTTCTGAGGATTCTGTTAGAGAGTAGGAAGAGCACCCACAAAGGTGGCTGTTGCTCCTACTGCTTTTCTTCCCTGAGTAGGTGGGCCCCAAGGCAGGACAGCTCTTAAGCAAAACATGATTGGTCCCCTCTACTTGATCGCCAACCCCACCTCTCCATTGAAAGGTACACACAATTAAATGCAAAACAGTATTGGGCAGTACAATAGCACTGTGCTGTTAATTACCATTTTAGCAGATACTAACACATTCAGATAAAAGCAAAGGGAATCTACAGTAATTTTTCATGACACTTTTTATAGTGCTTCTCTCTCTCTCTCTCTCTCTCTCTCTCTCTCTCCTCTCTCCTCTCTCCTCTCTCTCTCCTCTCTCCTCTCTCTCTCCTCTCTCCTCTCTCCTCTCTCCTCTCTCCTCTCTCCTATCATCTATCATCTATCATCTATCATCTATCTCTATCATCTATCATCTATCATATCTCTCTCTCTCCTCTCTCCTCTCTCCTCTCTCCTATCATCTATCATCTATCTCTATCATCTATCATCTATCATATCTCTCTCTCTCTCTCCTCTCTCCTCTCTCCTCTCTCCTCTCTCCTCTCGTCTATCGTCTATCGTCTATCGTCTATCATCTATCATCTATCATCTATCATCTATCATCTATCATCTATCATCTCTCTCCTCTCTCTCTCTCTCTCTCCTATCCTCTATCCTCTCTCTCTCTCTCTCTCTCTCTCTCTCTCTCTCTCTCTCTGATGTTAAGTAAAAGCTACCACCACTTGCTGTGTCCAGTATACTGAAAAACCAATCAGTATAAAATATATAACTGTTTGGTACAATGAAATTATTCATGGAAAGGATCTCTGGCAAAGGACAATTTTCCTTTATCTTTGACTCTGATTCAGTTTTACTGCAGAACTTGGCCACTTAAAGAATCATGCCTAAGTAGTAAACGTTTCGTAATGGCTCCCCTCATCCTCCCTCCCCCCATAAGCAGAATTTTATAACTCATTGGAGTTACATTTTATGAACGCAGCCTGTGCAGGAGCATATGGTGAAATTCTATTCCAGAAATAGACTTTGGGATATATTTTTATTGTCTCTTCTGCTTTTTCTACTTTTGTGATTTTTTTTAACCGATTCCCAAATCAAGAATGATCTTAAGATGGCAAAGTATGCCAGGTTTAAGACTGCGCACAGTTTTGTCAAACCTCTGTCTCACTACAAAAACTTTTCAGTTGAGGTATGGATTTTTAGTTGACATTTTATCATTGCCAGAATGCCAGTTCAATCCTAAATTTCAGGAAATGGTACACATTTTCAGGTCGGGTCAAGAAGGTAGGTGAGTTGATGACTCTTCCCTATTTTGCCTTGAGAAGTTAGAAGTGAAATATGAATAGCACTTTTTAAATGCCAGAAGAAGGTCATGATGAGTTTTGTACCATACCAGATAGTACCTAATTGACTTAAATTAGGAACTGTTGAATGTTACACAAAGTTCCTAACAACAACAATTCATCAGTAGAGAGCTGAAGGATCACAAGAGGCATTCAAGGAGAGACTGGATAGCTATCTGTTGGAGGCACTTTAATTTAGATTTCTCTATTATTCAACACAAGGATGGCCTCAGAAATATAAATGGCTTCTTCCCATTCTCTGTTTCTATTCTAGCCTGCCTTCATTTTGTTTCCTTTCTCTCTGATAAATTTTGAATTGTGAGTGCATCAGGACAGAGCACTGACATATGGTTTAGTTATGCAACCTTGATCTTCTCTGTTATTTCGTCAGGAGCTTCAAACTGATAGGTTAGTAACAAAGTCACAAGCTAATTAGCGTTACAATGGTAGACTAGTAAATTCAAGAAAGGCATGTTGAATATAATATTGGTCTGCTCAGCCATTTTAAATAAAAGCCTATTGGTGAATCTGAGTGGAACACTTTCCAATGAAGAAATAAATACCTTCACAGGGAGATCTCTGAACATGTACTGTATGTGAAACAATTTAATGACTGTATGTGTTGCTATGTCTCTTCTGCATTTATAGAAATCATTCAAGTAACTGTGAAAGAGTCATTTTTGTCTTTAAATTTCTCACTTCTGTTGTATTTCTTGTATTAAAAAAGTATCAAGTTTCTATTCCATAATTCAGTAGGTTAAGTTGACCCTGTTCTGTTTAGCTCAAATGTTTGGCTGTACAGCCTAATATGGAAGACAGTGATTAACATTTATAACAATCTGTAGTGGTCCAGAAGATGGAAAAAATAAAGCTCTCCTCTGGAGGGGAATTTTGAGGCTGTTCTTTAGTGTCTGGGTAATTTTGTGTTAGTATTATTATATATTGTTTTAATTCTATTGTTTGTAGATCTGTAACTCATTCAGAGTCAGTTATGATTGAAGTGCTGGGCAGATGGAATGAGTTTAATACAAGAATAAATCTGTGTCCAGTAAGTTGCATATATTACAGCACATCTTTTGCAACTATCCAGTGTCCCTAGAGCAGAGCTTTCCAAACTTTTCATGTTGGTGACACACTTTTTAGAGATGCATCATTTCGCGACATACTCTTACAGCAGGGCATCATTTCGCGACACACTCTTACAGCAGGGCACAAGGCAGGCACTAGGACCTGCGTGGAATCATAGCAGGTTTGGAAGCAGCAAGGCACAAGGCAGGCACTAGGACCTGCATGGAATCCTGGCAGGGATTGGAGGCAACAGCAGCCGCAACACACCCAGACACTGCAGCCGACACACTAACGTGTCCTGACACAGTTTGGAAAGCTCTGCCCTAGAGCATGCTTTTGAATTTTAGCAGCAAAACACCCAAATTTTGGCAGCATGAATTCAACCCATTGACAGGAGGAGGAAATTAGCAGCATTTAAGGATGGCAATAATAATGCTGTGCCTCCCAGTGGTCATTCTCACTCATTTTCCCAACACCAAAAAATGGCCCTAAATGAGTTCTTGGGGGGGTCATTTTCAATCTGGGGGAGATGTAGAGTGGGAATGGGAGCCACAGGCCTCTGAGAGACAAATTGTACTACTCTCCTTAGAACCCTACAAATACTGTGGCTCTCCAGAAGGTTGGAAAGTTGAGATATGACCACCAATGTCCCCCTGCCCCCACTTCCTTTCAGAAGTTGCAGATACAAAGGACTATTTGATAAAGGCTGCTGTTGCCTGAAATGGTGTCTCTAGGTTTGGGCTACTGGGCACAGGATGTGGATCTTACAGCCCAAAGAATCTTAATCTCAATGCTACATTTTTCTTTAAAGAGATATAATAGTCAAAGTTCTATTCTGAAGTCACCGTCTTCCTCCAACTTTGATTTCAGTGCTTTGATTTGCAGTGTTTTGTTAATGGGAAGAGGAAGAAAGGGAAGAAAGACATACTGTACATGGAGGACAGAAAAAGAGAGAGAGATAAAGGGAGCACAGGAGTAGGGGGAGAGAAAGTACGTGAAGAAAGGATTGCTGGCAGGGGGAGAAACTGGCTATGGGGAATATAAGTGAGTGCCCCACTGGACATCTTGCCCACATACTGATGCTGGCTCATTTTCTTACTGTTTATCATTGGTTTAGATAAGGTTTCTTCATGCTCAGTCATTCCCGTTTCATTCCCCTTATCCCCTGTGAAAAGTTTGTTCGTTGGTTTAGTCTATGCCACTGCAATCAAAATACTTTTGGTGGCTGTAGAAGCAGGTTCAGAATTGCAAAAAAAAGGACCAGGTTAGGAATTGGAAACAGCAGCATTCATCAGTCATTCTTGCAGGAAAGGTCCACAGATACACAAATCATCCACTGGAAAGTTGCTAACCAGGATTACTGCAGCAATGGATACTTTCTGAGTCCGCCTCACTGGCTGGGGTGAGAGAATCCAGTGTTTTGCTCCATTTTCCAGTACTTTACCTTTACTCTCGTAGAATACTTCCTGTCAGAGTGTAACATTATTCAGGGCTGCTGCTTGGGGCCACATTGTAGGGAAGTACCAATACACCAATGTCAGGCAGGATTGACCAGGTGTGAGGCTTGGTTGGAGCAAGTCTCTGATGAGTTTATGCTTCAAACTTTACCATTTATTCATCTCCACAATGAATAAGAGATAGCTAAATAGATAAATAGAGATAGATAAATAGAGAGCAAGTTTGGTCTAGTGGTTAAGGCAACAGGCTAGAAACCAGGAGACTGAGAGTTCTAGTCCCGCCTTGGGCATGAAAGCCGGCTGGGTGACCTTGGGCCAGTCACTCTCTCTCAGCCCAACTCACCTCACAGGGTTGGTGTTGTGGGGAAAATGGGAGGAGGAAGGAATATTAGGTATGTTCACCGCCTTGAGTTATTTATAAAAATAATAAAGGTGGGATAGAAAATAAATAAATAAATAAACAAATAAATAAATAAATAAATAAATAAATAAATAAATGTATTGTTCTCTCCTTCCAGCTATGCTGCAGATGTGCCCACCAAGAATCAGGCCTCACATACCAGGGACGTCATGGAGGAAGGGACCCAGTGCAGCCAGCTTCTGATGGAAGGAACCATACAGCAGGAAGTTGGGGATGGGCATCTCATGAGTCAGCTTGGTAGCATTGGGGGGGCTATACACTTGTGCATGGCAATCAACCATCTCTAGCTCCAAGGAGGCATTTTACTCTCTCCCAGCAAGTCCCCCAACAGCAGGACCCACACCTTCCATGTTGCTCTCATGTAATGTCATGCATACCCCAGACTTCTCTTCCTGTAAAAGGAAGGTGGACAAAACCCAGCAGGTGTTGGCCAATATAGCCTTGCACAAGGATCAGCATATGGCCACCACTATTTCTCAGACTATGAGTTTTGGGGACTAGTAATGCAGAAAACAAAGGAGGACCTGGTGGGTTCAGACACAGTACTTAGCTACCCAACCAAAGGGACAGGTTGTAATTCTTAGAGGCCAGTCCAATGGCCTATGTTCTAGCTCCCTGGGGCAGACACCAAAACTTGCCAAAATAGGGGAGGAGAATGCCAATGGTGCATTCAAACTTTGCCATGGACTACATGTCACCATGACTGTATTACTGCCATATGGATGTAATTGCAGCTCCAGGTGGTATTCCTAGGTCCACTCCACAATGGTTCTGCATCAGTTGAGGGCACAGTTGTGGGCAAATTCCCAGGCTATGAGCATCCAATCCATGGGCTTCATCAGTCATTGGCAGAGCAGGTGGGCACCATCCTTAAGAATTATGGGTGAAATATTCACACTGCTATAAATGAAACAGTGTGAAATATTCATACTGCTATAAAACTTCCTCTTTTCTATCAAATTAACAAATACAAAGGCATCATGATGCAGCCCAATGTAGCTGACCTCCACATCAATGAACTCACTAGTGTAGTTCACAGTTCTTTGTAGAAGCATGGAATAAAACTGCTATGGGTTTACATACTGCTCTCACTGCCCGTAGGGTGCACAGATGGGAATATTGGCACCCATCCACAGTACAAATGTTGTGCAAGAAACCCAGATCATCAAACCGTGTTTCAGGCTGAGCACAAATGCAGAGTTGAGGTACAGGTAGTTTATTTGAAGTTGCATGCAGTTATAGGCAAAGGCAGGAAGAGCACCAATGTGTTCAAATACATACGTACATACACCCACAACACTTACAAAAGATCAAGGTCTTACCTGAGTGAGTTTAGTCCAAAGCCAAATCAGTACATGGGTAGCATAGTCCATAAATAGTCCAGGGGTTCAGATGTCATGAAGGGTAATCAGCCAGCCTGGGGTCAAAGAGCCAAGGTTCAGGAAGTGCACAGGAATCATGGATACAAGAGTGTAGTGCCAAGGTTGGAGTGGTTATTCCCAGTGGAGTAGTTAACCATGGGTGGTTGCTCTGATATAGGCTAGTGCGGAGACCATTGTTGCTTTTGTTTCTTGAGGAGCTGAGTAGAGCCTCCGCTTGGTCCTCCAGAGTTTTTGGTGCATCCTCAGAGTGGTCAGTTGTTTTGAATTGGAAACTTCATCTTGTGACTCATCCCACACCTGCTCTGGATGATTGCTGGAGGAGTCACTCTTAAATGGACTCCCTGAATCCCGAAGCTGGCATTCTGCTGGTGCAGTCTCCTCCACCTCTGAGTCCTTCAAATTAAAGGAGACCATGACATCCATGTTCTGTTAAGAAAGAGAAGCAATAGAGATTACAAACTGAAACAAACAAAGCAAAGTCACATTATATTCAGTGACACAGTTTTTGGTGATCAGGGTCTGTGATTATTGTAAACAGATTTGTGATATTATACAAAAGAGGAGTAACAGGTAGATAGATCATCGGTAGGAGGCAGCAGAGACTTAAATACATGTATATGAGTTTGTATGTGAATCCAGATCGGGGACCTCCTGATGGGAAGGCCAGAGAAATAAGTGAGACGAAGAAATTAATCCCAGAGTTAGGAAAAGCATAATTGCTGTGGAGTGATGGGCACAAGGAACAGGCTCAGAGATAAGAAGCAGGGACTCTGCTGCTGGCAGACAGGTTTGATCTGGAAGACCATGCATGGATTCCATGCCAAATCAAAGGAGAAAAGACATTGCTTGGGAAAGTGGTCTATACTGGTCAATCTCTTTGTAGCGATACCTTTGCAGCAAGTACTGCTTTCAAACCAAGTACAACTTCACTTTGCACTGGTTAGCTTGGATCTCAAGTAGAAGGAACCAGTAGTATTGTTAGGGTAGGATGTCTCTCAGTACAATGAGTAAGATGGCCCCCAAACACAGAAGGATGATTTACCACATATTTAAGTAATTTAAGGAGTACACATTGCCATCTGATAGAGAATGCCGTAAGGCAATAAATAGAGTCTAAAATTTCCCAACTAAGTGGAACGAATCACAAATATTTTTAAATCACTTCTCAGTATCTACCTGTTTAGTAAAACATTTGGCTAACTTACTAAACATGTGCATACTGTTTTCCTATTGCTCCTGCACGCGTATCTCTTTTATTCCCTTAGATTTCTATATGTCAGGATTTAGCTTCTAAATCGTACAGGGCAAGAATGTCTTTTGATTTCATTTACCCAGTAAGTTGCATACACACTGATAATGCTCCATAACTTTCCTTCCATATTTTGAGAATTAAGGTTGACTCTGTTCTCCCTTAAAATAAAAGCCAGTGACATCCACAGAGGATTGCAGTGACACCAAAATAATAACATGTGCATGATGATGTCATCAAGAAAATACTGCTCTTACATTCTTGGATCCCAATCGGTGACATAAGTTATGTGATTACGTCATGAAGTATTTTTGAAAATATGTCTCCCCTTGACCCTCCTGCATGCACCCATGAAAAAAAAAACTGATGGCTTTATGTTTGTTTGTTTAACTTTGCTTTTTATTCATGAAGGACAAAGTCACAGAAAAGGCCTCTTTGAAATAACCAAAATCCAGGCAATTCCCTAACAATTAACAGTATCGCATTCCCATATCTATCCAAATTAGACAGAATTGGTGCTCTTGCTCCTCTGAAAGTCACTTCCAAAAGTCCAGTTGCTAATGCAGAGCTTTCCAAACTGTGTGTCGTGACACAAAAGTGTGTCGCCACACACAGTCTGGTGTGTCGCCACACAACCCGGAAGCGCTGATCATCATCAGCGCTTCCGGGTTTTCCCGTGGCGACACACCAACGGCAGCGCGCAAAAACCCGAAAGCAGCAGCAGCACTTCCGGGTTTTTGCGCGCTGCCGCAATGGCGGCACTTCCGGGTTTTCCCGCGGAGACACGCCAACGGCGGTTGGTGTGTCGCCGCGGGAAAACTTTGGAAAGCCCTGTGCTGTCTTTCATCCATTCCATTCGAGCCGTTTGGAAAGCGCGATTTCGTCGGAAGGAGAAGGGACGTAATCGGCCAGAGAAGTGGAGAAAAACCTCTCTGGAAAAGAACCTCAGCCACCACGAAGGGACGTGAGTTGGACAAGTTTTCCTCATTTGTTCGTTTGCTGTCCTGTCATTGTCAATGTCGGAGGGAAATGGAGGCTCGCAACGCTGAGTGGTAAGAGGGACAAAAACAATTCCAACGGTCTCAGTCAGACAAACGGTCTGACGAAGGTTGCTTTTTTTGCCACAACTTTATAAAGGAGGATTAAAGTGAAAAGAAGCTTAAATTTCTTAAGAGAAAATAAGCGAAAGAAACTGAAAGGAAGAAGTACTTCGGAAAAAAAAAAACTGAAACTCAACTGAAAGTGGCCATTTTAAAGACATTTTGAAAAAGTAATATTGAATATATTGAATATATAAAGGAAACCTATAAGTATAGTATTGCATTATATTGTCTGTATGTCTGTGTATAATACAATATAAAATAAGATAAAACAATAGTGGAAATATATATAAGGATAAGGATATAAGATATTGAGATATATTAAGTAATTAGAATATAGACATATATATATATATATATATATATATATATATATATATATATATCAATTAGTTAGAATATAGATTTTATTATAAAAAGGAGGAAATAACAAATAGAAAGGTGTTGGAAAAACATGGCCACAAAACGACAACTAAGAAGAGGATCTGATGGTGAAGGGTTGAAAGCCTTATTTGAAGACTTTACAATAAAAACCACAGAAACAATAACACAGACTGTGAAAAAAGTGTTAGAAGAAAGATTTGGAGATTTGGAAAAAAGGATAGATCAAAAAATGGATATTATAGAAAAAAAATTAATATTGAAATACAACAAATTAAAAAACAAATGGACAAATGTGAAGAAAAAAGAGAAGAAGAGGAAGAACGTCTAGCACTACTGGAATTGAAAGAAAAAGAACGTTACATAAGAATAAGAGGGGTGGAAGAAGACAAAGAAGAAAATATTAAAGGACTGCTTATTCAAATGATTGCTGACTTGATAGAATTGGAGGAGGAGAAAATAGATGATGAAATTGAAAAAATATATAGAGTTAACTCCAAATATGCAAAGATTAACAAAAAACCTAGAGACATATTGATAGAATTTACTAAAAAAAATTATAGAGATATGGTTATTCAATCAGCATTTAACAAAAAAATTGAAATTGAAGGTAATGCTATCACTATCTTTAAAGAAATACCTGGAGGAATATTAAGAAAAATAAAAGAATATAAATTTCTGACAGAAACATTAAAGAAATACGAAATAAATTTTAGATGGGAGAATTTTGAAGGAGTTAACTTAATGTATAAGGGTCAAAGACATAGACTAAATTCTATATACAAAGCAAAGGAATTTCATAAGAGATTAGAGAAAGAATTGGGAAGTAAGTAAGATGAGTAAACTTAAAAGTTTAACATGGAATATCAATGGATTTAACTCACCAGTGAAAAGAAATAGAACATTTCAAATTTTAAAAAAATTAGAACTAGATATCATTTGTCTTCAAGAAACCCACATAAATAAAAAAGATACGAAATATTTGGACAATAAAAAACTAGGGGTAGCATTCTCAACAGCTAATGAAAAGAAAAAAAATGGTATAGTAATCTATGTAAAACCTTCACTTAAACCTAAAATAATATTAAAAGATGAAGAGGGAAGATTTTTAATAGTGGAAATTGAAAGCCAAAATATGAAAATTTGGACAGTGGGGGTCTATGCCCCGAACAACAATCAAAAAATTTTTTATAAAAAATTATCAGATGTCCTCTCTGAATATGCGAATAAAAATTGGGTGTTAATGGGGGATTTGAACGGGGTTGTGGAACCTAAAATAGATAGAAAATCAGATAACCAGATTAGTAAAAACCAAGGAAAACTACCAAAAGAATTTTTTAATATGGCTAAAAATTTAATGTTAGTAGATGCTTGGAGGCACAATAAAGGAAATAAGAGAGATTATACATTTTATTCGAATAGATTTAATTCATTTTCTAGAATAGACATGATCTGGATATCTAAAAGCTTAGAAAATAAAATAAAAGACATGTCAATTCTACCAAAAACACTCTCAGATCTCAACCCAGTTCAAATGACCCTAAACATCAATACTAAAATATTTAGATGGAGAATGAATGAAAATATCCTTAAAGACAAAAAAAATATAGAAGAATTAGGAAAAAAAATACAAGAATTTTTTACTTGGAACATTGACAAGGGAGTTAAAATAGAAACAGTCTGGGATACAAGTAAAGCATATATGAGAGGACAACTGATATCACTTAACAATTATCAAAAAAAGAACAAGAAAAAAAAAACAGAAACAATAATGGAACAGATAAAAGAGAAAGAATTAGAACTGCAAAAGAACAATAGAAAGAAAAAAGAAAAAGAGGAATTAAGAAACCAAATAAAATTATTGCAACTTCAAATTAAAATAGAACTAACAGAAGAATTGAATAGAAAACTAAAATTTATCAAACAAAGAAATTTCGAACAGGCAAATAAACCAGGAAAATGGCTGGCATACAAATTAAGGAAAGAAAAAGAAAAAAAAATCATTTCAAAAATTAGAGATAAGAATAAAGAATTGATATATAATGAAGATATCAAAAAGGCTTTCTTTGATTACTATACCAGACTATATCAAAAACAGCAAATATCAAAAAATAAAATAGATGAATATATTGAAAAATGTAAACTAGAAAAATTAACAGAAGAAGATAAAGATTTTACAAATAATAACATTACAACACAAGAAATCAAAGATGCAATCAAAGATTAAAAACAGGGAAAACACCAGGAAATGATGGTTTTATAGCCGAATATTACAAAAAATTTCAAGAACATCTAATTAATCCATTAAAAATTCTATTCAATTCAATACTACAAGGGGCAGATATACCAATATCATGGAGAGAAGCAAATATTGTACTAATACCAAAAGAAAACCAAGACTTAACAGAATGTAAGAATTATAGGCCAATTTCCTTACTAAACAATGATTACAAAATATTTGCCATCATTCTTGCTGAAAGGTTAAAAAAAATATTACAGAAAATTATTAATCAGGATCAAAATGGTTTCTTACCAAACAGACAAATAAAAGAAAATATAAGACATGTGATCAATCTAATTGAATACGCAAACGTTCATAACGAAAAACCAATAATGTTATTATTTCTAGATGCGGAGAAAGCTTTCGATAACGTTAATTGGGAATTTATGTTTAAAGTACTAGAAAATAGAAACTTTGGGGAAAAATTTATAAAAGCAATAAGAGCAATATATAAGACTCACAAAGCAAGAATAATGGTAAACGAAGAAGAAACCCAAGAATGTACAATAACAAAAGGCACAAGACAAGGCTGTCCCATTTCACCATTATTATTCATATTGGTTCTAGAAGTATTACTGGAAGAAATCAGGAAAGATCAAAATATAGAAGGGATCAAGGTAAAACAGGATAATCATAAACTAAAGGCCTTCGCAGATGATCTAGTAATAACAATACAAAACCCAAGAAATACAATAGAAAAATTAATTTTAAAATTACAAGAATATGGCGATTTATCAGGATTTAAAATTAATATACAGAAAACCAAAATGATAAATTTAAATATGACAAAAGAAGAAAAAAGTCAATTAGAACAAATAACAGGATTTCAAAATGTCAGAAAATTAAAATATTTAGGAATACAATTAACAGATAACAACTTAGATTTGTATAAAAATAACTATGAAAATTTATGGAAAGAAATTAAAAAAGATCTTGAAAAATGGGCAAATTTACAGTTATCATTACTGGGGAGAATTGCTACAATAAAAATGAATATACTACCAAGATTTTTGTATTTGTTCCAAACAATCCCGATTATGATTAAAAACCAAATTTTTATAAAATGGCAAAAAGAAATATCCAAATTTATATGGCAAAAGAAAAAACCTAGAATAAAATTAAAATATTTACAAGACACAAAAGATAGAGGGGGATTAGCAATGCCAGACCTTAAATTATATTATGAAACATGCGGCCTAATATGGATTAAAGATTGGATAAAACTAGAAAATGAAAAATTACTGAATTTAGAAGGACACGACAATAGATATGGTTGGCACTGTTACATGTGGTATAATAAAAGCAAAATACATAAGGCATTTAATAACCACATAATAAGAAAATCCTTGCTAAATATTTGGAACAAATACAAAAAAACACTATTACCAAATCTTCCACTATGGGTGTCAACCCAAGAGGCATGTACCAGATTAGGGAGTCAAAATAAAAAAGAATATATAAGATATAAAAATTTGTTAAAATTTGAAGGAAATACTCAGAAACTTAAAACAAGGGAAGAACTAGAAAATGAAAATATAATATGTCATTGGTTTACGTATTTCCAATTAAAAGAGCAATATAAAATAGACGAAAAAAATTATCAATTTACAAAAATAGAAAATAATTGGGATAATATATTAGAAAAAGAGGAAGAACATTTAATTTCTAAAATATATAAAACATTACTGGAAATGAAAACCAAGGACATAAAAATTAAAAAATACATGAAAAAATGGGAGGAAAATTTAGGAATTGAAATTACATATGAAGATTGGCAAGAAATCTGGGTCAAAAATATAAAATTTACTTTAAGTAATGATTTAAGAGAAAACATGTATAAAATGATTTTTAGATGGTACATGTCTCCTGAGGTGTTATTTAAATCAAAAATGAGTAACTCTATTTTATGTTGGAAATGCAAAAACAAAAGGGGTTCTTTCTACCATGTATGGTGGCTATGTGAAAAAGCAAAAAAATATTGGGTCAAAATACATAAATATGTATGTAAAATATTCGACAAAGAAATAAGAATGAGACCAGAATTATATTTATTGGGTAAAATTGAAGACAATATAAATAAAAAACAAAAGGTTTTATTTCAGTATCTAAGTACAGCTGCAAGGATAAAATACGCCCAATACTGGAAACAAGAAAATATTCCAACAAAAGAAGAATGGATTATAAAAGTAATGGATTTAATGCAAACAGACAAATTAACAAATTTAATAAAAGGAAAAGAAATGGGGAAGTACAATGAAACATGGGACCCCTTCATAAAATATATTCAAAAAGAATATAACATTAAATAGAGAACAAATAATAATAATAATAATAATAATAATAATAATAATAATAATAATAAAAAAGTACAAATAAAGAAGGGGCGAAGGGGAAAAAAAGAGGTATAAGAAGAGAAAAATGTAAATCAAGTATTTACAAGAATTTTTTTTTTGTTAAAAAAACTGGAAGAATTTTAATGGAGTATATGTATGTATTATGTATTATAAAACAAAGATTTAAACTTAAGATTGAATTTGATACAAATATATAAATAAATAAATAAATAATATAATGTAAGGAAAGGGAGAAAAAGAATGATAAATATATATAAAGTAAGAAGAAAAAGAAAGGATTAGGTTAGAAAGAAAAAGAGGATAGAAAGGGTGAAAAGGGAAAGAAAGATAGGAAAAGAAGATAGAGCAGAAGAGAAGAGAGAGAAGAGGTTAGAGAGAGAAAGAGGGAGTATGAGAGAAGATATTAGAGAGAATGAGAAGGTCAAATAAAAAGAAGAAGAAGAAGAAGAAGAAGAAGAAGAAGAAGAAGAAGAAGAAGAAGAAGAAGAAGAAGAAGAAGAAGAAGAAGAAGAAGAAGAAGAAAGGAATGGATGAAAGGATAAAAGGAAGAATAAAAATGGAAGATAAAGGAAAGGAAAAGAGAGAGATGGGAGGGTTAGAAAGAGTGAGTAAGGTAAGTGAGAGAAGAGATTAGAGAGAGAGAGAGAGAGGGTTAAAAAAGAAGAAGGGAATGGATGAAAGAGAAAAGGAGTTAAAGGAAGAATCAAAAGGAAAGGAAAGGGAAAGGAATAGATAGAGAGAGAATAGGTTAGAAGAGATTGAAAGATAAAGGAGAGAAAAGATTAGAGACAAAAAAAGAAGGATACATTGTATTAAATATAATAAAAATAATTATATAAAATCAAATGTAAATATATATACATAAATGTAACCATTGTTATGTGTTATATATGATCATTGTTATGTGTTATATGTTTTGTTTATGTTTTATGTTGAATGTAATAATAAAATAATAATAAAAAAATTTTTTTAAAAAAAGGAAAGCCCTGTGCTAATGTATGATTCATATAGTCTAAATATAACTTTCTGCAATGTATTATTTGGAGAAAGAGAAAGAAAGACAGAGAAACTTTGATCCATAGTGCATATAAAAAATTAACCACTGTGACCGAATGGACCCCACAAGTGACTGCTTTTTAGTCCAGGTTTGCCATATAAATCATAGATCTTTTCTACTTTCCTCCAGGCACTCTCCAATTTACCTTGTTATTCTGCTTATAATCTCAAGAGACTTGGTTTTCAAAATAGATATCTCTGTAACTCCATGGCATCTTAGAAGTGTAAACAAGAGATACCATCAGCTCCTTCTTTCTGTCAATCAATCCTATTATCCTAGCAGAAAATACTGGAGGATTGTAAAGCGGATCTGTCATTTTATGATTCTTGCTGAGCTCATTTCATAAGACTCAGAATGATTTCCCCAGCATAGACATGCACTACCATCCATGCGCTAATTAGACTGCTCTGAATCATTTATCTTTTTTCCCCCTTCCCTCTTGTTAAACATGGAAAATCATATGTGCTGCCTCATCTTGGGTTGTCAATTAAAATATTAGCTATTGTCACTCAACTTCCATTATTTGCAAACAGTAAGAAGTAGCTGTATCCCCTAGTGAATGAATAGCATTTTTAGCCATCTCAGAGCAAACATCCCAATAAGCAATTATTTGGGGGTGTTTTTTTGGGGGGTAAGGGGGAGGATCTTAGTAAAGGAGAAAACAGGCTATGCTGTGTCACAAAAGGGCAAGGAAAAGGATGTCAAACTTTGCATTGAAATACTACTCTATTAGAAAAGGTTCTGTAGAAAAATGGAACAAAACATAATACTCACAACCCATCTTCTTAATATATTTACTACAAACCCTATCTTCTCAATTGGTATGCTGTGATTTCAGTGAATGATACTGGTAGCCCTTGTTTAGTAATCACAATTTGGACTGGCAATTCGGTTGTTAAGTGAAGCAGTCACTAAGTGAAACTGCAACTATGCTTACGATCTTCAGCTTTCCTTTGCTTTACAGACCTGCGAAGGTTGTAAATGTGAGGATTGGTCATAAAGTTACTTTTTTATCACTGTCATAACTGTGAATGGTTGCTAAATAAGGCACTCTGTAAATGAGGACTACCTGTACCTGATCTAAGGCAGATTGAGGAATGCTGTTACAATAGCTCACTGACATCGTTCTGCTTGATGGACCTTATTTGTAGTCAAAATACTTCAACTTTTGAGTTCAGTTACAGCATGGAGGGAGACATCATTAAAATCAAAAATGATTTACTTAAGCGGGTTAACCCAACTATAACAAAGTGCTTCCCTTAATATTGGTAAATTGACCTGGGCCCATTTATTCAAAGACATGTACCTACGCAGCAAGCCAACAAATCTTATACAATAAATATGCAGATTTTGTCATGAATTTCAAGAAGGAAACAGATCCAAGCATACTAGAGAAATGTTTCTTTCTACCTCTGCCTTCAGCAGAGATATCTACTCCCTCTGCTGAAGTAAAAGAGGAGGAGGAGGAGGATTCTTCCAAGATGTGTATTAGAATCTGAAAATATTTATTTACTGACTGAAAATATTTATTTGTTTATTTATTTATTTATTTATTTATTTATTTATGTATTATATTATTTATGTATCGTATTTTTCCAAACGACTCTGGGTGGTTTACAAACAAATTAAAACAGTGAGAGTTAAATATCAATTAAAAAGATACATTATAAAAATATAAATATACAAATATAATAAAAACTCTAAAATATAAAATATAAAACCCAAGATGGCAAAATCAGAATCTTGTAAAAATTTCCTGGGGCCGCATCAGGGCAGCAGCCACCGCCATGATGAACTATCCTGCCTTCCACCCCAAGCAAGGTGGCACAGCCACGTCTTGAGCCCATTTCGGAAGGCCAGGAGAATGGGGGCTTGCCTTATCTCTGGGGGTAGCTTATTCCAAAGGGCGGGAGCTATGGCAGAGAAGGCCCTCCTCCTGGACCCTGCCAATCGACAGTCTCTCATGGACAGGGTCCATAACATGCCTCCTCTGCCTGCTCACCATTTGTTAATGGAATCTATATATAATAACATGGAGCCAAAGTTACCCTGACTTAAAACAGACCTACTGATTTCAGTGGGTCTAGTCTAAACGTAAATACTTAAATTTCGATTCAACCCAAAGAATTCAGGATCAACTATAATTCTTCCTCAGGTTCTGCTTAACTTATGATCTCTCAGGCATATGCATGCAAATTGTTTTCATTTTCACTTAACAGTGTAGTACAACTATTGCAGGTGTAATATTCCTTTTTCCATATACATTATAAGTGAGTGGTATAAACTGTGGCATTAGCTTAATAGCTAATGTTATTATTTAGTTCAGTGCTTTCCAAACTGTGTGTCGCAACACATTAGTGTGTTGCGACAAAACCCAGAAGTGGTGATGGCGTGTCGCTGCCGCCCCTGTGGCAGCGCGCAGGGTGGTAGTGCGTGGTGGCGGCAGCAGCAGCACGCCATCAGCGCTTCTGGGTTTTAGCGCCATACACAAGGCCGCCGCCGCTGTGCATACCGCAGCCGCCATGCGCGCCCCCGTGCTGCCCAGGTGCATCCCGCTGTCGCCGCGTGCACCCCCGCACCGCCACCGCCGTTGGTTTGTTGCCAACGGCGGGAGTTTGGAAAGCACTGATTTAGTTTATGGTGTGTAGTGATGCCAACAGAAGTTCATATAGAGATAGACAGGCTCTTACCAATAGCTTCATATCTAACTGAATATCTTGCCTTGTATGTATGTTTGTTTGTTTGTTTGTTTGTTTATTTATTTATTATTTATTTCTCAAATTTATGACCGCCCATCTCCAGGACAGTGAACTCTGGGCGGTTTACAACATTAAAATTAATATTAAAACCTACACACTTAAAAATACAATATAATAAAAATATATAAGATTCCAGAGGATGGGAAGATCTTAGAAAAGGAGGGTATTACAGGGCTAACCACCCCCAGGAGGAACTATTACCTCCTCTGTCCCAAGCAAGGTGGCAGAACCAGGTCTTTAAAGACTTTCTGAAGGCCAGGAGTGAAGGCGCCTGTCTCACCCCAGGGGCAAGATATTCCACAAGGCGGGTGCTACCGCAGAAAAGGCACATCTCCTGGACCCCGCCAAATGAAATTCCTTCACTGATGGGGTCCGAAGCATGCCCTCTCTGCATGACCGGGTGGGGCGGGTAGATGTAATTGGGATGAGATGGTCCCTCAGGTACCCTGGTCCCATGCCATGTAGGGCTTTAAAGGTGATAACCAACACCTTGAATTGGACCCGGAAGCAAACTGGTACCCAGTGCAGCTCGCGCAGCAGTGGTGTTACATGGGCTGATCTTATCGCACCCATAACTGCCCACGCGGCCGCATTCTGGACCAGCTGAAGCTTCCGGATACTCTTCAAGGGTAGCCCCATGTACAGCGCATTGCAATAATCTATAAGGGAGATGACAAGGGCATGAGTGACTGTTCGGAGGGCATCTCAATCCAGGAAAGGGCGCAACTGGCGCACAACCCGAAGTTGTGCAAAGGCCCTCCTGGCCGCGACTGCCACCTGCTCTTTGAGCAGGAGTCGTGAGTCCAAGAGGACCCCCAAGTTCCGCACTGAATCTGAATGGGGCAGTGCCACCCCATCCAGAGTTAAAGATGACAACTTCCTGGAAACCGAGAGGCCATCAATCCACAGCCACTCCATCTTACCAGGGTTCAGTTGAAGCCTGTTGTTCCCCATCCAGGCCCCCACAGCCCCCAGGCACTGAGACAGGGTGTCGACTGCATCACTTACTTCACCCGGGATGGAGATATACAGCTGAGTATCATCAGCGTATTGATGATACCTCATCCCGTGTTGACGGATGATCTCCCCCAGCGGCTTCATGTAGATGTTAAATAGGAGAGGAGAGAGAACCGAACCCTGCAGCACCCCACACAAGAGGGGATGAGAGTCGGATCTCTCCTCCCTTATTACCACCGATTGGGAACGGCCCTGGAGGAAGGAGGTGAACCAGTGCAAGACTACGCCGCCCACCCCCAACTCCCTGAGCTGCCCCAGAAGGATACCGTGGTCAACGGTATCGAAAGCCACTGAGAGGTCCAAGAGAGCGAGAATGGATGCACTCCCTCCATCACGCTCCCACCAGAGATCATCCATAAGTGCGACCAATGTAGTCTCTGTCCCATATCCCAGCCTGAAGCCTGACTGAAAGTGGTCTAGATAATCCGTTTCATCCAGAATCCTCTGGAGTTGCAGCGCCACCACCTTCTCAACCACATTTCCCAAAAAGGGAAGGTGGGAGACAGGGTGAAAGTTGTTCAAAACGGTGGGGTCCAGGGATGGTTTTTTGAGGAGAGGGTGCACCAGCATCTCCTTAAAGGTAGCCGGAAACACCCCCTCCCCCAAGGATGTATTAATCATCGCCTGGACCCAACCACATGTCACCTCCCTGGCTGATTTAACCAGCCAGGAGGGACATGGATCTAAAAGGCATGTGGTGGCATTTACAATCTGGAGGATCTTGTCTACTTTATCAGGTCCAACAGGATCAAACTGTTCCCAGATAACAGGGCAAGTACGATCCTCTGGCATCTCCCCAGACTGTGCTTCACGCTTAGAGTGTAACGTAGAATGGATCTGAGCGATTTTATCTTTCTCGGTCCTTAGGTCATCTCTGGAAGCCCTTTTCTAGGTATCCAGCCAAATTGAGTTGCTCAGCTACAATCCTACTTCTCAGTTATGGTATCCTACTTACCCAATGTCCTCCACTTGGTAGATTGTCCAGTGTCCACAATATTACATTGTGCCATCCATAGATTCTAATGATCATAGACTGGAAGGGACCATTTTGGCCACTGGGCACAGCCCTTGTTCAGATAGTATACCCACCACTTGAATATATCCAGTCAAGAGAAGCCCACCATTTCAATTGGTATTTGCTTCCACTATCAGACTGTTCTAAGTATTAGGAAATTAATCTGTTCAGTTGGAAACTGCCTTCCTGCAACTTTTTCCATTCCATTATTTCAGCTATTCAAAGACAACATTTTTCTCCCAGGCATTTCAGATTTTAACAGTGAATTTGCATAATTCTGAACTAACTGCATGTATCAGATAGCTTTTAAATATTCTCTATTAAAAAAAATGTCCTGTGCTAATTATTGTCTTATCTTACTGACTTCTTTATTCTTTTAAATTATTATCTACCCAAAACATTTGGCTATGGAAGTTTAAAAATATCATACAAAAATACTTACTTGCATATATAAACCAGAGATATGCCAACCGTAATGCCAAAATGGTTCAGAGAAAGTATCAGTATATAACCTTTATGGAATATCTGTGCAATGGAACATGCATTAACAAGGAAGGCCAGTCCATTACCAAAAGCCTGTAAGCCCTTATATAGTTATGTAATTGTGTAACCATGGCTATCATTATGGATATCCATTAGGTGCAAAGACTGACCACATTAAAAGCATTATCGTTATGATCTGAGTGGAGAGTTAGATACGTTATTCATCACTGACAACCAGAAATGTATCCTAAAATGCTTAATGTAAGAAGTAGAGTAATATGGACAAAAAACGTATTGGTGTGCATATCTATTCCTATGTATCCAAATTCACATATTTATCTTATTCTGGGTATGTTGGTATATGAGTTACTTTATATTCTTGAACTGCAGCATGAATCTTTTAGATAATTAAGGTGGAGAGGAAAATTAGACTAATATTAGAAGAAAGGGTGGATCGTGGGAAGCACTAAGTTGGCATTTACAGCACTCTACTTACTAAATCAGGGGCGTGGTGGCTCAGCGGGTAAGATGCCAGGCTTGTCGATCGGAAGATTGAAAGTTCAGAGGTTCGAATCCCTAGCCCCACGTGACAGAGTGAGCTCCCGCACTAGCTCCAGCTCTTGCCAACCTAGCAATTCAAAAGCATGCAAATGCAAGTAGATTAATAGGTACCACTTCGGTATGTAGGTAACAGTGTTCCGCGTGTGTCGTGCGGCCACATGACCGTGGAAGCGTCTTCGGACAACGCTGGCTCTTTGGCTAACAAACGGAGATGAGCACTGGCCCCAAGAGTCGGACACGACTGCACAAATGTGTGGGGGGAACCTTTACCTTTACCTACTTACTAAATCATGCCACAGGTATAGATTAATATGCAGTGAAAACAATAAAATGGCTAACGCATGAGAAGATGTGAAATTAATTTATCTGTAGAATTGCAACACGATAATACTTTCTCTCTATGAGTCTTTTCTCTCTATTTCATACATTCCTGAGATTTACAAATTTGGTGAATTGGATGGAAGAAATGTGATCACTGCACAATTAGGATCCAAGATTATAGTATTGATGAACTGATTCGTTTTTTAAAAACATTCTACTTTACAAGGTTGTATAGATAATTTCACAATTCCTTTGCTTCCCTGGAATTCAGACTGGATACATTAGTGAGAAAGGGGTTGCTAGCTGAAAAATTCATGGGGTAAGATGTCATGTCTCCTATTATGAAAGGAGGAGGAAGATTCCTCCTATTATGAGGAATTAGTTAAATCAGCAAACCTTAGGAATGGGAGAAGATAGCCAAATCTGAGAAAGACAGGGGGAAAGAAGTAATAAAAAATAGCTCACACTGGGTTTCTTTCCCAAACTTGGCAACTTCCTGATGTGTGGCCTTCAATACTCAGAATTCCCCAGCCAGCATGGCCATTGTTGAGAATTTTGAAGTGAAAGTCAATACATCTAAAAGCTGCCAAGTATAAATAATGTTTACTGACCAATAGTATGCATTCTAGTCTTGGTGGATTCTAGCATCAACACATGTCACCCCACCAATTAACTTTCAATCTAGTCTGTTTCAAAAAAAGAGGCAAATTAATCCTTGTATATCAATTGCCAATGTTTAGTAATAGGGGGAATTTGGACTTAATAGACTGGCCAATTTCTCAGTAAACATCTGTGATCTATGAAGCTCATAATTTGATGACTTTAATCATACGTTTAGTACAAACGTGTTTGAAGGACACAGAGAGGGTTAAGCTGTTTTTCCATGTGTTTTGAAACATCACAAAGCTAATACTGTCTGTCATTCTCACCTCCTTACTGTACAAACCTGTCATATTGAAACACATCAGATAACTGATTCATAATCCAAGTACAGTCTACATTAGGATGCAGAAGCTATGTAATCTTTTGACTGCCAGGATCTATTTAAACTGGATATGCCAGGATGTGTGCAAATCACACTTCAGCTAGTAAGCTATCTCCTCAGTCTCCCAGCTTATATAATAGTTTGCTCTTCTGACTTTTCATATATATATATATATATATATATATATATATATATATATATATACACACATACATACACACACACACACACACACAGACACACACACACACACAAACACACACATACTACATACATACACACACATACTACATACATACATACATACACACACACACATACTATATATATATATATATATACAGACCTAATTGTCATTAACATTTCCAGTCTGCTTTTCAGTTTACACTTACAACCCAAACTGAACTGTGTCTTTCAGTGTACACCCAAAAGCAATTTCCGCATTGGTTTTAGAGTATCCAAATTTAGCCCATGGAAGTACAATTATATGAATACCCTGGTGAGCATGGACAGAGGGGAAATCACAGTAGCTTCAAGTTGAAAAGACCAAGTAAATCCATCAGCACTTCCCTTAAAAACTGTTATCCATAATACAGATTTAATATTACTTTCAAAGCACAATTTCTCACAGCGTAGCATCATTTCCTAATGTACTTGGCCCAGCAGTTGCCTATTGCACACTTTTCAAATAAACTTGAGGCCGTGTTTTATTAAATCATTTTTACAGTTTTGAGCTTTGTTTTCAGTTAGTGCTCTTTCAGCTTTCAGGCTGCTATTCAAGCAATCTTTACTTACAAGGTGTGCATAGGGGAAAATCTGAATCACTTTTATTGGCTTCAGGGTGATACTAAACCATGATACCTGAAGGAGATAGGATGGAAAATGTCAATCATGATAAGGAAAGAGTGATAGAAAAATCCCAACCCATGTGATTAATTTATGATTTGGTGTGTTCTCTGAACCTAGAAAATTGGGATAATGATGGTGATGATTTCAGTTAACCCGAACATAGTCTTTGTTGAACACAGTCTCTTTGCTGCTTCTCTTCCCTGTTAAGAAACTCCAAACCAAATTCTAGTCTTCCTTCGGGCAAAAAGGGCAAAGCTGCCACAGAAACTCTACTCAGAATGGGATAGGTGGACATTCTGTTCTCCATGCCAGTTAGCTGCAATCCAGCTTTTCCTTGAGTACAAAAGTGGAGGTTGCTGGAGGAAGTACCTAAGCATTCCACCGGTACACTGCATTCCTTTTGTACTTTGAATGGCACTGGAGTACAGTGAATTCCTTTGCTTCTGTGTGACATTTATTCTGTGTTAAAATCCATTGGGCATTGCAATGAGAAGAGATCTTTAAGGCTGCAGAAAAATCTCAAAATACATTCCATATGAGGTTTAGTTTGAAGCAGTATATTACTAAGTAAACTTTTAATAAAAGGCGATCACTTTCACCTCTTCGAGCTACTGCAGGGTGCCTCACTGGACAAATTTGGAATTTTTAGAGCACATTCTAGGTACCCTCACAAAATGTCTACCATAGTGGACATGGCCAGTTACCAAATACAGCTTACCAAAAGGTGAGACTGCATCCCTCTTTCCAATTTCTTTTTATTCTTTCCAACCCACCAAGATACTCCCGGTTGGGGGAGTTGGGCGGTCATATAAATTTAAATAATAAATAAAAACAAATAAATACCTCAGTGTGCATGGTCCTGTTTTGATTCTGTCCATTCAGAGTACATGTTGAATTAACTGCCGACCAAGACTAAGTATTTCATATTAAACTATAAAAGTAAAGGTAAAGGTTCCCCCACACAGTCGTGTCCGACTCTAGGGGGCGGTGCTCATCTCCGTTTGTTAGCCGAAGAGCCAGCATTGTCCGAAGACACTTCGGCAGTCATGTGGCCGGCATGACGTGCGCGGAACGCTGTTACCTTCCCACCGAAGTGGTACCTATTTATCTACTTGCATTTGCATGCTTTTGAATTGCTAGGTTGGCAAGAGCTGGGGCAAGTGCGGGAGCTCACTCTGTCACATGGGGCTAGGGTCTCGAACCTCCGAACTTGTGACCTTCCGATCAACAAGCCTGGCATCTTAACCACTGAGCCACCGCACCTCCTATAATTCAGGTTTAGAAGTACTGGGTATTAGAACAGGAATCAGAGAAAATAAATGTTTGTCTTACTAAAATATATCCCCACCTAGTTTGGCCAGGTTATATATTTTAGCAAAGTGTTGCTAAAGGAGGACACAGAGCAGCTGGTAATTAATCTCAGTCTCAGCAAAGGGCAAGAGAAGAGAATTATTCCTGGGAATAGCACTGCAGCAGTCACTCCATAGATGGCAATTGATGAGCCAGCTGCTGAACTTCTGTTGGGGAATACCAAAAGAACATTTTTTATTTTTTTTATTTTATATCCCACCTAGGAATGTTTTCTTCAGGATTTATTAGCAATCGTCAGACCAAGAAGAGAGATAGCAGGCTTCATATGAGAGAAAAAGCCCACCTAGAATTACATGTCTCAAAGTTTGCCAGCAGAATGTTAGATTCTCTGGTTGAATCATAACTGCGCTTACATTGAAATTTCCATTTTAATCAATTAATGATTCAACACCTTAAGAAAACTTGAGAGTCAAAGATTGGAAGTGAGCTCTGATTTTTCAGATGTTCACTATTCTGCTATGTTCAGAAAGCTTTTTATGTGTCCCTGTTTTACAGTTGGGAGCAGGGGAGAGTAAGAGTACTCATGTACTCCTGGATGCTCTGAGTTTCATCCAGGACAGTGGCTTTTCCTGGTTCCCATGTGACTGTTATATATTGTTATCAGATCATTCTATCCTGGGATCTGTCCCAAGCTTATCTTCTCTGCTGTAACTCTGTAAAGGAGATTCCTCTCTAATGCTGCCTACAATTTTAGCAGTACTGTGTTTAATTCCTCCAATATGCAGGGCCACTCAGTGTTAAAAAGGATTTTTTATACTTTTACTTTTTTCTTTTTTAAAGATTGTTTTTTTAATTATCCCTTACCAGATTGATTGAACTGCCAGAAGGAAGGGAAGATGATTTCCTTAGATACACACCTCTGTGGTCCATAGCCAGGAGATGGCACTATTACAACTTTTATCATTTTAGTTTATTTTCTTGCCAGTAAGGGATTCATGTTATGGGGTTGCTATCTCTCCCAAATGCCAGGGTTAAGGCATATCCCTAAAGGAAGTTAACTACCAAACAGATACAGTTGTAATCAAAATTATTCAACCCCCATTGCAAATCAGGTTTATTGTCAAAATTTACAGACTTTCAGCTGTTTGCAATGAACAAATCAAACAAAAGCAATTGAAATAGCTCAACACAATGAATGCTTCAAGTGGTTTCCCCAAATTCAACTGAAAATGCAACTTATATTGACTTCTCCAGTCTCAAAATTATTCAACTCCTTCATGGCAAGCATCTTCAGTACTTAATAGAGCACCCTTTTGCTGTTATGACCTGCTACAAATGAGATGCATAGCCAGACACCAGCTTCTGGCAGCGTTCCTGAGGAATCTTAGCCCATTCCTCATGAGCAATGGCCTCCAGTTCAGTAATATTCTTGGGTTTGCATGTTGCAACTGCCTTCTTCAAATCCCACCATAGATTTTCTACAGGGTTCAAGTCAGGTGACTGGAATTTGAGGTATGCTTGGGATCATTGTCCTGTTGGAAGGTCCAATGACGTCCAAGCTTCAGCTTCCTTACAGACAGCATGACGTTTTCTCCTAGGATTTCCTGATACTTCAGTGGATCCATCTTGCCTTCCACATGCTGAAGGTTTCCAGTGCCAGAGGATGCAAAGCAGCCCCAGAGCATCACCGAGCCACCACCATGCTTAACTGTAGGCAGAGTGTTCTTTTCAGCATATGCTTCATTCGTCTTCCTCCAGACATACCGCTGATCCATCAGGCCGAAAAGTTCCAGTTTTGTTTCATCGCTCCACAGAACAGAATCCCAAAACTTCTGTGGCTTATTTATATGTTTTGAGCATATTGGAGCCGACTTTTCTTGTGCTTTTGGGTCAGTAGTGGTGTATGTCTTGGAGTTGTGGCATGGAAACCTTCTGTATTTAGTACGTGCCTTACTGTGCTCACTGAAACCTCAGTGCCTGTTGCCACCAAGTCTTGCTGCAGGTCTTTTGCAGTCACTTGAGGGTTTTTCTCAACCTGCCTTCTCAGAAATCTGGTTGCAGTCATTGACAGCTTCCTTTTTCTGCCCCGTCCAGGTAGTGTAACCACTGTTCCTTTAACTTTGAACTTGCGAACTATGCTTCCAACGGTGTCTCTAGGTACATTCAGTGCCTTTGCCATCTTTTTGTATCCTGTTCCTTGTTTGTGAAGGGCGATGATCTCTTCTCTTACCTTTTTGGACCATTCTTTTGACTTAGCCATATTTCTAACATGTAGTCAAACATGACACTCAACAAACCCCTAGCCAGTTCAGGTATTTCATGTGTTCCAGCTCAAGCACACCTGGTGCAACTAATGAAGCCCTTGATTAGTTGCATCAAGTGTGCTTGAGACAACACCTGTTTTGCATACTGTATGTGTGCTATTGTTATGGATTCTATTCAGCGGGTTGAATAATTTTGAGACTGGAGAAGTCATTATAAGTTGCATTTTCAGTTGAATTTGGAGACACCACTTGAAGCATTCAATGTGTTGAACTCTCTTCCATACAGGTACCAGTTGAAGCATTTAACTTCTCCAGGCAAGTTCAGCACTTCCCTATTTGTGCATAATTTTTCCTGGCAGTTCTGAGTGTGCATATTGCAAAAGCTACGTGGCATTCATTGCCATCTTTCAAGATGTGTAACATAACCACACCAAAGCTATATTGAAAGAGATCAGAAGCCAATTGTACTAGCGACTGAGAGTTCTATAATGTGGGAGCACTATGTCTGATGTCATCATAAACTTTGCTTCTCTCCTTCTTCTGTCCACTGCCATGTCTCACCCCTTATAGAAAAGCGTTCAAGGAATATAGCACGGTAGCTAAATTTGGCTGGAATCTGTTATAATAATTAATGACTCTTAGAAGAATGTATTTGTAACATACCTTGTGGTCTTAATGTATTAAAAATTGCTTGAATTTTCTCTGTACATTCAGAGTGTACAGAGGGCATCAATGGTATGATGGCAATAATTATTACCAGGTTTAAAGAATTCACGTTTTCATTGGAGTGGAGAAACTTTAGGCTGAAAATGAATGGGACCAAAAACTTGAACTAAAATTAGATGGATCCCTTTTTGCTATACAGCTCTTTCTGAAACACCTTCCATTCTTCTAACTCTCTTTCCCACTCAGTGAGTTGCAAAGGGCTGTTAAGAGAGCTCTAAACTAAATATTTATTGATGCCTTTTGAAATTAAACTGAGGATTATGTGCCGGCAAGAAAACTTAGAATTCTTTTCTCAAAGGATTAACTAATAGTAAAAAATATTTTCCTGCCTTGTGTGATGCTGTCCTTGAATGAAAAAGAATAATTTATTACATATTTATTAGACCTTGATATACACATTTGTCCAACCTTCCCCACAACCCAGGACATTTGAGCATGTCCACCCAAAGATAGATGAGAAGATGTGGATCTTGTTCTTATGTTAGCTACTTGTTCCCAGTTGTATCCATGCACTTGCAGAAGGTGACCTGGAATCGTATTATTGATGGAACAATGTTATGGATGGGGACAGTGCTCATTGTGAAATCCTGTTAAATAGCATGTTATAACATTGGCAGCAAATACATAAGGTAGAATTTTTCTATTACTTTGAAATGTCAGGTGAACAACTTAAGTCAGCATAATAACCTCAATCAGTTCCAAAATAATCTATGCTCCACTAGAGCAGTTTAAGATTCAGAAAATTTAAATGAATATGGTACTACATGACAGAGATTATTGATCATGACTAGCAACACTAAAAAGTAACTGTCTTAAGGAAGATTCTTGTATTCCATGTTTATATAGCCTTGTCTACTGTTTGACTTTAATACAAATCAAGAACTTTATAAACCATCTAAGTTTCATAAAAACTTATGTTTCCTTTATGTCTGCTTCATTAAAAGCAATCATTTGGACTGTGAAGGGAAGTAGTTTTAATATGGGACTTCAAGCAGTTGTGCTATAAAATTCAACCATCTGGGTAAAAGAAAACCTGAATGTACATGAACTTGCTACAGGATTTATCTGCCCAGATGACAAATTATGATATTTCTGAGAGCACTTCCACACAAGGACTCTGCACCAGCTTGAAAGCAGCTCAGAATTTCTGTGTTCCCACAGTATTGGCTTTGGGCCTTATCTATTATGGCATCCATGTCTAGAATAATCTTCTCCTGGAGACCAGGCTGGTACCAGTATTATCACGTTTTTGACACCAGGTAAAGTTCTGGCTTTTTCCTCCTGAATTCAAGATCATTATTCATAATTTGATCATACTTTCTTTCCCTTAAGGGCCTCTCTGCCTCTTACCGATGTGTTCTAAAGTGTATGCTCTTAGTTCATTGATTGCTTATTTTACTTGGTTTTATTATTGTATCTCGTTTTGTATAGATTGTAACATGCCATAAGATTCTTTGGATAGCAAAGGCTATCAATATTCTAAATATATAAATCATACATATTTCTGGCCCAGATAAAGTATATTGGAAACCACAGTAAAAAGATTTTAAGTGACAATGCTTTGTGGAGCTTGTAGGCAGTTCATGATCCCATTTGCAGGAATTCTGAACTCACCATACCTCCTGGTTACCAGTCTTCAGATCTTGCCGAGGGAAAGATGGCTTGATGCTTTTTTAGCTCCTTCTCATAGGGATTTCTGGGATTTTTTGTACAGATGATCAGATAAATGTGCACAACATCAAATAAGAATATGGATTAGGAGATGATGCATAAATGTATTTTTATTTCCCTTTATCAAGCAATGGGATTCTCTTATGAACATCTCCTGAGCATTCAGGTGCTGAACTTCTTTCAGTTTCACGATTTATTTTGTTTTCTTTTTCATGTTCATCTCCTTTCTCCTTTTCTTCTTCTGGAGCCAATGCCACTACGCCATTCTAGTGATGTTATGAAGAGCTAGTTAGCCTCTTCTAACTATCCCATATCTTTATTTAATACTTTCCGCTCTACCTCTCACCTTCTAAAAAGTACTTGCCTATATGAAGTTTGACATGGTTTTCTGTTGAAGGATGGTCACAAGTAGCTGATGCTCTTCATGAGAGACAGGACAGTTGTAAGGCTGTCCCCTTACAACCCTTGAGCATAGAGTGCAAACACGAGGAGAGAAAGGTAAAGTTACTCCCACTTTTGGATTGCAATCTTAATACATTCATGCCTAGCAGCCTGTCTTGTTAAATTACAGTGGGATTTATATATAAGCAAACATGCATAAGTTTGGAATCTAGGTCTGTCTTTTGTTAATATTGTTCTTATTGTTGTTTTCAATTGTTATTGCATTATCATTATTATAAATATTATTAAATTTAAAAGACACATATTATAAGACCATTACCTCTGAAAGGCATGTAGTGGTGGTCTCTCTCTCTTGAGAATCTCCAGGCTAATGGATGCTCAAATCTAAATCTTTGAAAAAGATTTAGAAGTTAATATTTCTTCTTGGAAGGGCAATTATTTTCTAATGTGTTTCTTCCCTTAGGCACATTCAAAGAAAGCTAGTTGTATGGAAATAATGTGATAAAAATTGTTTGAGCTAGAGAGCAAATGTATACACACACCCACATGCACACACACAGACAGACAGATGCTCCAATATGTATGTACAGTCTTTGAGTCAGTCTTAATTCCTGAACAAGTTCCTGCAGTTTTCTTGGCAACATTTTCAGAAGTGGCTTGCCATTGCCTTCTTCCTAGGACTGAGATAATGACTGGCCCAACATCAGCTGGTTTTGTGTCTCCGGCAGGACTAGAATTCAGAGTCTCCCATTTTCGAGCCCATTGCCTTTAACCACTACACCAAACTGGCTCTCATTCCAATAGATACAACCCGGTTATTTATTGGGTTCTGCTTCATAGAACAATATGATTTCCATTCCAGTCCATTCCAGTCCACCTAAGAACACTTACTCCTAAAATAACCAATTTAGTATGCTTTCTTTCTACTTTGGCATGTGTCATACTGCTCACCTTCCTTGTTCCAACTGAATATGTCATTTTTGAAATGGAAAGTCTGTTTCCATTGGAGTTGGCACTGTGTTTGCATCTTCCAGCCCCAGGCTCTCCAATAACTCTAGAATCTTTTGCCTCTGACTGAGGAGAAAACTTCCATCCTCTTCTCTGTCAATTTGTATCCCCAAGTAATAACTTGCCTTCCCAAGGCGTTTTACCTCTACTTCTATGTTCAAATTGGATACAATTTCATCAATGTCCCTTTGATCCTCATAACAGAGAATCAAATCATCCACATATGTCACAATGAACATGTCTCTGCCATTCTTGTGTCATGTGTAAAGACAGGGATCAGCTTTGCCTTAAGTGAAACCTTGCTTTATTAGCATCTGGTTTAATTTCACATTCCAGGCCCTTGCTGCTTGTTTCAGCCCATAGATCCCCTTCTGAAGCTTACACGCTAAATGTCTGTTCTTTGGATCCATGAAGCCTTCAGGTTGTTGCATGTACAACTCCTCCTGAATTTCACCATGCAAGAACGCTGTCTTGATGTCAATATGCTCAACTTGCATGTTCCTACTGGCTGCTAGACTTAAAAGAATTTGACTTGTTGTGTGGGTCACAACTGGTGCAAAAGTCTGGTCATAATCTTCCCCATACTTTTGTGAATAGCCCTTGGCTACCAGTCTAGCTTTGTGAGAAGGACCTCTCCCTTCTCATTCTGTTTGGCCTTAAAGACCAATTTGCAACCAATGGCCTTTTTGCCAACAGGTAACTTTGTGAGTGTCCAAGTATTGTTGTATTGCAGAGCCGCAAATTCCTCTTGTGCTGCTGCTCTCCACTTACTTGCTTCAGCTGGTGGCAGCTGTTGTACTGCCCCTTCTGTTCCTCCTGGTTCTTCATCATCTGACTCAGGCGGAGTCTCCGTCTCAATGTTCTCTCTCTGGGCTTGCCTGCTCGCTGGATCTGGAAACACTAGGTAAGGTACTTTGAATAAGTTATCATCACCTCCCCCTTCTGTAGAGCTATTGGTTAGAGGAGTTTGCTTTGGCTCTGTCTCATCAAAATGCCCCACTCTTCAAGTTTGGATTGAGCCAGTCTTGGGATCTGGAACTCTCTCCCTTGCTTCCCGGTGGGCACCCCAACAAGATTCCTTCCTTTGTTTGGGAATCTAATTTGATTCTTTTCTCTGTTGGATTGTGGGTGTAGGTAGCTGTCATTGCTAGATGTCTGCTACCCCCAACATATGCTTGGATTGGCCCACACGGATCAGTGTGAATTAGCTCCAGAGGCTGCTTAGAGCGCCTGGAGCTTTGTTTTGGAATTGCAGGCCTTGTGGCATTTCCCTAAATGCATGTTTTGTACTTTGCAACAGTCTTACCACAGTTCTCGACTTCCAAATTGCTTCCCAAACCATTTTTCTTCATTTGAAAAGTTGCATTTGAATCTCTATGCCCCAGTTGTCTGTGCCAGAGGATAGCACTGTCATCCTCCTTTTCTCAGTGACTGGCCATGCATGCCATGTCTGGCCTCTCACAATTGAGAAAAATTAAACCTTGATCTAGGTATCCTGTTAGAAAGACACCTCTTTGATCCATTATTTCACAATTGTTACCTTTAAAACGAATGATATGGCCTTCTTCATCAGTGTAGATGTACTTATCAAATTCAAGCTCACAGCTGGACCATATAAAATGTTAGTAGCAATTAAATCCTTCTGGGTGGTGCCATTTCTGCACCTCAGGAGAGCATGGCCCCCTCCTTCCACAGGGATTGTGGTTCCATCTGCTAAGCTGATTTCTTCCTTTGAACTCGGGTTCAATTCGATGAAGAAAGAAGGATCATTAATCATATGCATATTGCAGCCACTGTCTAAGATGAAGGATGAGCAATTTTTACTTATGGCTGAAAATGCAAGAAAACTCACATCTGCAGCTTTCTCTTTGTTGTTTTTCTTATCTGCCTTCCTGGCCCAACAATCTTTCTTTAAGTGACCACTCTTGCCACATAAATGGTACTTGATAGGCCTCTTTGTTATTGAAAGGCTCCTCTGCTGCAGACCGCCATCTTTGCCCTGAGGTGCCTTTGTGAAATAGCCTGCCTCATGATGGTCCTGCTTGGAATTTCTATAGGAGGCCTGTCTGCTATGCTCAGACCTTAATTCTTGAATCAGGTCTGATAGGGGTTGTCTGGATCCCCTGTATCTGGCAGCAAAACTTGAGAAATTTTGAGGCAGAGATCCTAATAAAAATCCTGCTTGGATCTTATTATCCAAATGTCAGAGTTTCTATGTGACTTGCAAATTGTTTTCTTTACTTCTGTAGCGTTTCCCACAACATCTTCACTGATAAGCAGGTGCAGCCGGCACCACGTGATGTTATGTCTCAGTCTAAAACTATCCCATGGGAACAAGTGCCCTAGCAGTTTCACGGGGGTGGGGTGGGGGGGTGGAGACAGTATGCTTGCTTAGATGCAACACTGCCACCTCATGGCAGTTCATACTATGTGCAATGCTTAACGCTTTAGGCTTCATAAATCCAAAAAGGCTTTGTGACCTCCTGACCCTAAGGTTCCTCCAATCAGAAAGCTGGAACAAGTGTATATCTCAGCTGTGAACTATGGGTCTATGCTTCTTGACTTCTGTCCAGTCTTTTAGCCATGTTCGTGTGTGTGTTCTACTCTTGAGGACTGGGAAGTGCGTAGCTATGCATGGCTATGTGTGTAGGCCATAGCATGAGCCCCTTCATGTCTGTCAATGGAAACAATACATGATACTCTGCTTGTAAGTTTGTTTTTCCTTTTTGCAATACTGTAACTGTATATACATTTATTGCTTTTATTACAAGTAAACATTTTAGCCATAAAAGCTGCACTCTGTTTACTCTGCGCCTTAACCCTATAAGCCAGCATTATCTCACACCAAAATCACATCATTGCAAGCAAGCTTGTGCAATAATGACTGAATTTTGGAAATATGCTCATCTATATCTCCATTTGGTTGGAGCTTTTCATTGGATAATTCCCTCACAAGATTAACAACTTGGGAATCCCCTCCTTCCCCATAGAGTTTAAACAATTCCTCCATCATTCCTTTTGCATTTTCTCTGTGCTGGATTTGTACCAGCATTTGTGCATTCAAGGAATTCATGATCAAGCCTTGGAGCTTAAGATCATTGGCCATCCAGTTTGCATAGCCTTCTGAATCTGGACTGGGAGGATCTTTGTTCTAAATATTATGCAGATTCAAAATCCTGGCCTGCCTTTCCATCCAAATTTTCCAGGGATAAAACTCTCCGGGTTTTAGTTTAAAAATCACCAGATTGGAAGGCAGTTCACTGGCCATCTTGTCTAAGCAAAAAAAAAAGGATTTAAAAATCACTTCAAAAAGAAAAAGAGTCTTCCCTTTATGCTTTGTGGCTACCTTCCTTGTGTAAGAAACCTCCTCAGTAGCTGGACTGAGTATTCTCTCAGAAACAACAATGCTTATGCAAAACCAGCAAAAAAGAAAATTTCTTCTCAAAAACAAAACAAGGCAAAAAGGAAAAATTCCTGCCATTTAAAAACAAAACCTCTTTCTATAACATCTGGGCCCATAACCCTTTGAAGATCATTCAGTGGCCTGTTAGAACCAGTGAATTGAACAGAGCTTAACGTAGTATAAGCTCGTGCACAGAAAGAGAATATTGTTTAAAAACAGAGCCAGTGAGCACGTTAGAGATCTCCAGGTTCTTAATCTTACACTTTTAGCCCACCCAAACATAAAGAATCACACGCTGAGACATAGTAGGTTCAAAAAGTAAGTACAAAAGAGTTCTTACATTTATTGGTCCAGTTACATCCATTTTTTTGAGAAATGATTCTTCTTTGGTTCCCTAGACCCCTGGTCCTATGTTGCTGCCAGGGCTGCATGGAGAAAAAGGGGGAAAATATCCTAGGCCCATCCATGGCCTAAGATGGAGAGTTGAGGCCTAGCACATGGCCTTTCCATGAAAGGACCAGCAGCCACATGGTCCTTCTTCTCTGGTGGAAGCAGCAGAGAGAGCTGACTATGAAGGGAGAAGGAGGAAGTGGGAGTGGCAACAAAACAACTTCCTCAAAGACACGGAGAATTGCATCCTAGGATGAACTCATCTACATGCAAATGAGGCATATTGATTTGCTGAATTTCCAACACTTTTAAGGTGAGGATCAATTTTTTTGGTACTGGTACCATCAGTGATCAAATTTCCTTGTGGCTTTGTTACCCCCAGAATGATTCATAATTTCTATGCTCTTTCCCAGTATAATGAGAAGATTATCTTCCAGCTTGAAGGATCCCATGATCTGGCCAAGTTATCTAAGTTTTTCAGCCACACTCATATATTTACCTTGACAACAATACATAAGTGGTTTGCCATTGCCTTTTGGCTTCCTTAATGCTTGCTGAGCTCCTTCCCCTTTCAAAGCCCTAGAAATGCATTCTGATTGGGAGGTATAAAGAAAATCAGATATTGGACAGCACTCTGCAGGGGGGTGGAGGGCGCAAGGCAAGCCTCAAGGCAAACTTCCAGGAGCTCCTTTATATTTTTACTGTAATAAAAACTCACTGTCTTCTTGAAATAGAAAGTCAGTTCCTACCTGTAAAATAGGCAAGGACCTAAGGCAAAATGGGTTTCTGGACTGGTATTTTCTTTCCACCTAAGTTCTGTAGAAGTATTCTTAAAGAGTCAATGAAGAAAAAAAGTGAACGTTATTAGCCTGCATGACATTCATTCCGGCATTAAGTGCTGCTTTTGTTGATTTAGATTGTCATCTGGGTCTTTTTGCTGATTTTAGTTTTCTGAGTATTGAGAGTTTCAAACTTAGGGAGAACTTCTATCTCTAACTTAAATAAACCCCATCCAGAAACAGCTTTAGCTCCTCATCTATTAGAATTAAAGAGTCCCCTTCACATCAAGCTTGGCTCCTGGCAGCTTCATGCAATTTTCTTGTCAACAATACAGAATTTGCCATTGCTTCTCTCCTCATTCCCCCCCTCCCCCCCAAAAAAATGCTGATTTGTTTCACTGATCCAGCCAAAGCTGCATTTTTATTAACATAGGCTAACCTGAATATTAATGTAGAGGGTCATGGTTTGCATCATGTTCCAGTTGTGACTGGTAAACATTCCTGTTTGGTAAGCCCCAGGTATGTTGCTAATGGATTTCCTTGCAGATACTGTTTGAGAAAGCTGTTACTGCCCTCTAGTGGAAGACTATGTGATTTATGAACAAATTTCCTTCCTTCCTTCCTTCCTTCCTTCCTTCCTTCCTTCCTTCCTTCCTTCCTTCCTTCCTTCCTTCCTTCCTTCCTTTCTCCGTCTTTTGGCAGGATCAGTTTGCCTAGTTGGAGACAACTGACAAAAGAGGGAATCAAGGCAGGGTGATGTGTAATGTGACCTTTCATAGACTGCTGGAAAAAAGAGGATGAAAAGCAGAGAGTGGTTTGCTTTAAATATGCATTAAATTTACATATGCATATTTATATATTAATTCTATAATATAATAATTATATTTTTATCTTTTTATAGTAGTTTTATTAAAAATTACAATTACAACAATAAAAACTAATACAAACTAAAAGAATAAAAAGAAAGAAGGTGCAGAAAAGAAAGGAAAAAAGGAAAAAAGAGAAAGAAAAATATAAAAGAAAGAAAAGTAAGAATATAGTAAAGAAAAAGAAAAGAAATATATAAAGGAATGACTTCCCCCTTCATCACAACAAGTATAAGCAATTTTAGTAACTTATCACCTCCTCATAAAATACAACAAATGATCTGATGATTTAGTAACTTTAGTAGCTTATATTTTAAATAAGTATCAAACGTAATGTCAATTGATATACTGTTAGTTTGGGACTGAAAAGTCTTCAAATACATTGGAAAAAATAATAATCAGAACATGTTAAAAGTATCCCAAAACAAATGAAAGACGAAACTTTTGAAAGCCAGGAAGAATAAAAAGTTTTCCCTGTCACTGTAAAAGCAAAGCTTCTAAAAAGCTAGGAGAAGGGCCACTACAACGATCTTTGGATGCTGTCCAAGACAGTCAAGCATCCAAAAACACTTTATTAGTATGGCTTCATTAACATATCTTAAATCTGGGGAGAGGATCAAAATAGAGAAGGTGTTCCCAAAGATAACCAAAACTTAAGAATATTTGGAGCTGTAAAAAGTCAAAGCAACGTCTCCAATTAATTAACTGAAAAACTAATTAGCATAACTTGAGAGTCAGTCAGCCACATTCAGAACCAGTTAGAAGTGTCAGGATGGTCATCAAGGACATTTCCAGGCCTAAAACCAGAACCAGACCTATATCTTTCTATAGGAGACGAAGTTGGTAAATCATCCAGAATTCCTAAAAAACGCTCATTTTATTTGTGGAGGTAAGTAGAAAGAATCAGATACCAAGACATTGCATCTCATTCACTGAGACATGAAGAAAAAAATTAATCCTTCGGTTGCTGGCAAGTTAAGTTATGACAGAACTAGAAATAAACAAAGAGAAGAAAATGTAGCAAAATGCTATCACTTTTCTCAACAAAATAATGTACTGGAATTTTTTATTCTGAATGGATTATATGTATTCTCTTCTTTGCCTTTAGATGTCTCTGTTCTACTTCAGAAAGATGAGCATTCTCCCTCCCCCAAATCTATACTGAGAGTTCTTAAATATAGCTTTTTAAAAAAAATTGGAATGCATTGACAAATAGCTTGTGCTAATGTGTGTGTGTGTGTGTGTGTGTGTGTGTGTGTGTGTGTGTGTGTATGTATGTATATATATATATATATATATATATATATATATAGAGAGAGAGAGAGAGAGAGAGAGAGAGAGAGAGAGAGAGAGTATATATATATGGCACAAAGAAAGTTTAATCTTCATTTTGGTCATTAGCTTCATTTTCACCTCAATAGGAGCAGATTAAAGAAACAGTAGAATCAAGGACATAGATTTTAGCTTCCAAATTGGAGCTAATTGAGGAGAATAAAAATATACTGCCTACATAACTGTTATGAGAGCAAAGATGGGAAAATACATACAGTCCTTGGATAAACTGAGTGAACGATTTTAATTTATTTGTTCAAAGTTGCAATTATAATTATACATGATTTATTTGAGATAATAACCATATCTCATACCTTGTATATGAATGATCCCCAATTTTCTGTTTTTGTTTTTTGTTTTTTCTCCCATTGCAATAGTCACGCAAGTTCTAGCCAACTTTGAAACTGCTCCTCATGACAACTCACCAATATTCCCTCCATTAATTATAATTCCCAATTCCAAACTGAAATAATTTAGCAATCCTGTGAAACAAAGCAAAACCATCATTTTCAGGAAGCATCTGAAGATTCTTCCATTAGCCATGCAGGCCTGTGAAGATATATATATATCTAAGATAGATAGATAGATAGATAGATAGATAGATAGATAGATAGATAGATAGATAGATAGATAAAAGTTTTTTAGGAGTCCACATGGTGAAATAATTATGGCTACTTGAGCTCTGTTCCATGTTTAACACACTATAGTTAGATCTATGGATTCTCTGACACATATTGTTTCTTAAAGTTATCAGTCAGTCTTTGCAGGATATGTTCTATTTGTTTTTAAATCTTTAAGAGTTGATACACAATTAAAACTGTTTGTTTGAACAATTGGTTAACTTTTTTTCCTTCTTTCAGTGGTGTGAGGTTCATGCAAATACTAAGAACAGCTTCATTAGACAAAGAAAATTAGGATATTTATGAAGAGAATTATTCACGTGTGATAAAGGCCTCTGACCTTTGAAGCTGCTGGTATTTCAAGTAATGGTTCTATTCTGTTTTTCACTGCTCAGACCCTTCAAGTATGATGTTCAGTTACATTACCTGCTAATTTGTATTGGATTATTTGTATCATTTTGTATGTCATTCTCAATAACTAAAGATGTTCAGAAGAATATGCTGTTCCGTGCCAGTAAGCAGGTTTTCATGCATAAAATACTGTTCATGAAAGTGACAAAATCATATTTGCCCTCAAAGCACAGAATATTTAAAATCCTAAGCTCTTTATTCACACATTTTTAAGCTAGTGTGTCTAAAACATTTAAGACAAGCTTCAAAAAAACTGCTCTTACTAATTTATTATTTATTTATTTATTATTTGGATTTATCCCCGCCCATCTCTACCATGGTAGACTCTGGGCGGTTATAATATGGACTTATAATGGACTTATCCACACTGCCTTGATGCCCTGTTACCAGAATGACCTAAGAAGCGTTTTTGGAGAGCAGGAATGGATGACGTTGCTCTGTGCTTGAATCCCTCCCACTGCAAATACTATGATTCTGAGGTATTTTCCTTGTGCAGTTTTCAAGCAGTCTTTCCCCCCTTGTGTCACCTCAATCCCTCCTTCCCATCTTGGCTGGTGCACTTGACTTCATTACAAGCTAACCCCAGCAGTTTACTGGCAGCTTTGTAGAGGCAGGAACAGGGCCCCGTTGCAGATTGGAACTAAGCTCCTGGTTCTGGGCTGCGAGAACCCAGATCACTAGAGTTGTAGCTTGCTGCCATCTATGGGGATACCCTAGTCAGTACATGCTGAGGCTGCCTGCCACATTCATCCGGAGCTCATTCCCCTCTGTCTGCCATTCTACCCCACCCTTGTGCTGAACTGACCAAGGCCCCAAAGTGGCCACTATCTCTGCCTTTATTCTATTTATACCATTATTCAAAGGTAAAGGTGGGGGAATTGTCCTGCATCAGTATGATTTAATTTAGTTGTCATGGAGGTAAGCAGGGGCCTTACAGTATTATTATTATTATTATTATTATTATTATTATTATTATTATTATTATTTTATCCCACCTCGATGTACTGGAGATTAAATTTAGCTGATCTTCTGTCTGATTATAAGGCATGGGATTATAATGGCTGTCTGATTATAAGGCATGGGATAGTAACAATCATGCCTGCACAATATATCAGTCCTTGGGACTGGAGATTCTGAACTGAATCCCTTCTTTTTGGACCTAATGGCCCTATCTTGGGCCAGTTCAATATGTTGTGTTACATAAGTGAAAAACATATTTTTGGGAGACCTGTGTGATATCTTCTGAAGAAGCAGGCCCATTTCCCTTACATTTCCATCCACATCACCGTGATCTTATTTTCCCATACCTTTTAAACTCTTAATGCTGTGAATGTTATTTTTAAATCAGTGGAAGGCAAGTGGGAACACAATATATGTTAACTTTCTTTTTAAATTTTAAGCAATCCATAATTCTTGATAGTGAAGAGTAACTGAACTCTCAAAATATTTTTGACCTAAACCACATACTCCAATAAACTGGTTCCAACCCCAGAAATGGATGATTAGATTGAGGCACAATACCAAATCTGAAAAGGCACGGTGGCTCCATCCAGGAGGGCCAAACATTGCATTCAAACTCCCATGGCATATTTTTCTCTTTCTTATTCTCCCCCACCCCTCCTCCAGACAGGCCAGTTCTCGCTGTCTTCCTTAATATTGATGAGTAGAGTGCAGACTGATTGAAATTGGCAAGAAAGCTTGAAAACAGTCAAATCCCATTGATCATTAACTAAATCTTCATGAGTTAGTGGAGATTGTAAAGCTCCTGGCATGACCTTCATAGTTTGATTCCAAGTCCCCCCATTCTTTGATTAATTTATTAAAAGTCCTGGTCTTAATTGGAAAACATAATGCCAATTGGTACAGACATGTCTTCCCTAACGTAGCATACTCAGAACCTACATATAGAGCCAGTTTGGTCTAGTGGTTAAGGCAACGGGCTAGAAACCAGGAGACTGAGAGTTCTAGTCCCGCCTTAGGCATGGAAGCCGGCTGGGTGACCTTGGGCCAGTCACTCTCTCTCAGCCCAACTCACCTCACAGGGTTTTGTTGTGGGGAAAATAGGAAGAGGAAGGAGTATTTGGTATGTTCACCACCTTGAGTTATTTATAAAAATAATAAAGGTGGGATAGAAACTAACTAACTAAATAAATATAGCCAGTGCCAGTCTGGGCAAGACCAAACTAGAATAATCCAATTTATAACATTACCTTTTGCAGTCATAGTGCTCATCAGCTGTGGTTGATATTTTTTCTGATTGAAACAAAAGTGAGGATGTTGTGTCTATTCACCAATGAGCCCAATCACCATCAGTTCTTGAAAGAAGAAACCACGTGTTCATAAAAGATGCTATGAAACATTTTTTTAATATAAGCTGATCCTGGAATAAAGCAACCTAATATCTAGTCTGGGCTGGCATTGGGCAAGATTGGACAACCTGCACTCTATAGGCTAAAGCAATCTGCTTTTGTTTTTGTTGTTACAGTTCCAGGGATTGTAGAAATTGTATTACTGAAATTCAAGGGGAACTTGACACCTTTCCAAAAAAAAGTTAATCAAGTCTAACATGCCTTTTAACGTTTTGAAAATCAACCCCCTCCAAAAATAAATGAACAAAGCACCTAAAGATCCCAGCTCTGCCCATCTACATGATATGACTGCATTGTGACTCTTGGTCACAGGATATACTCCTATTGACATTTATATTCATATAGAAACAGTGTGGCTTCCCTGGCCATCAATAATGACCATCTCCTACATTATGTAGTGATAAAGGAAAAAGTACAAGGAGAATTATTTGAGGTTTATTTATTTTTATTATTTATTTATTATTTAAATTTATATCACCGCCCATCTCCCCCAATCGGGGGACTCGGTTTATTTATTTTAGCTCCAGGTCCCTGATCTAGAAGTCCATATACTTTTTGTTGGTCATATACATATTTCACAGTAGAATCTCTTTCAACACTAAGTGCATCTGGTGAGCATACTTGTGCATGAAAAGCTTCAATCATTTTTTAGTTAAGTGAAGGGGATGTATTATCTAGTTAGAAAGCAATCAGGCATTCACTTACCTGTTTTTTCTCTCTCTCTAAATTAGGTTGACAGTATTTATTTATTGTTAGATTTATGCCCCACCTCTCCTCCATGTGCTCAAGGCAGCATAATGTACGTAGCACACCTCCTCGCTCTTCCCCACAACAGCCCTGTGAGGTAGCTTGAAAGAGTTTAGTGAGCTCCCATGGTTGAGAATGAACTGAACTTGAGTCTTCTTGATCTTACTGCAACACCTTAACCACTAAGACCACACTGGTATAAAAATAAACCTTAAAGAGAAGCTCTCCATTTCTCTTTATCTCTCTCTGTTGATACATGTAGACTATTAAGGGTAGCTGTGTATCTGTTCTTGCTTACGTTCCAAAATTTCATTGGTTAGAGTGGCTGTTCCATTGCCTTGAAGTTTGCGTAAAGTTAGTAGAGAAGCGGGGTTGCAACACTTGCTGTCCACTGCTACTCTGTCCTACTGGGCCACAGACCTGCATTTCTGCTTCTTTCTTTACCCATCAGCAGATGCATTTAGATAGAGTGAAGCCACTTAGCCATCCTCCTGTCCTGTAGGTTCTCCAGGAAGCATACCTGGCTTGTTTTGATAAAAACAAAACAAAAACTATATCCTCCCCCCACCCCAATTTTGGCATGGATATTTGACATTACGCACCCATCAGATAGCCATATTAGGTTATTTGCAGGACCCCTCTCCCTGAGAGAATCTGCCCGTCCGACCAGATCAGAAAGGGCCATATGTCGCCTCCAAAGCCACTTCCTCAATTGCTTCCAAATTCTATTTTTAATGTGGTAAGGAGGGAAATACCTGGAAACAAACCCCTTTCACTGTGTCAAATTGAATTAGATCCAATTTTAAGAATATTTAAATGTAAAATGACTTAAATGCAGCTTTTGTTCTGGGGCCGCCCTACTTTTTTCTGACCTTTTAGAGATCAATTCATAGCCTACCTCTCAAAGACCAAGTGGAGCCCTCAGTCTGAGAACATTTGTGCAGAGACTGGTTTAGAGAATGGGATCTAATTGAACTTGTATGCGTGCATTTTTTTTGCTAGCAATCTCTCCTTTGAAATGACAAAACAGGCATAACTGATGACAATGGGATGTTTTTCTGATTTTACACAGCAAGATTTGTCAAAGAGCTTGGGGCACAAAGAGTAAATATTTAAAATGAAATTGTTTTGTTCATAGAGAAAATATGCAGAACATAGCAGGAATCCATTTCATTTTCATGTACAACAATGATGACTCATGTAGACTTTGTCTTTCAATTGTTTGTCTTTTCATTGGTGTGTAGAACCTATGAAGTTTTCCTTTACATAAAGAACCCTTTTCCTTGAACTTGATTTCCTATGCCATCCTTTTGTATGCTTGATTATATGTTTGATTGGCTCTCAAGGAATCTTCAGTGATAACTCTCTCATTCCTATTCAGTCATCATGTCCTGGTCCTTCCTGGTCTCAGCTTACTCCAATATAGACAGGATTGGATTTTTAACACACAAAAGCTGTATTATGAGCCTTACACTAGACCAGTTAATTAGTCATTTAGATGGATTCACCAGGAGAATAGCCATTCCACACATTTTAGGCATTGCCACTCCCTCCAGCTGCAACACATAGAATGATTTGAATTTTGATGTTCTAAACCTGAATTATCCAAAATGCTTTACTGCTAAGTCTTCCCAAGGTAATCAGATTGTATGAGTGCCAAACTGATGTAGTACAACAGAATAGGGGTAAAGTCACTTCAGATTACAAAACAATATAAATAACTCTAATATTGGTGTGTCCTAAAATTGTTTGTAGGCAGATGTCATTGTCAGGAATGGCATCACTTTCTCCTTTGCACCTCACACCTTGTAAGGATATAATTTATATATTAATGTATGCAAAGCTGAAGTACCTTTCTTACAGTGTGAAACCTACATTAGCATGATGTGCTCCATGCTATAGGGCACAGATAAGCAGCACAGATCATATTTTGGAATTTTCCTGTGGATTCTTATTTGCCTAGTTGATCAGCTGGGAAGAAATAGAGAATATGAGTCAGCAAGTGGGCACACGTCCTGATCTAATTTACTAACCATTCCACCTAATCATTCCCCTTTAAATTTTTCCATGATCACCAGTGCAGGATAAGGAGTGTCTCTAATTCAAAACTCTGTAACTTCTTGTTTTGGAATTTCTAAAGTCTAATTCAGCATTCCCATCTGCATCTTTGAATAATATGTATTGAATGCCTCTCTTTTGACTTTCCACCACCTTTAATCATACAGTAACCTATTTACCTTATAAAGCTTGTGTGGTATAGTTGTTGAAGCTTTGAACTATGACTGGGAAGATCCAAGTTCAAGTCTTCCTTAAGCCATGAAAACTCATAATGCCATTTTGGGCAAGTCACTATCCCAACCTATTACACAGGGTTGTTGGAGGAAAATGGATAAACATGCTATATATATACTGCTATGAAGGAAGGCAATCTAAAATAAAGCAGGGTATAAATCTAACTAATGAAGAGTAATATTCTTAATCAACAAAAATAGATAATAACTTTTCGAGGTGGTTAGCATGGTGATGGACCACTTCAGTATGAAATACAGAACCATCAAGACTTTCAAAGCTGACCTGAGACTCCTTGAAATTTTCTGTCTTACCCAAATTCTCTGAATTTTCAGTTTTTGTGGAAATTTATCAATATTCTGGATTCTATCGAAGTACATATAGTGAAAATTACAAATTATATTCCAGAATTTAGCTTAGCTCATTACAAGTTTTCCCTGCAACTGATCTACTAAGAAATGTCAACAAGTTGGTTTTAATTGTACCCTTTATGCTGGGATCTAATCTTGGGATTCAATCTCCTTTCATTATGTTCTTCTTAAAATACCATTTTGTCCAAGTCTTCCACTGATTTCCCTTCCTGATCATTTTTCATTTGAGAACACTGACAAGGATTCCTAGTTGGAAAAAAAATCCTTTAGTGTTTGGAAACTAAATCTATTATCTAGACAAATTTTATGAAGCAAAAGTTGCTTTCTTGTCAGAACCATTTTACAATTGGTTGGTAACTCTCTGTGTCTTCTTTCTTGCATAGAAGTCCTTTGACTCCTACTTTTCATCTCAGATCAAAGGATTTAACCTTTGAGAATTCATTAGCTCTATAGAAATTATCTGGTGGGAAGAGGAAAGAAAAAGACCCACTAAGGAACCCAGGTGGCTCTACTAAAACAGACCCCTCCCTAATGCTATTGATCAATATTGATAATCAGCATCCTCGCTATTCATATTGCATGCATCCTTGAGCCTATTCTAGGCAGGTCTTAGGGTCACTCAGAAGGAAAGGAGAGACAAATAGACATCAAGTATGGAAAAACTAGACTTGAAGTGAATGTAATTAATGTGCCTCCCTAATGCTATTGATCAATATTGATAATCAGCATCCTCGCTATTCATATTGCATGCATCCTTGAGCCTATTCTAGGCAGGTCTTAGGGTCACTCAGAAGGAAAGGAGAGACAAATAGACATCAAGTATGGAAAAACTAGACTTGAAGTGAATGTAATTAATGTGCCATTTTTGCTATATCCTTGGGACTGGAAGAGGAAGTTGATCAACTTTCTTGCCCCCCGTCTCTCCTTCCCTACAAAAATCCAAGCAAAATATTTTTTTTGACACTAGCATTTGCATTTCAAGGGAATTTCCTACTGATAAGAAAGCAGCTTTGTAAAAGGGAGCATGGAATCCAATTTCCCAGTTCAGCTTCCCAAGGCATTAGTTTGTATAATAAACCAGCATATTTTGAGAGTATGCATATAATACTACCTCTAGTTTTGCCCTAGGTTCATTTCTTTGGAATTTTGAAATATCAGCAGGCATGGATACAACATTTCATGTGAAACATGAAATATACCCTGATATAATTTATCAGCTCTTTTTAAATTTCATTCTGGCACCAAGAAAATAACAATACTCTGAACAATATAACTGTGAAATTAAAAAGAGGGAGCTATCTTGATCTCTTTGTTCTTTATTTTAAAAAATATAGCTTTGTTGCTTCTTTCAGATGCTATGACATTTAAAAAAGAAAACCTCTCTAATTGTGTTAGGTATATGTAAGAGCTATTTAAATGGAAATAAGAATGAAGCTATTTGTCATCAGTTGAAAGCAACTATCTTCCTATTTAGAAACCATCTGGCTCCATGGGAGAATATTGCATTTCCCAGGTATCCACAAGCAAAGGGAATGTCTTGTATCTTTTGAAATAAGACAGACACCTAAAACCATATGCTAGGGTTTATGCAATTAATATGCTAAATTAGTTGGATCTTGTCACATTTCAGCTAGGCTTTGCAAGGTGATGTAGTGCAAATTATGAAAAACACAGTAACTACTCAAAAGAAGCAGTAAAACCCTTGTAAATATCAGAGTGTTATATCATGTTTTCAAAGTCCATCAGGGATCTCTCATAAATGTGAATTCACACCTGCTTTCAAATGTTGACTGCAGGGCCAGATGAAGGCCAATTTTGCCCTTCCATTGCTTAACTGACATTAAGACTCAATAAGTGCTGAAAGTGAAATAAGAGATTAAAAATTCAGTTTTCTTCCAGGCCACCCCCAGGCCAGACCCCTATATTAAACTTTTCTTTTTAAAACTAAAAAGAATTAAACTTTGTACTAGCCTCATCTTACTATTAATGTATAAATATCCAGAGCGCACAGGACAATTTTGCACCTCCCTGCTGCTGTCAGATACCAACCCTGCTACAACAAACAATTATACCAGGTTCTGCGCAGCAATGCTTAAAATTCGCCAGTTGATGACCAGTGCCATAAACTATCTTAATGAGCATCTATTCATCACACTAGAGTGCTCTGTAAATTGATATAGTATGTCACATACTTTATACTCCCCTACAACCATCTAATGCTCCTACCCCTCCTTTTAGATTTCTTTTAGACTTCTGTGTTTTAGCTTTTTATATTATTTTTTTAGACTTTAATGTATTTTCTATGCTTTTAACTGACTGTACCCCACCCTCCTTATGCTGGTCTTTGACCGTAATAAAGATTTGATATAAATTAAAAATAGATTCCAATATAGAAAAAATATTTTTTTAAAATAATCACCAAGGCAGACAAACCATGGGATATACTCTTAGGTTGAATGATTATAACAGTATGTAACATAATAAAAGACTCACCCTTTTGATCTTCAGTATCACTGCAAGGATTAGAGGAGAGAAAGAATAGAATAATGGCTGAATGTTCAAAATATTGTTGGGTGTATTTTTAACTATATATTTAAAAAGCACTTTATCATGCATTGCTTTTTAACTTTTTGTTATTGCCATTGCTTGCATATAATCTGTTTCCTCTCAGTTGTGACAATGAGCATTTTCAAACAGCAGAATGGCAGTCCCACAAAGACTTTTTGGGAAATCATCTGTATATGCTCAGTGTCAAAGGGCTTTCTGTTTAGATTTCTTTCTTTCATTCCAATAATAATTACCTTGTCGTTGACTTACATCTCTTGACTTACCCAACCATCATTTCACAGTTGTTCCATCCTTAGTCTGTTGTATATGTTAACTGCAGCTTCTTATTGGAAAGGGTGTTCAATCCCTTCCTTGGAGAAATATGAATTAAGTTATGGGATTATGCTTCAATGTCCAAAATAATGTCATATTTAATGAGTAAATATGATGTAGAATTCAAGTCTAACTGGAAACCATTCTTGGATTATAGTTTACTCTATGGATTTGTACCGCATCTTAAATGTGGGTTTTTCTATGTTTAGCGTTTACAATTCAATTTTAAAAGAAATTACATTCTTACTGCTGACCTGATTTGTTATAGGTTATACTTCTAGTTAGTGGTTGATAGTGTTAACTGATATTTTTAGTTTGAAGCGTAACTACAACTTTTAAACTCTTCTTTAATAAGTAATATAGCATATTTCATAACTATATAAATAGCTAAGGATATATTGAAAATCTGTGACCTCCATTACATTTTAGACTCATGTTTACTTACTTGTATTCCACTATTATTTTTTATTCCTTTATTATTTTTTCTTTCTAGTAGTAGTAGTAGTAGTAGTAGTAGTAGTAGTAGTCTGGGAAACACTACAGAATCCTCAAATATAATAGTTTTATTTTTCAAACTTTTAAATTATAGAGTGAATTCCTGAATGAAACAGGATTTAGACTCTTCCATATATCAACAGCAGCAGGGTCTACTTTTAAAACTGAGGAAATGAATATAATGCGTCTCCAGCAAATGCAAGAGGAGAACATCTTTAGGTCAAGTGCTAAGTTGGCAGATAAATTTTAAAGAAAGGGTTGAATAAAGTAGAATCACTGGCTGACCCCGTTGTCCATTAAATGCATGCCTTGTTAAGAACGGGCTGCCTCGTTCCTTATTATATTCAAGAAAGATAACATAAAAGACAGGATTTTATAATCTATAGCAGAAAATAATCCAAAACTAAAAGACTGTTATAGTGGCATAAAGACATATGTTCTGTGTCTCTAAAGCACATTTCAGTTCCAAAGTGAGAACATGTCCTAATGTGTAATGGACAAAGGATGACCCCCCAATATTTCAGTTAAAAGAATCCTAGCAAAACTTTTCTTCCTTACAGAGAGCCTCAGTAAACTTCCTGCGGAATTTTCCAATTTTAGTCTCCCGATGACCCTTACTGTGGGTTCAGGTAGGTAATTAGTATATTAGATATGCTTCATTTATGCTGAGAAGCATACCATTTTATTTTACACTGATATCATGGATGTTTTTGCTTTGTTGACTGAACTCTGTTAGGAATTGCTTGCTCAACTGCAGTCCAGCAAGGCAGAACGGAAGATAAAGAAATATTTGTATCTCTCCCTTGATACTTACTTTTTCTTCTAATTATCAGTACTGATTATAGTGGCCAAGTGTCAGTGTCAGGATAGATAAAAATTCAAATCATCAGACCTTTCTTGTTGGGCCAGATACAAGGCACACTAAAAGAACAACTCATAAGGCATCTTGGTTTAATCAGCCAGAGCTGTCACTAGGGAGGAGAATGGGGTGAGGTGTATTATTGACCCCTGAACCTTGTAGTGGATCTAATTTTTCCTCCAATTTCAAGATTTCCGAGCATAGAAAGAACTTGGATGCAAAGCCACTCTCTCCATTCCTTTAAGGGTTTATGAGCTCAGGATTTTCCAATGGAATGTGGCAACGAGGTGGGAAGAACGAATCCATGCCAGATTCTGTTCAAATTTTGACCTCTCTTCCTTTGGAGGAAGGAGAATCAAGGCAGTCCTATTGCCCTTTAAATATTCACATCAATTTTTCTGTTTGGGTTTGTAATACTTTTGAAAGAAACTTTAGACCATTACCATTTTGCAGTTTTATTTTGAAAGAGGATAACACACAATTCTATACTATCCCCTATTTGGTTTTTGTGTTATCAATGTTTTTTGTTTTGTTTTGACTGCTGCCTTGGTACCATTCTTAAAGAAGACTGAAAGCACATTAAAAAACACTTTAAGTTTCCATACTGTGCACTAATATGGATAAATGATTTTTAGTTAAAAGACTCTTAAGTGCATTATTATGTGCTAATGGGTATGCTAATGTACATTTTTAAAAAATAAGTATTTTCTGAAGTGCTATTGCTGAACATTGTTGTGCCTAATTGCTGTGTTAAAAAAAATAAAGCCAGAATTCTCTTATTCCCAATCACTGCCCACCCCAAAAATACTTTTCCAAAAGGTGTGATTTTATCAGGTTCAGCATTCAATAGTACTTAAAATGAATTTAAGAACAAAAGACATAGTTTTTTTTTAAAGGAGAATTAGATTGTATTATCTACAATCAAGAAGAAAAAGACAATCACAACAAAGAAAGTTCTGGATAAATATATTTACTTCTTAAAATGCAAAATTAGGAAAATAAACAGGTTGTTTGAAGAATCAGAATTAGAATTTAGAAGGGAGAGGGGATACAAGAGAAGAGGGCACCATTTTAAGAACTGCTGAGTTTCAAGTTCAACAACTAATCAGAACTGAAAAATATATCAACATGAATAAATAAACAATAAAATGAACGATCAGTACTGAAAGATATACACAAAAGGGCAATTTTCATGAACAAAACATACACACAGAGTTCCCATAGTATAAATGGTGGATCTGAGGTTACTGTATGTCACTTGACAGAATGTCATTCTGTGGTGTCCCCTCTGAAGTTTATGGATGATCAAGAAAACTTACCTTGGTAGCAGGTAATGACAAATATATTATTGCCCTAATTTATGTTGTCAACAAACCTTGAAAAGTGACTATCCCAGAGTATTTAGAATATAACACCAGTCATCATAAAAGCATATAGCAACCAAGTGGATGCTCTTATGTAACGTTGAAAAATCCATCTACGAGGGACATGTCTATCCAGCCAATGAAAAATGTTTTACTTCCATATGAAGGCAAATTTGCGGAGTGTCACAGAGCACAAGAGTAAAGGATTTTCTCATCTCTCTTGAATAACTCCTCTCCTGAAATCATAGCTATAATGCTGTTCAGATTGTGGGGTGGACAAAAAGGGAGAGTCAAAGCCCAACAAGGAGGCACCAGTGGTGTAGAGGTGGGCAGATTTTCTACCATTTCACATGACTTATGCAGACTGCCACACTGCACTGGTGTCTGAGGGCTGATTTGTTCCTTTACTGTACTCTTTTCTGATCAATTTTAGTCTTGTCTCCATTCCAAATGCTACCTTCATGTGTATGACCCTGCAGGAGGATTCATTTCCTGCCATCCAGTAATTTCAGGGGATTGCAGTGCAGAAATCCATACCATCTTATTCCTGAAAAAGGAAATGCTATCATGAAAGGAGTAGGCCTTATACTTCCTTTGAATATTATTGAACAAAAAGAGTAAGGAACTGTATTGCAGCACTATCATACTGGTCACCCAAGAACATGATGTCTTTTCTTACTCAACAATCAGAACTATGACATAATTATTTATTTGTTAGGTTTACAGTTCATTTTTCTTCCAGGAGCACAAGGTGAGATCTCCATTTTATATCCACAAAGCCCTATAGAGCAGTGTTCCTCAACCTTAGCAACTTGAAGATGTGTGGACTTCAACTCCCAGAATTCCCCAGCCAGCAACACTGGCTACGGAATTCTGGGAGTTGAAGTTCACACATCTTCAAGTTGCTAAGGTTGGGGACCCCTGCTATAGAGTATGTTTGGCTTAGAGTGTGTTAGATTAAAATTAACCATAGAGAATTGAACAAACTTGTGGCATGGCACATTCTGTTCTCTGGCAGACACATAGCTCATCTGCTGATCACCAATATCTGATGCTGGAATGTCATTTGAAAAGATTCAAAAACAAGTATTCCTTGCTGAAGACATGAGATCAAGGAGATACTGTTCTAATTTCATTTCAAGAATACTTGTGATAATGTATGAGGAATAAAAAAGTAATGGATACATGAACCCAACACAGAATAGTCCTGAGTTTTTCGCTGGTGAATATTTTAGAGGGCAAAAAAGGCTTCTGGAAAGCTTGTCATATTTATGGTTCACAGTCTTGATGTTCAATTCTCCCTTGCACTTTTCTGGTACTCTGTGAAAGTATGTGGACCCAGCCAACAAATGAGTTCATAATTAGTGAGAATTGGGATATGTAGCATTAGCACTGAGGATAAAGCATTGTACTTTATAGGTTGTGTAAAGTTTGGCAAAGGGGCGTGATGGCTCAGTGGTTAAGACACCAGGCTTGTCAATTGGAAGGTCGGCGGTTCGAGACCCGAGCGCTACGTGACGGAGTGAGCTCCCGCACTCGCCCCAACTCTTGCCAACCTAGCAATTCGAAAGCATGCAAATGCAAGTAGATGAATAGGTACCACTTCGGTGGGATGGTAACAGCGTTCCGCGCTCATCATGCCGGCCACATGACCACGGAAGCATCGTCGGACAACGCTGGCTCTTTGGCTAAGAAACAGAGATGAGCACCGACCCCTAGAGTCAGACACAACTGTGCAGGGGTAAACCTTTACCTTTTTTTAAAGTTTGGCAATGTAGAGTATGCATCTAATACTCTATGTCTTCATGGGCTGCAATGCCACATTTATGCCACTGATTCTTTTGGGCTGCTATGGTAACATAGGTGTATAACTTGGCTAATGCCAAGTGAAAATATGTTATCTTCTATTGTAAAATAAAAGCAACCAATTGAAAGTAATGGGCAAAATTTCTTTGGTTTTCATTTTAATATGACCAAACCTAACTGCACAAATTAATACACGACCTGGAATTTAATTATCCTATACTTTCTACACTTCTCCAGCTTCTGTGATGTACACTGAGGGAAACAGAATACAAAAAGACCTTCTTCTATATAGAATATATTTGTAAAAAGTGTAAATATTCAGAGAAATTATGTGCAGTAACATATACAATTTTTGTGTGGACTTTAAAAAATGCATACTGACTGAGAAATGAGATAGAACATAACACACAAATATGATAAGTGAGAAAGTCTAGTTTATCCTTCCCTTGAAACAAAGATGAATATGGAATGCATGAGAAAATCACCAAGAACCATTTCTGATACAGGGAATCAGGGAATTTTTACTTTACTTTATTTATTATTTTATTGTATTTTAACTGTTTTATTCCTCTTTTATGTAAACCGCCCAGAGTCACTGTCTGAGTGAGACGGGCAGTGAATAAACTCGATAGATAAATAAATAAGAATGAAGTCACTGCAACATACAACAAATAGGCATCTATCACAAAAGGGTTTATATCATCCTGATCGGTTGCGCAGTCAAAATTTACCTTTAAACTGAATTTGGCTATGATTAAGATTTGAACTAAACCAACAAGTTGGGATGGTATTACTGCAATAAAAATAAAGTATTATTTTTAGTTTTATTAATTTCCTGACTCTTAAATACATTGGTCTTTATGAATCTGCTAATGGCAAACTCAGGCAGTTGAATGACTGTATCAAAATAAAAGTAAGACTGCTGCTGCAAAACAAGATCATGCTTGGATAAAACTTGAACTACTTTGAAATATCAAACATTATAACCATTCTTCTTCCTCTCCTCCTCCAACATCATTCCAGTGAACTGAGTATACGTAGTTGGGCTAACCATATTTCCAAGCAGCTCAACAAGGCCATGGCCATCAGGCTAATGCAGGCTATGCCAGAGAATGTGGGCTTTAGTGCTCTTCCTAAACCATACAGGGAAAGGGGGAGTGAGTTCTGAGGGATGGCTAAACCACTGCTTTTCCAGATGTCTTTGCATGTGGAATTGTAATGGCTAGACTGCAAGTTTAGGCATTTCAATCCACTTCCCTTCTGCCTGTGCAAGCCTAAGGGGGGAGAAAGTTGTTACAGGGATATACCTCCATTGCAGGTCAGTATGGTTCTACTTCCAGCCAAGACTGGAAGCCAAGTGCCAGACCAGGACAATTCTAATCAAACCAGAAGGTACAGTAACAGAATTTGCCTCCAGGAATCACAGAAAGTTCCATGGAAATGAGAAACAGAAAACTCGGGAAAAAACTGGCCTACTTGAGGTACTATCCCATAGGATGACATGGCTGGCTGCTTTAATAGTATCCTGACTGTTAAGGTGGAAGATTATGCTGGAGGTCCTTCTTATATTTTACAGATAGCTCATCTATTTTATGCAGTTTTAAGCAATGTCCAGCAGCTAGTTAATTATAGGAAGGCTTTTGTTTATACTTGGGTTTTTTGAATGTGACATACTGTTGGCAATGTAAATGCATCATAATGAAAAAATGTTTTCTCCAGAAAGTTACATGAGATGATTTTTATGAAGATCCTCAAATGAAGTCAAAGTTTTTGTAAACAATTCAGGTACCATGGGGTTCAAGCATTCAATGTCAAGTTAGCCCTCTCCACAAAAAGTGCACAAACATGCATGAGCATGGATGAAACTACTTACCATACTTAACCATCTTCACCTAAATTCTTTACTAGGCTATCCTGCAGTCCAGGAGATAAAGACTTTCTCTTTCTTTAATTAATTAAAGGATAACCCATCTGGCTTCTTTTTTTCAAAATCATCTTATTGGGCCTTTGCAATATTCTGAATGATTGAAAAGTCTGATGTTTGTTCTTGTTACATTGAGAGCTTGGCTTATCAAATCAAACTCAAGGAAACTTCCCTTCACATTGTAGCCATCTTTCATGACATGACATGACATCAAAAAGTTAGATACTGTAATAAGTGTGGCTATACATTTTAAACACTGAATAGTTATCAACACTCCTATCACACAAGTCATCAGAAATATAAAGTGTGCTTCAGTATTATTCCAAAATTTCTAGTAGTTCCGTAACTCCCGACTTCACTGATCTATGCAAAATTCAGTCTAAATGCAAGTGAACTGACTATTTAAAACAGGGGTTTCTTTTCAATAGAAACTCCAAAACTTAATTCAATATTACTGCTAATAAAATGTACATAAATACACACAGATGTAAAACAATCCATTCTTTCTTCATCCAGCATAACTCCTACTCCATACTGGAACTGGAATCATATGTCATAGACTTTGAGATTAGTGCCAATGAATACCATGAGATTTGCTTCTGAATATATATATATATATATATTAGAGTGATGTTGAATGCCTTCTGTTCTTTGAGGCCAATGAGGGAAACACTTTTTATTCCGCTGCTTCATTTATAAAAGTAGTTACTCCAAAGTACACATTAAAAGTATGCTGTTAGAGGTCATATAAATTTACTTTTAAAAAATTTACAAATATTAAGTAACTACAATTAATCTATAATAACTTTCAACACTGGACTACATTTAGCAATTTACAGTATTTGATAGTTTACCTTCAATTTTAATTAGAATCTTAGAGCTATCACCCATGAGTGTGCACCTTTCAAAACAACAATGATTCTGAGATTCCAACAACTTTAAACTTAAGTTATTGAGTTTTCAATATTTCAGATAAAATGTCACATAGATAAAGTGAATTAAGAACTTCTTATGCAACATTTGGGATGGCTAAATAGACGTTTTAGAAAAATTGTTATTCAACACTGAGACAATGAAATAGAAATGTTCAGCAAATGACATATGAATTCAGTAATTCACAAGGAACCAGACTTACTGTGTTTGATAGCACACATTATTCCTAGTGTAACATAGACAGTACTGTGTGCATCATTCCTTCAAACAAACAAACAAATGTAGAAATCTCACCTTATTTGTTGTTTGGGAGAAATTAAAGATAAGTTCAGTATTTTACTCATACTTGTTTCATTCCCTTCTAGATGACTATCAGAATTTCAGCTACTAAAAATGATCCATCAATGTACACTTAGATGTGACCCAGTGCATGTGCTGTAAATCCATTATGAATCTTTACTGAACTGCTAGAGTAAATAAAAGACTACTCCAAAACTCAGTGTAAGAAATTATTATACATTGTTTTATGTATCATTATATAAAAACTTACAATTAGCAAGCATATGACACAAAGAAATGGATTGTAATAGCAGTATGAATGCATGCTTTTTACAATGAATCTCAAACTTTTGCCGATTCAAATATTCAGCAACATACATGCAGATCAATTTCTCAGTGTGAAATTCTGCCACATCCTCAGATACATATTCAACTGATACTTCTGTTGAAGTGGTTATGAATTCATAAATACCTGATTTAATCATTTGTTCCTGAAAGTGGATAACTTTTCTTTGTAACAAAATAACAAAATAAATAGAAGTAGAAAAGAAAAATTATGATTACATTAAGAAATGATAGTAATAAGGGTCTTATTGCCATTCATTAATTTTACTTATTATTGACTGATGGTTTTTTTTCATGAAACTGGAGTACTTCATCAGAGTCCAGAACATCTCTAGCTTGTAGTTCCAGAGCCGATACTTTCATAAGTCACTGTTGTATATTCAAAATCACCCCGGAACACACTATTCTCAAGCAGTCTACATAATGAAAACAACGTACATATAACAAGTTCAATGGAAAGAATCTTGCTTGACACAACATGTAAAATACCGTAACATAAGAAGGATATTATATAGATAGATGCCTTGAATTCAAACATGAAAAGGAATGTGATATATTTGGAAGCTGGTTCTCTGGAAAAGGATAGAAATTGCTCATATGGGCCTGCTTTTGTACCTCAGGCCCAAAAACTGAGGGCAGCTGTTTAAAAGAATATCTATCATCTATCCATCCATCCATCCATCCATCCATCCATCCATCCATCCATAGATAGATAGGGACTTAATGAGATACCTGGAGAAGATGGAGCAAAAAGTTTTGTCCATTGGAAGGATTAGGATTTTTAAGAATTTCAAGAGCAAAATTGCTAGTGATTGGTGGCACGACTTCCTCCCAGGTTTTGGCAACTTGAGGGCAAAAAGAGATGTGAAGCTCATGGCACATATAGAATACCTTTTCTGGTGATTAGAATTTAGACGCAAGAACACTTATGGACATAGTAATTTAGAGGAATGGATGAACAGCAGAATGTTGGACAGCCTCATTGGTCAGTGACAAGAAGAATTTTTTAATATGTGTGTTTGTGTATCTGTGTGTGTGTGTGTGTGTGTGTATACACAAACACATACACATGGATGTTTAAAAACTAGACCATATACAGGCCCACAAACAAACATAAATATATAAAAGAAAGCTATAGCTTTAGCCACCACTATTAAGCAGTTTCCAAGTAAAATATATTCAAATAAAAATAAATCACACACACAAACACACACACACACACACACACAAACTTAAATACATCTGAGCCAAGCTTTAAAAAAATAATGGAAATATGGAACTATCTTCTTCAGGAAATATCTTTTCACAATGAATCAAAGCACTAAAATTAAACATTTTTCATTTTGGCATGTATGAAACAATGACTTTTGCTCCTCCCGTCCCCAAAATATACCCCCTGGTGTATCTTACTATTCAGCGATAAGCACAATGTTAAACTTCAGTTGATACACATAATTTGAAAATACCCACAAACTCTGTGACTTGGATGCTTACTCTGAAGTGTATGTTGATCTCCTACATTTATTTTCAGTAATAGGGGAAACTCAGTGTTGTTCAATAGGATAGAGTTCCCCTAAAAGCTGAAAGTAATTGATTTTGTGGAGTTGGTTTTGAACAGAAAGTCAATATGCTAATTGTGGAAAGATTAAAGGGAAAAAATGTACAGCTATTTAAACCCTTCAGAAAAAAATGTATTTCTTGCTAGCAAAATGAAAATGCAAGATTGTATAAATGGAACAAGCAAGTTATATTTTCACATGCCAACTGCTTCCTAAGCCATTTCCTGATATCATAAGTATTAACCGAAAACACAGTAAGATGTCTTCGTATCATAATTTGACAATACATTTAAATGGTATCAACTAAACAGCCTGATTCACACCTGTGTACAGCATAATGAGAAGTGGAATCAGTTCTGCCTTCACAGCAGGAACAAGACACTGGATGTTTTTCCTGCTGGGACCCAGAAATTAATTTTATGTACTTCCTTTGTAGTTCATTACCCAAGTCAGACATTTGGTTACAGAATCTTGTTTCCTATATCTTTTCAACAGTCATTGGATCATGCATATAGAATCCAGATGTGAAACCTGAGCCCCTGGGCCACCTGCACCCTCCAAAACCTTGGGTGTGGGCCAAAAAATGCCACCAACTTGTAATTTGCAATGTGATAAAGGACAAAATTATTACACTTATGGGGACAAGGAATTTATTAACTCTATTCAATTAATTTATTTGAATTAGATTAAATGAAATAAATTTTGTTTTTGCCCCAAAGATCTTGGACTCTGGCCAAATGTGGCTGGGTATTGTTGAGTGAATACATTCACTATAGTGCATCAGTAAGTACTACTTACTAATAAGGGGTGTGGTGGCTCAGCGGGTAAGATGCCAGGCTTGTCGACTGGAAGATCGCAAGTTCGGAGGTTCAAATCCCTAGCCCCGCGTGACAGAGTGAGCTCCCGCAGTAGCCCCAGCTCTTGCCAACCTAGCAATTCAAAAGCATGCAAATGCAAGTAGATTAATAGGTACCACTTCGGTGGGTAGGTAACAGCGTTGTGTGTGCGTCATGACGACCACATGACCGGGGAAGCGTCTTCGGACAACACTGGCTCTTCAGCTAAGAAATGGAGATGAGCACCGACCCCTAGAGTCAGACACGACTACACAAATGTGCGGGGGGAACCTTTACCTTTTTAAGTACTACTCTTAACACTCAAAATAAATACCTAGCAAGGATAGCATGGAGAGTGGAGAAATGCATAAGAGTTCTAGGATTTAAATGAGGAACAAGTTCAAATCCCTACTTCATGAAGATGGCCAATTGGCCTTAAGTGAAACCAGCTTCAGCTAACTCCCTGAATTGTGAGAATAAATGGGAAATCCTCTGCATATTAATTCAACTTCCCTAAATTAAGTGTGGGGTCAAGCTCTAGAAGTTGGGTTCTCTATTTTCATATAGTGTGTATCAGGCTGGAAGTTATTACTTTCTGAAACACTTTAGATACTGGATTTTAAAAGAATAAAAATAAAAGTGAATGGTCATGCCAAGCATCTGCTTAAAAATCAAGCTTAAAATGCAGAACTATATTTTGCAAGATGTTATAATGCAGAGCTTTCCAAACTGTGTGTTGGGACACGTTAAGTGTGTCGGCTGCAGTGTCTGGGTGTGTCGCGGCTGCTGCTGCCTCCAAGCCCTGCCAGGATTCTACGCAGGTCCTAGCGCCTGCGTTGTGCCTTGCTGCCTCCAAACCTACTGTGATTCCGTGCAGGTCCTAGTGCCTGCCTTGGGCCCTGCTGTAAGAGTGTGTCGCGAAATGATGCCCTGCTGTAAGAGTGTGTCATGAAATGATGCATGTCTAAAAAGTGTGTCACCAACATGAAAAGTTTGGAAAGCTCTGTTATAATGGAACTGAGGAAAGTGACTGAATAAGTTTTACGCATTATTGAAATTACAGCAAACCCGGTGGGGGGAGATGGGCGGTGATATAAATTTAAATAATAAATAAAGAAATAAAAAAAAAACTTTATTTACTGTTTTAAATTCTTTGTATGTTCAAAGCATAGCAACATTTTTCAAACAAACCAAAACACACAACCACACAAAACAAATTATAAAAAGATCTCAGACTTTTTCAAAGAAAATAAATGGAATGCAGGGATGGTGAATTGGGAACAATATATTAGTTCACTTACCTTCAGTTGTCTTTTACACCCTAGTTGTGTTGTACTCAGATTCATGTTTGTTTAGAGACCCAATGAGGCAGAACCTGGAATGTTATGGCTATTTCATTCAACATAATAATGTTTGCATAGGAAAAAAAAGAAACATATGCATATACATTCTTTATTGAAGAATATCTAAAGAATCAGGTCAAACTGATTTAAGGTACTTTAAACTGGCAGGCTAGTAGGCAAAAATAATGCCCTTATTGACATTATAATCCCTCCAAAATTAATCCACCAGCGTGGCCTTGGTGGGACTAATTGAGAAAGTGCTTTGAGAGTCTGGGATAGGGGTGTCTGCAGTGGGGAGGGTGTGTTTCAAGCAATGCATGTAAAAAAAGGATCGGGCTCCAATCACATGGTTGTATCCACCAATTTAACTTTTTTATCCTCCCTGCAGACACCCCAGGTTTGGGTAGCTTGTGTGTAGATTATGGAAAAGGTTGAACACATGAATATAAGAACACACAGAGTAATAAAACACATGTGTGAAACCTGAACCTATCAAAATGTTTCTGGCAGTTTCCAAATACGTTGCATGTAAATATTTTTCACTTCATGTTTACTTACAATCTTTTAAACATTCTTATTAACAAGCATGCAGGATGCATTTCACAGCAAAATATTCCCCATAATTTTCTTTGAAACAGAAATCCTGCCAGACTTGATTTAAAAAGGTTCTGCTCTGCTACATTTTTTTCATAAGCAAATCTAAAAGAATATCAAGTTAAAGCATAAAGAGTATCCCCTAGTCTAAATGGCAAATAAATAAGACAAGTAATGATAGATCAACCTCAGAGATCACCATGTAATATTTCAAAATATTGTATTTTGCTGTATAGAAAATCATGATCAATGGGAAAAAGGGGAAGGGATTTTCTCATTGATTTATCCCTCATAAAGCTCAGTTTTTCTACAATTTGGAAGGACAAAATATTACATTCAAGCTGTATTAGAACTACATGCGTGCTGATTTTTCAAAGAAAACTGCCCTTAATTTAATCAAGTGTCTTTGGTAGGTAAAATGTTATCTGCCCTTTCTTACATTTTTCTATTTAATGACATTGAAATAATAAGACACCACACCACCATCCCTGAAAATAGAATAAAGAGGCAACTTTTGATGATGGAACAGTATAGGAAAGATTAAGAACAAAAACCAAACTAGAGGGGATGCAGGGTATTTGCAATTAGAATCTTCCACTAAGTAAGTACTGTATATATACAGTACATATAAAACCCCACTTAATTATAATCAACAATCTTCTTTAGCTGCTTTAAAAATTAGAGGGTTCCCTAGGAACCCTTTCCTTCTTTGACCTTTCCCTGCTATAAATCTCTCAACACTGTTAGCTCTGAGTGTGTGCATGTGTGGGGAAAGGATGAGGGCCCCATTCCAGAAGTAAAAATTACTTTAGAGTCTAGATTAGCAAACAGTCAAAGAAGGGAAATTTTAAACTTCACTATTTCTTGATTTTCAAAGCCAGCGAATAAGGCTGGGACCGTAATGGATCCCATGGATCCTGTCTAATTTATGCCAAATAGGAGACGACTATAAATAGAAAGAACATATTTTCATCTGGTTTTGACAGCTCTGCAAAAAAATTGCCAGGGAAATCTGTCATGGATTGGATGGGATAAGAATTTCCAGTAAATGCCCAGAAATATAAATAAGCTTTTCCAGAATAATTTTGGATTCTTGGCAAGCAGTATCACTGACTTGGCTATTTTCATGGGATGGTACCAAAAGGATCTTCTCCTGCTCCCCCCTCCCCCCTAAAAAAAAACCCTTTAGAATGAGTACCATGAATAAATGCATCCTGGAAAAAGAAGAATGAGAGTTCATAAACAATGGTTGGGCTGTAAATGGATATGCATATTAGGAAAAACAAATAAACAGGAAACAGAGTTGAACCCAGTCTTCATGCAAAAGTCTTCATCAAAAATCTATTGATACTGACCGCTGAACAGCTTTATCATGTCTGGACAGCCTGTGACTCGTGGTTGGTACCTCTTCAATTTCATCTATCTCACACACATCTGCAGCATCTTGTGAGTAGCTATGCTTCATGACAAGGATGTTTCTTCTGCTCATAGGCTGGATAAGGGGCTTTGCAGGCTGGGGTTGAATTTCTGTCAAGATAGGTGTATCTCTTGTGCTAAGATTGCTATGGCTGCCCTTGGTGCTAGATAATTGTGATCCACAGTGGTGGTCATGAATGCATTTTGAAGATGTTCTACACAGTTTGTGATAATTTTCAAAGTCATCTGCAAGATCTGCAAGGTCCACTGTAGCTCCTGTCCCTCTGAGAGTACATAACTCGTAGTGAGGAGGCTCAAAGACCTCTTGGAATACTGTTTGATCAAAGTCTGCTTTCCTCTGGACAAATTTCTTACGAGGCTGTTTGATCTGTACTATAACAGAGATAATGATAAGGAGGATCACAATGCAGGAAGTCACCCCAATGATTGTCCCACTGGTATTTGTAAGCTGGTCCAACAGGCTGGCTTTTCTCTTTTCTGTGAGATGGGGGAGGGGAATACAAAATAAAACAAAAGATTAATGTCCATCTTGTTTTAATGACCATTACTTTTGTTGATCGTCACCATGATGATTCTTTCTCAGTCTTCCGAAACCAGGTGCTGTCCCGATGTGTTGGAACTGCAAGTTCCAATAAGTCCAATGGCCATGTACCTAGAAACTTTGAGAGTTATGTCCCTATACATCTGAGTACTATAGAATTGATATAAAAAGAATAAGACAAACACAGAATTATATGGCAGGACAGTCATTTTGCTGATCAGAGACTGATTTCAATTCTCTGGAATTGCTCCAGCTTTATAAACCTCTGTAAACCAAATAGCTGGATATACAATCATTGCTATCTATCTTCTGACAATTATAATTTGCATTTCTGAAAAATACACATGAAGTATTTTAACAACAACAACAACAACGGAACTAAATTGATGGTATAATCTCATTTTCTGCAACCTGGTCACAACTATTTTTTTTTCTATTTGACCAAATCCTTGAATGTGCAATGAGAGATTTTCTAAACTTCTCCATTATGGTGACATCACTCTGAGGAGATAGCTAGCTTTTTATCATGAATTTCCTAAAATAATAACCTGGATCTCAGAGTGAAAGGTTAATTTGTTATCTCTTCCCTAGTCAGGCATTGGGATGTTCTCGGAGTACAACATGCCAAGCATGATTGATCTCTGCAATCATCTAAAGTTATTCTGAGCTCCTACAAATCAATCCATATTGGATCAAACCTCACCCATGTCTTGTACAATCAGATGTCTCAAATACGTACATTGTTAAGTATGTTTTTATCTGTCTGATCATTTTACCTTGCAAGGCAAAGGAATGAGCTCATAAAAGACAACAAAATCCTGATAAAATTATCATATCTCAACCTACCATATACATATTGTGCTTATGATATTAAGCTGCATGAGGAAGGGTGCTGAGAAATAAATTATTGGCAATGGGATAGTATCCTCCATCACACCTGGAGGGATGATAGTTTACAAACTCAAGCAGGTTGTGGGGTACATGACACTCTATTCCCCAAAAGAGGGAAACAGCCAATGGGCTCACAAGAAGTAGTAGGAGACTTCCACTACTGAACCAGCACTGGGCTCCTGAGGCATTCTTCTTAATGGAACAGCTGACCATGGCAGTCCAGTATATGTACTAATACTAAGGATGGGCAAAACTTCAGAGGGCTGCTTTGATCCAAGAAATCTTTAATGAAATCACCCCATCAAAGAAGATTGAATCAAGTGGTTGTGAAGCACTTCAGTGGCTTTCTCATAGCTTGTTACAAGCAATATAAATAATAAATATACAATGTTGCAACTTTACTTCCATATATACAACACGGTGCTGAATAGTCCCTGACATTGATGTGAATACCTGGCCATTGAGGATTCTCTCCTTGTTAAACTGAGAACATTATCAGAGCTGTAGCATGCCTAACATTGTTCTGGTGCTTTATTCTCTTTGTCAACAATCAGATTCTTTAATTTTGCTCTTCCTTGAGCTAATGGAATGTTCTACTTCTAATTTTATCTATTAACACAGCTGAGTGTTAATTCAGTTCTCAGTACTCCAAATAGGCACTTAGGATTGAGCAATATGATACACACCTTTGGTCAAACAACTTCACACTCTTGATCCTAGCCTTAGTTTTAAATTCTTTATGGCTGGAATAGATTTAAGACTCTTGATAATCAATGATATGATTGGGATATGTTTTAAAACTCATTATAACCTAGGTCCAGGTTAATAAAGATGCCATAATGCTTCTAATAATAGGGATTGGCAAGGCTAGAAAAGTCTATTTCTCTACGCCAGTGTATTTGTCTGTGGCCAACGTCTCCGTGGTATTGGCTCTCGCTGAGTTCCCCTTGAGGGGAGATGGGCGGTCATATAAATTAAATAAATAAAATAAATAATAAATACCAGACTGCTTCTTCTGACTCTGCTGCTACAGCATATTGCCAGCAAGCCAAAATCCTGACACAACTGAATTCTGCCCAGAAAAAAGCAAAGTGTGCTAGTAAGCCCTACCCAGACTGGCACCCCACCAGGGTGAACTAGTGAAAACTAGTTATGCCAACCATCTTGACATCCCAGAAAGCCCAGTAACCAATGGAAGCAAAGTACACCAACCCACAAGGGCATATTAACAGACACTGTTCAATGTCATACCAAGACTGGCACTTGAGAAACAGAAATGGAAAAATAAAGTCTTAGATTTTACAGTGTTTTGCAAGTTTTTATTTGTCAGCTGGAATAGGACACTTTTTGCATTGGTTTAGTCCACACAATTTAGGCTGGATAATTTGCTGTCCTGCCTGTCCTGTCCTGTACCTGCAACCTCTACTTTAAAACAAGTTCAGGGGAGAATATTTCACATGACTATTGTGTAGAAACCTTGATGGTATCTCACTGAAACTTGGAAGGGTTACTGTCATCTCAAGAATCTACCATCTTCATCCCATTCCACTCCAAAGTGAAGCAGCTGAAGGTGGGGGGAAGTAGATCAAATTGGTTTGCATTGATATTTTAAAGTACAAACTTAAAATTGAATTATACCCTCTTTGAATCTTGAATTTTCAATCTGAATTGAATCAAGGTTAGCCTAACATTGATTTATGGACGATTCAACATAAATGCTTTCTTATCACTGATATTTATTGTTATCCAACTATGATTTTTTTTAAAGTGCTGCTGTTAGTTAACATTTATGTGTCTCAGGAAAAAAAATATTATTACAAATATTATTTTTAAGAAGAAACGTGTACTTCCTCATGTACATTCTCTCTCTTTTACCAAGATTCATTCTAAGGTTCATGAACATAAATCACTGCTCTAGATCCAAAAGATCATCTTCACAGGCTTCTTGTCACAGCCTGTTTATTCTCGTAGCATAAATTTCACTTGCTGTGTTCCACTAGCCATATGAGTACGATTACTATGCAAAACTGACTCCTAATACTGCCAAGATTTATTCTAAATGACTATTTGTCTATACACTGGCATCAACTAGGCCAAATTGAATAGTTACTTCATACTTTTTTGTAAGGCTAGGTGTGAGAATTGAGGTGGGTGAGACAGGAATGAGTGGCTCTCAGGCCAGAAATGGTCCTTATGTAAATATAGAACCACTTGATTTAAGGCTGCTGAGCATTGCACCAAGCAATTTGCAACATCAGAAGGAAGAAATTAGACAGGTTGAAATCCTTGAGGATATAAAAGTCATTTACACTTTTTCATTGGCAGTGAACTGTTGTGAATGGCTTCATTTTTGTCTAATCTAGCTAAGCTATATTGAATAGTTTTCAGCAAAGCAAACTGAGTTGAGAGAAGCCATCTCAAGTAGGTACCTCTCAGAGGAAGGAAAAACAGATTGATTGGGCACTAGGAGTAAAGTCCAAAAGGGGTGGTAGCCAAGAAAAGGCAGAGTGCAGAAACCTAAGAAACTATTAATTTATCAGTGAGGACTTTGGACATGGTCTCATTTAGGAAGGTGCTTCAGTTTGGAGGATTTGGTCCTCTAGCTACTGAAGAAGAAACTACAGAATCAGATTTCATGGTGATGGTATGTCCAGCCCCTGAAAAACAAAACTAAAAAGGAACTCTCCCCATTTGAAGAAATCTGTCCCTCCCTTATTATGCAGCCTCTATAGACCCGTGTAGGCATTATGAAACTGGAAAGATCACTGTATAAGTATTGTGGATAACCTCTCACTATTTTAACTCTAATGACATCAGCTTCCCCTCAGGCATTTGTGCATTCAAAATGACTGTCAGCAGGGATGAATGCTTCAGCTTCCAGCTGAGCCAGGACCCAGGATCCTAGCTTACATGGAAGTCAATGCATACACAGCTATCTGTTCATAAACCTTTCTCCTGCTGAAATTTCTGCTAGATTCATGCTGCAGGGAAGCCACCATATTTTAAAAGATGATGCACCATCATCAAAAATGTTCTGGTTTAAATAATCCTATGTTAGAATCATATGTGGCACATATTGAACAGAGACATTGAAGGCATCTGTTACTGTATATGCATATACCACACACACAAAGTTGAATTAGCAGTCTTCTACTGTCTCGCACAAAGACAGAGAAAAACGTTTTTATAGGTGTGCATGCTTTCAGCTCAATGGATAGTTAGCTCTTTAGACCAAAAACTTCCTGACACAGCTAAAGCTGTTTATTCACTTCCTGCTATAGACTTATTTGATTGTTTTATTGCTCATTGGATTAGATCAAGAGTCAATCTAGTTGAGGATCCAATTTACAGCTGTGGCCAGTCAGATGCTTCAACACATTTAACAGTCAAGACACTCTCTTATGTCTTCAGCCTACAGTATGAGATGGGTGCTTCTTTCTGAATTCAGAAGTTCTATTAGTTATCATCATAAGTAAGAATTTACTTCCCTACCTGATTCATTTTAGAGTAATTATCCAGAAAGTATAGGAAGTAATCAACTATTAGAAGCTGGACCTTGCAAAAGCTAGGATTAAAACTCCAGCTTGGTGTCCCCCCCAAAAAAAATCTGGTATCTTTTTGTTTTTATGATTGTATCCTTTAAAAAGAAACTAGTTCGGAATGTATTTTGACAAAAGTCAAAGACAACCACTATATTGATCCTTAAGCAATTGTTACTATTTAAATTAATACTTTTGAAGGGACAAACCATTTACTGAAGAAAAAAATCAAGATTCATTAAGCAACTTGAATCTAGGATAAATAAGGAATAGTAAAACTATATTTGTAATTCTACTTGGGAATTTAGAGAGAGGAAGGGTATATATTATTGTTTTTGTTGTTGTATTTTTACATTATACTTCATTCTGAAGGATTGTGCACATGTGTATATGCAGATTTGTTTTCGTTAGATATTTCTTTTGTGGATCTGTAAATGTTGTCAAAGATATACGTTGTTCTTAAACACCAAGTAAGAATGTATGTAATCTGGATGGACTAACATGGATTATTTTTAGTATCTTTAATAAAACACCTAATAATAGAAAACCACTTTTGGCTTTCCAGCACATGAGAGAATATTACAATGGTTACATTTTCAATTGATGGATGCAATTACTGCATGACTAATATGATGGGTGAAATGGTCTGAATCAATGCTTGTGTTTAGTCAGATGTGGATAAATATAATACAGTACATGATAAATTATCTCACACATGAACAAAGATATCCTCATCATTATAGTTTCAATATTTTCCTAGCAAAGGAATGTACCTTTCAGTTGAGAATTGAAGGCTTTCTGCACTACTTAAGATCAAAACCTTTCTGCAGTAAATTGAAATGGTAAAGGTTTTCTATTCATTCAAGTTACCTTGTGACATGATAACATATACCATAAAAATGTTTTCAATTTAAGAAAAGTAGCAAGCCTTAACATGCCAGGATAATGTTTTGCCCATGGTGCAATTTATTTATTACTCAAAGGCCTGTGAGAGGGAGGAGAGATAATGCAGCTCAAAGTGGACTGAGATAAATTATGTCTGTCAATGTATTTAGAATATTTGAAGACATACCACAGAAAAAAGTTTGAAGCATGTGTGAAAACTAAAGCACATCCTTGAGAAAGTTCAGGACACACGCTACAAGGAAATGAAGAAGAATGGGATAACCCCTCCTCACATACTTTTTTTCTGATCCCCATGGGATGCTTTTTCAACAATAGACAAAACAAAACAGCAAAAAGAGATGAATTCTTGCACTGGTATTAAGAAGTTAAAAGGTGATAAATTATTGTACTGATTTTAAAGAGTCAAAATAATCATTGAGAGTATGATCATTCAAACACACCCCTAATTTATTTATATAAATTATATAAATATAAATAAATAAATATAAATTTATAAATATAAAAAATTATTTATAAATAAATAAATATAAATTTAAATAAATAAATAAATTTACTTTTAGGGCAAAGTAACATTCCATCGCTTCCACCTTACTTCAGCTGTTATTATTTAAGGTCTGTAGAAATTCTCAGTCTAATCTTTTCAATACCAAACTAGTGCAATGAAGAGAGCCATTTTGGTGTAGAGGTTAAGGCATTAGGCTAGAAACCGGGAGACCTTGAGTTCTAGTCCCGCCTTACGCACAAAGCCAGCTGGGTGACCTTGGGCCAGTCACTCTCTCAGCCCTAGGAAGGAGGCAATGGCAAACCATTTCTGAAAAACCTTGCCAAGAAAACTGCAGGGACTTGTCCAGGCAGTCTCCAAGAATCAGACATGATTGAACGGATTAAAAAATAAGTGCAATGAAAAGATACTGTTATGAGTTTATGGAGTTAGATGAAAGAAAGACTGGAGATTCTCTAAATTATTTTAGTAGTGAGATAATGTGTTCCTCATACCTTTCCTCAAATACAGTGTAAAAGATTAAGGCATCCTATGCAGCTTGTAAAATGTTTGTCTTCATAAATCAAAGACCACACCTACTGGAGCTACTTGTGACGCCTGAATATTCAGTGACTTTGCCTAGTTTTGGATTATTTTCTCTTTCTGAAGAAGAATGGACCCTTTCATTAGTAATTTCTCTTTTCAGTTGCTAAATGTGGGGATGCTCTTGAAGAATATTCAGAAAGTACAACTGGTGCAGAATTAGGCAGCTCTTGTGCAATTAACCAATTGTATTATTCCATTTCATATTAAATCAACTTTCTTCTGAATTATTTCTGGGTTAGGGTTCAAGATCTTGCTTGTGCTAATTATTAGAAAAACCAAGAGGATAATTTATCAAACAGTGTAAGGGGATAATTTCCATCGCCATAAAGGAAGTGCACCTTTTTGATACTCATAACTGGAGAAGAGATATACTACAGTAGTTGCTGAAGTGGGGAGAATTTACCTCTGAGAAGAAACTGCTGGTTTCTATGCCCTGTTTGTAGCTTTCTCAGAAGCACTGACTGGCCAAGAATGGGAAATAAGTGCTGGGCAACATGAGTCTTCGTCAGATCCAAGTGGGCTTGTCTTTCCTATTATTTCTAACTCAGAACCTTAGTTCCTATTCCTAAGTACTTTACAGAGATTAATAAAGACAAATTTCCCGCAATGTAAGGATAAGCAGGTGATAACATCCAGTGGTTACATTTCCTACACTGTGCAGACTTGGTGTTAATTGGGAAAAGCAAAATCCATTTATTTCTATTAAAAGTAACCAACTTTCCTCCATTATGGGCAATATGTCCATTTAAGATGTAATAGCCTCTTAAAAGGATTTTGCCTGTGCTGCCCTGCATCGTTCTCAGCACCGCTCAACCTTTCTGGAGAAGAATTCAGCCATTCGTTGAGATTTTAAGGAATTTTTATTTCCAAAAGAACTCTTCCAAAAACTTGCCATAAAAGCCATCCCTTTGAAATCTCTAAATGCAATTAGTTACAGAGCTAATACATTTAAAAAACAATCCAGGGATCAGGATTCAGATCTCTTTAATGGGAAATTTATCCTCTCCTCTTTGTATTGCACTTCCTAATTAAAATTAGTAGTAAGCTGATGATTTGCCACTTTTCCTAGCATGCTATGAATATGTTTTGAAGTTTTATTCAGCTTGATATCCCAGGGGGAGAGAGAGAGACAGAGCTTTGAAATAAAATTAATTTTCAGAATAAATACTGATTGCCTCTGACTTGCTAGCAGGGACTCTTACTTGTGATCAGTGGCATATTTGGAAATGCTCTCCATAACCCAGTAGCCTACAGCTCTAGGTGGTGAAAATTAATTTTTCTTATTTTATCTATTTCATAAGGACATAGAAAGGATTGTCAGCACCACTTTAAAAAAAGATGAAGCCAAGCACTGACTGGGAACTCTGCACTCATTAATTGCCCAAAGGAAGCCAACATGTTGAAAAGGACAGTAAAGCTGCATAGTTGTTTCAACTTCTGAATCACATGATTGCCCAGTCCTCATCCCTATCTATTCATTGAATCACAATCATGCACAGATAGGTATTTTACACAGAATTGTGTAGGCCAGCCATACTCTCTGGGTAGATACTGGTGGAACAGAGCCAGCAAGCCACATGAGACATTGAGATGGACCTGTTGTCCTTTTCATAACATTAATATTGAACAGTTAGATTCTAGGCATGGAAGAAAGCTTTCTAATAGAACTGCCTCATCATAATCATTCAGGCATTTAAAGCTATCAAGTAATGGATAGTTTATTTGCATTTACAACAAAGAAAACATAAAATTATAACTGTTTTTCTGAAATATTATTTGCCATTTTACAAACCCTCTGTGTTTGTTTGAATTATACTTCCATTTCTTCTGCTTGGCTCATTGTGATAGCTTTGAGTTAAGGCTAAGCATTTTGCAAGCTTTTTCCATTTCTTCCTAAATGAATGATGTCCTGTATTCTTTACCCTTCTCCAAAATGCTTTCAAAGGCATAATGACCATGGAAGCTACTGCTTAAACAAATGATCCTTCTTATTCTTTATAATGAAGACAAATACAGATACAGAATATCTCCAAATCTAGAGAGCTATGGCAAAACAATTGTAATCAAACTATGCTACAAAACTTGAATTTGAACTCTGGTTTTGGTTTCAATTCTTCACATTAGAAACCAATGGATTCTGGAAAATTCCACTTAAACATGATATAATAGAGTTAGTCATCATTGGAAGCTGGATTTTTACCTTAAGAAATATTTGGCTTTATTCCCCATAGCAATGCAAAGAAATGAGTTGTTCTGCTATTTTTGAGTTATTTTCTCATGAAACTAGCGCAGGCTTACACAAAATTCAAGGGCAAGGGTATATATTTTACTATTCACATTCAAAAGACACACATATAGAAGGGATGTATAATTTTACTTTTATACATATACATTCTTCCTTGTTGCTATTGTGTTATATATTCTACTTTTATCATGCCAATGCTCTAGTTTTTTCCTACATAGCCCTAAATAGCTTGAACCATTGCAATTTCACAAATCAGCCCTTTACATGCATCTCATCATAATCGTGAGTTTATATAACAAGTGCTCTTTTAATAATGGTATTCATATATTTTCACAAGCACTGAACATTAGCTACCATGAGCAAAATGAGGTACCTCAGCGATGGAATTTTTCTACTCAAATACTGATCGAAGTCCAACAATTTATCTTTTTCAGAGAAAATATAGGGCTCTTTCACTCTGGGTAATCAATAGATTATACAGATAAAGGAAATCCTCTGGTTATTTATTTTGTAATAACTTTTAAAACAAGTTCTAACAAAATTTTAGAGCTAGGTGATAAGCAGTCTTAAAAAGCATATCCTTATGCATTCGTTGAAAAGCATGAAAATAACCATTCAGTGAGTTTCAAAAATTTAAGTAAAGCTAAGATGGCATTAATTGGATAATTTAGCATATTTTCAGTTTGAAGTCCATGTGCTTAAGCATTACCTTTGCAGTGGTTTTCATCCCAGGGATATACACAGTTCTGGAGTCCATTGCAGACCAATGTATTATTAATACACATATTACTATGGCAAAAAAATGTGTTGGCTTCACAGGGGGCTAAAAAGAGAAGGGAAAAAATATATTAGCAGGACTGCATGGTGAATTTATTCTCCCACTCAGTAGCAATAGAGCTATTAGTGAATCTAATACAAACCCAAGCAAGGGGAGTTGGATTCCTGCAATATTGGATCTATAAACTTTGTATTCTGCCTGTATGCCAGATGGCTGTAATTCCAGGTAATCAGCATAATTGCTTCAGTTTATTGTATTTGTATAAAATTATTGTTGTATAAAATTTAGGACTTGAACTGCCATTTCCACACATGCAGTCAAACACATTCATGTCTTCATTGCAATCTGGAATTATACCATGTGTGTGTCCAAGTGTAAGAGAGAGGTACAGAAAGATGGCATTATCTAACATAGTTAATATGGATTTTTTTAAAAAAAATGCCATTAACTTCAGAACAACATGATGCTCATAGATGCAAACTGAGGCCAGTAATGGAGAAGAAGCTTTCAGTGGTATGTTCAAGCACATATACTTCTTTAAACACTTGCCTTTCTGATACTGAATTTTCAGAGTCCCTGAGCAGGAGGTAAAGCTTAATTGCCTAAGGCTCACAAACTAGTAAAATCAAGTTGCTAATGTTACTAAAGGCCTAGAATGAAAGTGTAACTGGAGGCTATATATTCTCTATCAGTCTTCACAGGGAAATCCAAAGTTCTCAAGGAGAAGTTTACAACCCAGTGGAGATTATTCAGTCATCGAACGTTCCTAAATCCAGCTCAATGATGATATATATTTTATGTTAGTGCAACTAGATGGCTATCTGTATAATTATCCCAGCCCTGTTCTTAGAATTTTTAAGTGGCACTAGGAAAAAAATGACATGTTTTAAAGCTATACTAACCTCTCTGAACACTTGAGCATATATCAACAAATAACCTTGTATTGAATTGAAGGACAGTGAAAATGTGGACTCCCTGTGATATTTTTCTGTTTTTATTTAGTTATACAATGTAGATTTAGCTGCCTGATTCCAGATGACTCTGGGAGGCTTACACCTTAAAAGCAAGAACAGTAAGATTTCAAAAGTATAGATCATATGCATCCAGAAGAAAAAACATACATAACAACAAGAAAAACCTACAGGGGTCAACAACCACCCTATCTCAAGGCATGGGAGAATAGCTTTCTGAACACCAGAGAGGGGGGAGGAGGAGACATATGAATCTCTGGAAGAATGCTGTCCCAGTGGGCAGGTACCACCAGATATAGATAGCATAAAAAAAGAACAAATATAGTAATTGGGAATGAGAAATGAAAGGAAATTAGTATGTTGTTATAGACATTTAGTTCAACCACATTCTAATGCTGTGATTGCTTGTGCCAGTTCAAAGAGAGCATTAGCAAGCATTTAAGAAGGAAAATCTGAAGTAGGACAAAAAAGAGAGATTTTGCTATCTGAAATAAATGGCATCTCCCTACGCTCTTCCATAGATGACCTCTGTCATACATCCTGATATGCAAGATTGTTATAAGGGTAACATCAGAGTAATAGTGTACATTTTATTTAGCTTTTGGAGAGGTCAGACTATGCATGTAATGAAATAAAAACAAAAAACAAAAACACTGATACATCTGCTGCGATGCTCGTTCTTGATTCCCTGCTGGACATCCGAGAGGTTGAGGACTGGGAGGCTGAGTGAACTGGGTTGCAAACTTCTATCATTTCCAACAGCTTAGGCAGCAGAGTCTCAGTGAGAGAAGTAAATGAGTGGGTGACTGAATTTATGGACAGGAAGGTGAAAATAGATGAGTAGATAGGAAAGAGGAGGGGAAATGAATAGAATGAAAACAAGCAAATGCATAGATGATGGGACGGTAAGCAAATTATTTTTGTTGTTCAGTCGTTTAGTCGTGTCCAACTCTTCGTGACCTCATGGACCATAGCACACCAGGCCTTCCTGTCCTCCACTGTCTCTCGGAGTTTACTCAAATTCATGTTCATTACATCGGTGATGCTATCATTAGGCAAGGAGAACTGGGATCTTCTGGGGCAGGAACACTTTCTTTTGTAACTGTATTATTTGTATCTGTAAAAACAATACAGGAAGAATAGCAAAGGGATTTCTCAAAGCAGTTTTGCTTCCTACATTTGAACAAAACACCCCCACACACTTACACGCCCCCCACCACACACACACAACCAGCACACCATGAAAAGCCTCAAAAGCTAGGAAAAGGGAGTTGAGGTTGTAATCCTATACACATTTTCCTGAGAATAAATCCTACTAAAATCCATGTGATTATTTCCAAATAGACATATTTAGAAGTGCTCTATATCATCATTGGCGATAACTCGTAGCCGAGTAAGATTGTCTTCCAAGGGTAAAATTTTAACAGTGGATCCGTAAGTGGCTGTAAAGGCCAATTCTGGATCCGCACAACCTCCCACAATGAGGGCATAGGTTTCCGGGTGGGAGACGGTCATGATGAGGGTTTGCTTGATGTGCCTTCCTTTTAGCTCTTTTCTCCCTTTCGCCATGTACTCGTGCTTCTTCAAAGTCCATAGCGCCTTTAATAAAGGCTGACCTCCAATTGAAACGCTCATGAGTTAGGGCTTCCCAGTTCTCAATGCTGATATTACATTTTTTAAAATTAGCTTTGAGAGTATCTTTGAATCTCTTTTGCTGTCCACCAATATTCCGTTTTCCATTCTTAAGTTGGGAGTAAAGTAGCTGCTTTGGAAGATGGTCAGGCATTCGAACAACATGGCCGGTTCAGCGAAGTTGATGTTGGATGATCATTGTTTCAATGCTGGTGGTTTTCGCTTCTTCTAATACGCTAACACTAGTCCACCTATCTTCCCAAGTCATTTGCAGAATTTTTCGGAGGCAGCGTTGATGGAATATTTCAAGAAGTTGGAGGTGGCGTTTGTAGAGGGTCCATGTTTCACAGGCGTACAGAAGGGTTGGTAGTACAATGGCTTTGTAAACAAGCATTTTGGTCTCCCTGCGAATGTCCCGATCCTCAAACACTCTACGCTTCATTCGGGAGAAAGCTACACTCGCAGAGCTCAGTCGATGCTGAATTTCAGCGTCGATGTCGGCTTTTGTAGATAGATGGCTGCCAAGGTAAGAAAAGTGGTCGACATTTTCTAGTGACACACCTTTAAGCTGGATTGATGGCGCTGCGGAGGGATTGGTTCGAACTTGCTGGTAAAGCACTTTGGTTTTTTTAATGTTAATAGAGAGGCCGAGCTTTTCATATCCTTCTGCAAAGATGTTTAGGATAGTTTGAAGATCTTCCTCGGAGTGTGCACAGACTACGTTATCATCAGCATCCTGAAGTTCTATAACAGAAGTTGTAATTACCTTATTTTTTGCTTTCAGCCTACTAAGATTAAAAAGCTTTCCATCTGTTCGATATATAATTTCTACACCAGTAGGAAGTTTCTCTTCAACAAGGTGTATAATCATAGCGATGAAGATAGCGAATAAGGTTGGAGCAATAACACATCCCTGTTTAATGCCGGATTCCACTTTAAATGGATCGCTTTGAGCACCATTGTTATCCAGGATTGTTGCCATCATGTCGTCATGGAGTAGCCGCAAGATGTTCACAAATTTATCAGGGCATCCGATTTTCAGAAGGATGGTCCAGAGAGCAGTACGATTTACAGTATCAAAAGCTTTAGTCAGATCAATAAACGCCATGTACAGAGGGCGGTTTTGCTCCTTGCATTTTTCTTGAAGCTGTCGTGCAGTGAAGATCATATCCACTGTTCCCCTGGAAGGGCGGAAGCCATTTTGCGCTTCAGGGAGGATGTCTTCTGATATAGATAGGAGATGGTTTGCGATGATCTTTGCAAGGATTTTGCCTGCTGTAGCTAGAAGGGAGATGCCTCGATAGTTTCCACAGTCTGTTCTATCACCCTTTTTAAAGAGAGTGATAATTATGGCATCCCTAAAGTCTGCTGGAATCTCCTCCCTCATCCAGATTTTTTCGATGAGCTTATGAAGTTGTTGTGTAAGTTCAGGCCCGCCTTCTTTAAAGACTTCAGCAGGAATCCCATCAGGTCCACTAGCTTTGTTATTTTTCATTTGTTTAGTGGCTTTACTGACTTCCTCCAAACTAGGGGGTACTGCAAGCTCATCTCTTATTTGTTTTTGCGGGATTTGCAAGAAGACTTCATCAGCCACAGTAGAGTGACAATTAAGGAGATTGTAGTAATGCTCTTTCCAGCGCAGTGCAATAGACTCTGTCCATTAGAAGTTTAGCACCATCTATGTTCTTAAGTTCTCTAGTTCTTCTTTGGACTTCTGTCTTTGCACTGGCGTAGATTTTTTTCTTAACGGCACAGTTAATATCTTTTTGCCATATCCGGAAGGCTTTCCTTTTCTTGTCAATAATATGTTCAATCTCATTATCGTTCTCATCAAACCAGACCTGATGTCTCTTAGTTTGGTATCCGATAGTTTGTTCACAGGCTGAAATAATAGAAGTCTTCAATTTAATCCAGTGTTCCTCAACATTTTCAGGAAGTTCCATAGGCAGATGTTCCTTGAGAGTTGATTGAAAGCAAGCTCGTTTAATAGGATCTTGAAGGGCCAGTGTATTCATTTTACGCCTTGGTTTTCTTCCTTGGAGCCTACAATGAGGGACAATCTTTATGGCCATCGTGGATCGAATTAATCGATGGTCTGTCCAGCAGTCATCGGTGCTCGTCATGGCTCTGGTGAGAAGTACATCACGGCAATCTCTAGCACGGACAATTACATAATCTAAAAGATGCCAGTGCTTCGACCGTGGGTGCTTCCATGATGTTTTAAATTTATTTTTCTGGCGAAAGAGTGTGTTAGTAATGACAAGGTTATGCTCTGCACATTTAGTCAGAAGTAAGATTCCATTCGTGTTGCTATTGTCAACTCCTTCTTTCCCAATCATCCGCGGCCACAAATCAAAGTCACGCCCAACTCTTGCATTGAAATCGCCCAGGAGGATAATTTTATCCTCCTTTGGTATCTCTGATAAGATGGTGTCCAGCTGGGTATAAAATTTTTCCTTGATATCCTCATCTGCATCTAGTGTTGGTGCGTAAGCATTTAGGATAGTTGCCTGTGTGTTTTTGGCGAGTTTTATTCGGAGAATTGAGAGTCGTTCGTTAATCCCAGTGGGAACTTCTGACAAGAGCTTCACAAGGTCATTTTTGATAGCAAAGCCTACCCCATGTATTCGTTGTTCTTGTTCAGGCAGTCCTTTCCAAAAGAAGGTATAACCTCCTTTTTCTTCCTTCAACTGTCCTTCTCCTGCTCTTCGAGTTTCTTGGAGTGCTGCTATATCAATATTAAAACGTCTCAGCTCCCTTGCAATAATGGCAGTCCTACATTCAGGTCGTTCACTATCCATGTTGTCTTGCAGTGTCCGTATATTCCATGTTCCAAAATTCATGAGTCTTTATGCCGATAACAACCAGCATTCATTGTACCATGTTCAGTTTTATACAAAGAGACTACCTGCTATCTCCCATACTTCTTCATCCTGCTGCTCACTCATTTCCATACCTGTGCTTCCCCCTACCAATACAGGACCATCCATCAAAAGCTAGTACCTTGCCAGCTTCACTTCAACCTCTCTTCTTTTGCAAATTGTCAGACAGGATAAACAATGGAGGTGTACCGACATATACTAAGAAAAACAGGATCTATCACCTCTTTTTCTGGAGTAGGGCAGGGATGGGCAGGCAAGGAAAGTGAGGTGATGATAATAATTAGCAGCAAGTCTGCAAGGTTAGGGGGGGAAATCAGTAGAATTGTAGCAGGAAAGAGAAGAAAACATACTGTAGCAGAGAAGTGGCAAAGACAGGAAATTATATATAGCGATCCTTCTCATTTGAAACAAAGATCTCAATCTGTCCCAGGGATAGCCAGGCTGATGTGTTCACTTGAGAGGGGCACTGGGAATAGAGGGCACGTTCAGAGGCAGCACTGTTATAATAAGTAGATGCTTAGGATAACCACAGGGAATACCACTTTTGTAAGTTAGCCAGGAATGCATAAGTTTCAAGTTTTCACAGTTCACGAGAAAAAGCTAATTTACATGGTAGTCTGTTCTCATCCAGCAATGAAATTTATGTGATTTTATTATGTTCTGTTGCAAACACTTGTCACAAGGTGGCAACGTAAGTCTAAACGAGCCACATAAAGTATATGATGTAAACTCAAAGATATGAATTAATTCAACTATCTGGTTTCAAGAAAAACAGCAGCTAGACAAGAATATAGAACAACCTCTCAAATGCACAGGTGTAGGTGTGTGTGTGTGTGTATGTATGTGTATATATATATATATATATATATATATATATATATATGTATGTATGTATATGTATATGTGTATACACACACACACACACACACACACACACACACTGTTTAGAATGCCAGAATGCTGTTGCACACCAATAATTAAATTTAGGTTGCAACATCACTCAGTGTAAAAGTTCATGAAATCTTCATGTCATTTCCTTTGCCTCGTCAAAAGCTTCTCTGGGATCACAAGTCCTTATTTTAGGATCCAAGTTCTTATGTCTTACCTCAAACTGCAAAAAGTAGTTAAATATAACGGAAGAAGAGCAGAATCCCACATGTTTTGAATGATATTTTTCTATCTTTCATGCAGCCCACCTTGTGAATGACTTGAATGAAGGACTTGAAATATGAATCCAACCCAGCTTTTACTGCTTTTGTGAATGTTGTAACATCATGCTGAAAACTCTGCCTCTTTCAGGCATGTATGTGGTAGTGTGACACATATGGAAAAGGGGCAGGGCTTGCATTGCAACACACCACAACTCTATTTTCATTAGTCTGATTCCTTTGTCCCCCCTGCAGACACCATTTATCCAATGTCACCCAATGATGGTACTGCTACTTTAACATATCATTAAAAATAATAAATAAAATAATTAATTATAGTTGTGTTATTGCCACATAGTTTCTGAGATACAACACAGTAATGTTAAGTTTAAAACTTCATATACAAATGGGAAGCTTTTAAAGTAATTAAAATTAACTTGATTGTAAATGTTTGTGCCAATGTAGAAGAATGCAGAGATAATCTGGATAAAGATATGCAGGAGCATTTAAAGGAAAACAAAAGACAAGTGGGAAAGGGGAAGACATGGAAAAGAAACTAAAAGTAAGCCAGTCTTGATTGTTTGGTATAAGATGGGCAGAGGGAAATTCTGGCAGATTTTCAAGATTTTGTTACCCTGCAACAATAAAGTAGCAGTCCTGTAATCTTTGTGATGTCCTGACCTGGCCTCCTTGATGCACTGACAGTTATACTACCATCATATATGATGGTAGTATATAGACATATAGATGGTAGTATATAGACATATAGAGTCCCCTATTCAGGGAGATGGGCGGGGATAAATTTAAATAATAAATAAATATATTTATTATATAATATATAAATATATTATTTATTTATTTATTTTATAATTTTATTTATACCCCGCCTATCCCTTCCCTAACGGAGGACTCTAGGCGGCTTACATACATTGTTATACATTATTTCATTAAACTGCGCGCCAAGGAAAGGGGTAAGGGAACCGACTCTTCTCTGGCTTTTTGGACTACATGTCCCACGATGCCTTGCGTTGGAGCTGGCTGCTGACGTCCTGTTGTTGCTGCTTCGGGATCCGTCGTGACTAATAATACAGTCATGAGCATCATAACATTGGTTTTAAGACGTACTACCTTTCTTTATTTTCAAAATATTCTAGATGGAAATTGTGGTAATTTAAAAAGTGATTAAAAAAGAGTGATTAGAAAGTTTGAATGGCTGTGATCCAAAGAAATATTGAGGTGATGTCACCTTCACTAGTTTGGATAGAATATAGCAGGAAGTATGAACAAATATACTTTAAAAAATTTAAAATTTAAAAATTCAAAAAAAAATGAAGGGGCGTGGTGGCTCAGCAGGTAAGATGCCAGGCTTGTCAATCGGATGATCGCAAGTTCGGAGATTCGAATCCCTAGCCCTGCATGTGGAGTGAGCTCCCGCACTAGCTCCAGCTCTTGCCAACCTAGCAATTTGAAAGCATGCAAATGCAAGTAGATTAATAGGTACCACTTTGGTGGGTAGGTAACAGCGTTCCGCGCGTGTCATGCGGCCACATGACCGTGGAAGCGTCTTCGGACAATGCTGGCTCTTCAGCTAACAAACAGAGATGAGCACCGGCCCCTAGAGTCGGACACGACTGCACAAATGTGCGGGGGGAACCTTTACCTATGAACAAATAAAGTGCAATACATCTATTTCCAGCTTACAGTGGAAGAATAATGATTGGATAGTACTAGAATCCACTGTTTAAGAAGCAGTTGCAGACACAAGAAAATTGTCCTAGATTAACTTTTTCCAATTTGTTACTATCCAAGCAGTCCAAAATATATGGAGGGAGATTTAGCTTCTTTAATAATGCAAAGTTGTATAAAAGGAAAATCTTTTTAAGTAAATGCTAGAATATAGATATTTACTTTTTATTACGTCATTGAATGATTGATTATGTGTCATTAAGTCAGTGTTGATTCTTAGTGATGAAGTAGATAGATTTTCTCTAGGAGCTCTGTCCCCCGTCTGATTCTTCAGTTCTTCCAACAGTATACCCCTTGACACTGGAACTGAGTCCATCCACCTTGCTGCTGGTTGTCGTCTTCTTCTCTTTCCTTCCAGCTTTCCCAGAATTACATACTTCTCCAGAGAGCTAGGTCTTCACATAATGTGTCCGAAGTATGATAACTTGAGCCTGGTCATTTGTGCCCTGGGTGAGAATTTTGGGTTCATTTGTTTGATGATCTATTTGTTTGTTTTCCTGGCTATTCATGGTATGTATCAACCACTGAGCTACAGAGAATGTTACATAGATGTCTCTTCAGATAGGCAAATGCACTTGCAAGCATTCAACTTCATAATGATGATTATACGTATGTCAATGTCCTATATCAGGAATGGAAAACAAATGGTCCAGGGATCATAGGTGCCCCTAAGCTCTTTTCTGTGGCCCTTGGAGTCCCCCATGATATCACTGCCAAGTTTTGGCAGCAAACCACTGAATTATGGTGTCACAATTTTTGGTGGGAGATATGCCACCAATAGATGTGTACTACTTCTTAGCATTAAGCTTAACAGTTCAATACTATCTTCTGATATGAAAAAGCTGGGCCTAGGATTCTAACCCTATCCCTTTGGTTTCATCATCAAGTTCCATAGTCTTAGCCAAGTAAAAATACTATTTAAAAAGTGCAGCCCATAGCTAAACAAATGTCCCACCTGCCCCACTCCTATATACTGCAGTTTTCTACACATGCACATTTCACACTGCCTCCATTTTGCTTCTTCTGGGCTCAAAAAACTTAAAGATGGATATGAAGCCTTCTGTATACCCCAAGCATTTCCAAAATTTGACTGTGCTCTGAAATCTGAGTTTTTAAGCACTTGTCACAGTTATGTTGCCATCTTTCCTCTCCCTATGATATCTCCCAATGCTTTCATATCCAATTTTTGGAATTCCGGTCTCTTAACTCTCAGTAATCAGTTCTTCAGATTGCTTACATTAATATCCATCAGATTTCAGTCTCTGATAACAGTGTATTAAAATTACTAAGAGAAAGGCAGGTTGCCAACTATTTTAAAATAACAATAGCAACAGCTTTCCCTGCCATCCTGTCATAATACACTTCCCTCTGCTTCTCGCTAAATGAACTTGCTAAATGCAGTGATTTATGACGAGGATGTATAGCACAGTGAAATGCCATCTGTCTCCGCGGTTGTATTTTCATTTAATTTTGTGTTTGTTTAGGCCAACTATACATATATATCTCAAAATGCTGATATGATATTCTTCAGAATGGTGTAGAACTTGGGAAGTAGAAAATCCCACTCTATCTTTAATCATTCTTATTATTACAACATTTCTCATAAGTAATTTGCCACCATGCATTATATACCATTACTATTTAATCTACCGTCTAATCCAACTAATGTGAAATAGATAAGCAACTCATAGCATAGTTAAACCTGTCATAGAATTTTAACTATGCTCCAAGGTAGCTGAACAAATAAATATCTTAAATGTGACAGTTGATGGGTTACTGGACAACTACAAAATCTGGCCTTGTAAACATCCACCAAAGTAATCAGGTGCCACATAAAGATCTCAAATTCCCTGAACAGAGATCACAAAAATAAATCTGGGCAGCTTATGACAACCATTAAGGTAAATAGAAAGGTTCCTTGCATTGGTTGTTATACAGAATATAATAATATTACACCTTTGTCACAATAAAAAAGGATCAACTGGAAGAAACACATGAAACCATCAACATCTTCAAAGGAATAAAATTCACAAGGGAAGAAGAAAACAACAACACACTACCCTTCTTGGACATCCTCATCAGTAGAGGAAATGATGGCATTCTAGAAACACAAGTCTACCGGAAATCTACCCACACTAACCAAGTACTCCACTACCAAAGCAATAACCCAACCTCCCACAAGAGGAGCTGTGTAAGAACACTATTCAGATGAGCACAAATGCACTGCAGCAACCCAGAACACCAGAAAAAGGAAACAGACCACTTATATAGCATCTTCCAGCAAAATGGATACCCACACACTTTATCAAAAAGTGCCTGACCACTCAATCCACCACAGGAAAACCAACAGAAGCTATGAAAAGGATTACACTGCCAGACATCAGAAACATCTCAGAAACTATTAATAGACTGTTACAACCACACGGAATCACCGTAGCACACAAACCAACCAAAACCCTTCAGAACATCATAAGTAACACAAAAGACCCAGTAGCCCAAGAAGAAAAAAACAGGAGTTATCTACAACATACAGTGTAAGGATTGTAACAGCCACTATGTAGGACAGACCGGCAGAAGACTAGCAGAACGCATCCATGAACACCAACTAGCAGTCAGAAGACACGATGAAAATTCTTTAATCTCACAACACATGGACAGACTTAACCATACTTTCAACTGGGAAACTGTGAGCATCGTAAACCAAGCCAAGTCCAAAAATGCTAGAGAATTCCTGCAAGCTTGGCACGCAGACAAAGCAGCCATCAACAGACACATAGAGGTAAACAACATTTACATACCATTCATAAGAGACAATAGAAAAGCCAGAAGACCAGAACACCTCCTTGCCAGCAATCATCACCCAGATATGCAAAGATTAACCAGGATTAGCACCAGAGGAACAATCAAACAGCACAATATACCCTAATCAAGGAACTATTAACTCAGGCAATCAACCAAGTAGCAAACAACAGCCCAATCAAGGAAATACTAAGGGGAGAACAAAACCTCCACCAACACAAGCAGGACAAGCCATGGTATATAAACAGAGAGCAAGTCCCACTCCCTTTTCACACTGAAGATGTTGCCTAGTCTGGCAATGAAACGTCTGCAAGAAGACAACAAGGCTCAGAGAGCACCAAGGACTCCACAGAATACAATGTAGCTGAAAAATAAAACCAATGACTTGAACAATATTTCTGATTAGAAAAGATAGGAAGAATGCTGTCACGTTTTAGAAATATCAGTTCTAGAAAATACTGAATCCCCAATGCTCACACAGTTGTTTCTAAGGTAACAAGACATGATGCCTTTGATTTGAATAAATAAAACTGAATATTAAAGAGTGATTTGATCATTGGAAAAACAAGTAGGAACAGCATCAGAGCTATGCAGAGATTATCACTAAAGTCATCTTGATTTATGAACATGGGAAGTGTAAATTATCATTTAAGCTGTATCATGCAAACTAACAATCTCTGCTCAGAATGCATCATAATTTTGTTAGCCCAACCCAAATTACACAGAGAATTTTCTCCATAAAAACATTTTCAGAGTGCTGCTCTGAATCACATCTGCTGTATCAGAAGACAGTATCTCAAATAATCATGTATTTTTTTTCAGAAACAAGCAGCTTTCATGGCAGACTCCTAACTGCTGATTTTTCACTTTGTTTTTTATCAATCTCTCCCAGGAAAACATTTACTCCTTTCCACTGTGTAATAAAGTACACTCAGTTGGATAGATAAATCTTTAAAATATGAATACAGATTTGCATTTGGAAATAAAAGAAAAGGGAACTTTAAAACACATATAACTAATCTCAATTGATAAATCATTTTCTGTTAAACAATTGTTTTCTTCCAGTCTTTGACAATCAATACCACAGAAGGGAATTCTTCCAAACTATTTGTCTTCTGCAGATTATGTTTATTTGATTTATATACAATTACATTAGTAAATCTTACCATTTGAATACTGGTTATTTTGAGTTATTTGGTACTTACATTTAAATATGTTTGATTGCATGGACTTAAGTGCATTTAATTAATTTGTAGCCATCATGTGCATATAAAAGAAAACAAAACAGCTTTCTCAAGATTGCATGAGTAGGATCATAGAATCACTGTTGGAGGGGCCATTTAGACCACCGGGTCCTACCCAGTGCTCAGTAAAGAAATCCAATTTAAATTATCCATGACAAATGGTCATTCTGCTTCTGCCTGAACATATCCACTGAAGGAGACCCCACATCCTCTTTAAATAACTGGTTCAAGTGTTGAAGTGCTATTAAGGCCTTTTTTTTAACAATAAAAGAGAATCTGTCTTCCTAGAGCTTAAATCCATTAATCTGTGTCCTGCAGACTAGAAAACAAATTTGACCTTCAATGAAGTACCCTTTCTATTATTTGAAGAGTACTATCATATCCCCCCTTTAGTCCTCTCTTTTCAAGACTAAACATTCCAAACCTCTTCCATTTCTTTTCATGAATATGTGTAACCCTATGTTCTGGCTTTTTTGGAGGTCTTCCAGAAGTTGGCTATTACAGGAATGGTCCACAATTCTCCCCCATGATTTATAGTTTCTAGCCTGACATCCTTCCTTGAATCTGTTCCAGTTCCTCTGAATCCTTATTACTGGATTATGTCTAAAACTAGATATTCAAGGTAGGATATTCTGATACATGTAGAATAAAGTCAAATTATTATTCCCCATGACTTGGAAACTGCCTAAAACTACATTTGTTTTTTTCTGCAGCCACATCACACTGCTGGCTCGGCTCATCTAATCAACTACTATTTTAAAACAATTTGTGCAAGTACTATTATCGAGGCTGTGCATTTGTTACCTAACTGAAAGCTTTGCACATGTCTTTGTTCTACTTCATTTTGCTATTTTTGATATACTTCTCTAAATCACCACAATCATTTTGAATTTTATTTCTTCTAGGATATTAAACAACCTACTCTTTGTGACATCTGTACATTTGAAAAGCATTTTCTCATTATAAAGTGTTGAAGAGTAGAGTCAAGAACTGAACTTTGTGTACCAAGTTTACACCTCACTCCAGTTTGATGAAGAACTCCTTGAATACAATTTTAAAGTGAGTTAATTGTTTTGCTATCCAAGCCATGCTTAACTAGCTTGCTAGTAAGTATGTCAAATGTTTCATCAAACCCTTCAATGAAATCTGAATTCATTGTATGTACATTTCCCCAAACTACTAAAGAAATTACCCAGTTAAAAAGAGATGAGGTTGGCAAACCCATGTTAACTTCTGATAATTACCACAGTGATTCATAAACACTTTGAAAACAGTCTCAATTTGCTTTAATATATCACTGGTCTGTAGTTCTCTGGATCTACCTTTCTCCTCTTTTTGAAGAAGGGATATCATTTACTCACCTTGTCTGACATTTCACCAATTCTCCAATTCTTAAAGGTGTTATACAGTATGAAGATTTGGCTCAGCGGCACAAAGTTCATTCAGTACCCTTAGATTCAATTCATCTGGCCCATTCAGAATAAATAGGTATTAATGTTTCTATCAAACTTTAATCCTGTCCTTTCACCTGCTTTTCTAAATTACCTACTGGAAGACATAACCTCTTGTTGGGAAAGACAGGAGTTGAACAGATCTGTTTTTTCTTTGTTACCTGTTTGAATTTTGTTATCTTCACCAAGAAATTGGTAAACTAATTTTTCTCTCTTCCTTTCATTTTAAACATAATTAAACAGCGTAAATTATATTTAGAATTACAGTTAAAAATGCTGTGATCCCATACTTCTCTATAAATATATTATTATACCATGAAATCAATCCTGCTCACAGAAGACTCCCCAGAATAATGGGTGGACAGTGTATAGTTTTCCAGAAGTTTTTGGACTTCAACTCCCACTAAACTTTACTCTTGGCTATGCTGGCTAGGTCTTAGGGAAACTGTAGTTCAACAATATGTGGATAGCCTCATGTTCACTTCCACCACACAATGTAAGAGTGCCTGCTTCCCTGCCATTTGAGTCATGTAAGATCATATTTGGGGAGAATAGCTAGATGGTGTCCTTTACTTTTATCTACACTTAACCGTCCCCTTCACCCTAGAAACCTGAGTTCACATTTGGTGACAGAATTTAGTAGAAAACTGAATGGTGACACATCCTAGATACACAGGTCTCTCACTCTTCTTAAGAGATGATCTTTTAATCCTCATGCATATTCCTGACAAGGGAGGAAATCCAAGTTGCTATGTGCCACATGGGGTTCCCTTTATATATAGATAGTGTATCTGTAGAGACTTGATTATCTCATATTTACTAGGTACGAAGGAAAACACCATTAAATGTTATGTGACAATGGAATGCTGATAAATATCTTACGTTCTTGGAAAGACGTGAAGAGCATCTGGAATCGGCTGCTTCGACTGCCTTCATCTGCCCACATGCGGATTACTCCAAGACCTGTGCGCAGCATCACATCATTAGCAACAGTGCTGCAAAACTTTGCTTTTAAATCCTCCACTGAGCTACTTCCATCATAGACAGCCACAAAATTCCTTTTGCATTCATTAGAATTCTGCATTTCATAGTCCAAGAATCGTAAATATATCTATAAAAAAAGAGAACAGTGAACATGACAGCATAGACCAACATTTGCATTTCCACAGCATTTTTTGTCCTTTCAAAGAATCCAATGCTATACAGCAAAGCTGAACAATAATACATTTATGTTCCTGAATGGTAGCATACAGCAAGAAAGTAGGATCATGAATAGAACTGAGAGTCTTTTTTCTAACAATTTATTTTTCCTTGAAAGACTCAGAGATTTTCCTTATGTATGCTTATCACAAGCTCATTATGATCAAGTCAATATATGCATGTGAATTATTTATTTATTTTATTTTTATCCCGCCTTTATTTATTTTTTTAATAAATAACTCAGGGAGGTGAACATACCTAATACTCCTTCATCCTCCTATTTTCCCCACAACAACAACCCTGTGAGGTGAGTTGGGCTGAGAGAGAGCGACTGGCCCAAGGTCACCCAGCCGGCTTTCATGCCTAAGGCAGGACTAGAACTCACAGCCTCCTGGTTTCTAGCCCAGCACCTTAACCACTAGACCAAACTGGCTCTGAACTGAATTAACAATAACAAATAGTCTTTATATTACTCAGAACAGAATAGGAAATGAGTATGCTTCTTAATATACTTTTATCACGTTATTTACAGAAAAGGGGGAAAATATAAGAAATGTTTTATCCTTCCTTTTCTTCTGTTAATATATTTGTCCTCAAAACTAGTAGATCTGTTGTTTTAAAATCCAGGAATGTTTCAAGGGAAAAAGAATTTGACATTCTTCTCTTGTTTTTTTTTTAAGCAGTGGGAACATTACCTGATTATTTTTAAATAATAAAACAAAACAATCCAGGATTTGTTAACTTTTCTGCAATTTAATTGTGAAACATCAAAGGTCCTCTACATATGTTATCTCCTTGCTGCTTGTACTTCAAACTTTAATGGTCCAGAGCAGGGTTTTTCAACCAGGGTTCTGTAGAACCCTAGGGTTCCGCGAGAGGTCACTAGAGGTTCCCTGGGAGATCACGATTTATTTTAAAAAAAATAAAATTCAGGCAACTTCACATTAAAGAGGTAAGTTTCATTCTTTATTTTTAGTTTAAGAACACTGTTAATGCATATATACAGGCTTAGACATGAAACAAATATAATAATTTTGTAACTTCTATATTTGCCTATATTTGAGCCTGAATGTGCAGGGGTTCCCCGAGGCCTGAAAAATATTTCAAGGGTTCCTACAGGATCAAAAGGTTGAGAAAGGCTGGTCCAGAGCAATGCAGAGCAGAATCAATTAAAAAGTGAATCAACACTTAATCATACCTAAGGCGGGATCAGCGGGATTGAGAGGCCCTCCGTACAGTCACTCATGCCCTGGTCATCTCCCACATAGACTATTGCAATGCGCTCTACATGGGGCTACCCTTGAAGAGTATCCGGAAGCTTCAACTGGTCCAGAATGCGGCTGCGCGTGCAGTTATGGGTGCCCCAAGGTCGGCACATGTGACACCTCTGCTGCGCGAGCTGCATTGGTTACCGGTTTGCTTCCGGGTCCAATTCAAGGTGTTGGTTGTCACCTTTAAAGCCCTACATGGCATGGGACCAGGTTACCTAAAGGACCGCCTCATCCCCAGAACATCGACCCGTTCCACCCGGCTATGCAGAGAGGGCTTGCTTCGGACCCCGTCTATAAGAGAATTCCACCTGACGGGGTCCAGGAGGCGGGCTTTCTTGGCAGTGGCACCCGCCCTCTGGAATATTCTGCCCCTGGAGGTGAGGCTAGCCCCCACACTTATGACCTTCCGGAAACAACTGAAGACCTGGCTCTGCCACCTCGCTTGGGATGGGGGGAGTAATAGCTCCTCTTGCGGTTGGCTCGCTCCATAGGGTTCTTTAAAGCCTAACATCAGAGCCTCTTGGATTTTATATATTTAATTAAATTATGTATTCTATTTTATAAATTTTTATATGTTTTAATTGCTGGCTTGGTGTAAACCGCCCAGAGTCCCCTCTGGAATGGGGGGAGATGGGCGGTGATATAAGTTAGAAATATAAATGAATGAATGAATGAATGAATGAATGAATGAATGAATGAATGAATGAATCAGTAAAACCCTTGTGTCCAAAAGACAGCAAATAGGCAACAGTTAAGCTTTTGGTGTTTGGGAAATGAGGCATTCTTCCATCGAAAAGAATGTATTTCACTGGCCACCCACCTAACTTCTTTATAAGTACAACAACCACAAATAGTTTCCAACTTTTTAAAATAGTTTTGATATTTTTAATTGTGTATAATTATAGTGTTTTTAGATATTTACTGATGTTTTAACTTGTTGTAAGCTGCCCAGAGTCACTTGTATAAGTGAGATGGGCAGCTAAATAAATTAGGTAAACAAAAAAAAAAAAAACATTCTGGACAAAATACAATAAAGGACAAACGGCTATCCTGTTTTGCTTATCTTCTTGATTATACTCAGGAATTTTTAGGATGATAGGAAGACAAGGAAATATAGGATTTGATAGGGCAAGAGCAAGGGAGGTATGGCCCAAAGGAAAGAAGATGGAAGGAAACAGAACAAAGAAGTTGCAAGGAAAATATTATTCCTTCATTGCAAGTATCAAACTTCATACACAAGGATCTAGTTCCTTTTAGAAAATCAGTGGTTGTTCTACTGCTACAGAAACAAATGTTTATTTGTTTAAATAACAAATTAAGCATATCGACCCAAATTCTTGCCTCAATCTTTAAGAGTCTAGGCTTAAGACTTCTAGTAGCATTTGGTATGCATGGAGAGAATTTGGAAAATAGATCTTAATAAAATAGATCTCTTGGACTGGACCATTTCTAGAACAAATTTACAGTATAAATAAGTTGGGTTCCACAAAGCAACTGAGCAAGAATATACTGGAAGAATATCCTGGGCATTTCTAGTTCAAAAGGAACTCAGTACTGCAGCAACACTATATTGTAGAGCTTTCCAAACTGTGTGTCGTGACACAAAAGTGTGTCACCACACACAGCGTGGTGTGTCACCACACCACCCGGAAGCGGCGGCGCACGTGTGCACGGCGGCAGCAGCAGCATGGGATCAGTGCTTCCACGTTTTAGCGGAGGCTGCCGCCACCGTGCACATGCATGCCGCCGCACCCCCCCACGCCACCGCCATGCGCGCGCGCGCCGCCGCCACTGGTGTGTTGCCAGCGGTGGCACTTTGGAAAGCCCTGCTATATTGGATGCTTTGGATCACATACTCAGCTCTTTTTTTGAAAATGACCCACAGATAATAAAGTAAGATTGAAATTTCCTTCAACTGGTCAAAACTATCATCTACTGGCTGAGTTCAGTATTTGCTAATAGATGAGCCTTCTCTCCCCCAAAAAAAGCAGAAAAGAGATGCAGCGAGGACCTGCATTACCATATTCAAACCTCTGACAGACACATGCATGTAAAAAGGGGCATGGCTTTGATCATCCCATTGGGCTTGCCCTGGATGCCCTGTAGATGTCCCTGCCCAAAGCATTACAATAAATGCAGGTGCTTGTTGTGAATCTTGCATATGATTAATCAAGTTCAACTAACTCAAGTATTGTGGCATTTCTAATATTTTCATTCTTCTGAATCATTTCCTAATGTATATACCACTCTGGAGAGTAATCTAAATCACTTCTGACATTTCATAATTCTATTATACATCCGCAACAAACTCATTATACTTACAGCAAGTGGCTACCTGTCATAATTACAACAGCCGTAACAACATTTAGCAATGTTCAAAAAATTATAGACTGGAAAAGGGAATAGAAATTATCTAAGCTAATTCCTTATCAAGGCCCTAATTAACTTCACTTTTAATAAAGTATGTCTCCTTTATGTTTTAAAGTAGTATGTACTGAAAATTTTAAATAGCAATCCTTTTTCATTTGCGTTCTTTAGTGGGTTTTTAAGGATTTTTCTCAGTCTTGATTTTATTTTCTGATTCCTTAGATAGCAGACAGTTTATAGGCTACAAATAGAGAGCAGGGCTTTAGGGAGTTTTAAACCTGATTTTACTCAGATACTAAAGGCTATGTACTGGGGCTCTTTAACTTTCCAGTCAAATAAAATACTAACTACTACTTCTAAGCAATCATCGATATATCCTATACAGCAGGGAAGGAAAAACTGAGTGTCTTCCTTTACTGTTACTATTTCTCTGTCAATAAGTCAGCTTTACAGAAGAAATATTTCATATTCCATCTCAAGTTTTTTTTTCTTTTATTGGGAAAAAAGCAAGATTTAGGTTGCAGTCCTTTGCATACTTATATTATGACCAAGTCCCAGAAACTTAAAAAATGGTAGAGAACACTTTTCCACTGGGCTAGAAATGTGGGGAGTATGCTTTTTCTCGCGCATATGAGCAAGGGAAAAGACAGAGGTTAAGGCTGGATGCTTTTGCCACCAATAGAAGTGAAAACAATGGAGATCCCTCTGTGTGTGTCTCTGTGTGTGTGTGTGTAGTCATATTTTGTTCAGACAGGATGGGGAAGGAGGAAGAAACTGGTAGCTGGTATTCCTCCCTTAGCCTCCATCATTGGAACAGCCATATATCTCTGCAACTATTTGGAAACACCACCAGCATCTCTTGAAAAATACTTTTAAAATTGAAAAGATAGAAAAGAGTACACGGGGGGAAATCTGCTTTTAAATGCATTTTTTAAAAAAAACATCTCCTACAGGTAGAAGAAATCAATTATTTTACAGATGAGGGTTGGAATATACCCATTTTGCTATGTGTGTGTGCAATAAATCTATTCGTTGCCATTATTTTTGTCTGAATGGCAATAATATTTTTATAGGTGGAAGAAATGAATTTAATCATTTTAAGGCTCTATGTATTTCATTAATTTAACTATAAATTTGTACGTAAGCCTTTGCCTGCTAAATGGTAAAGTCTGAGTTGAGCTTTATTCTAAATGACTTCATGGACCACAGCCATAGACTTTTCTTCACCAACCCCTTCTTCTGGGATGCTGTCCAAATTCCAGGTGTAGCCTACAATCCTGGTGTTCCCCAGAAGTCTCCCATCCAAACTCTAACCAGACCTGACCTATCTAGCTACCAGGCCCAAACAAGATAAGCTGGATGTTGTTATCCCCTGACCCCACCTTGTTTTGTGAATGACTATTTCTACAGTGGAGCCATAAAGTGACCCTAGCATTTCAAATGCTCCCATTGGCCCCCAAAGAACACTTACCCTGACTTTGGCATGATATGACCCCCTTGTAAATAATTGTCCTGTCCCGACTAAGACCCGAAGCAGGGAAGGTGTGAAATAAGTCTTTATTTACAAAGAAGGCACACAAATATAACTAGAGAAGCAAAAATGTCATGAGGTGCTCACAGAGTTCATGTGGCTTACGGTGGTTAGTTCTCGGTTGGCGCGCACGCGGGCAGCCACCATGTGGCTGCAATACAAGGCTCCGACGCAGAACTCGGCGTGGCGATGAGGAACGGTTGCAGTGCGGGGCTCTGCGCAGTGGCGGCAAGGTGGGATAGGAGCTCGAGGCTTGGTGCGAAGGCAGGGCAAGATTCCGGCATGGGGTGTGATGCGGCGCGGCGGTAGCAAGACAAGGTTACAACTCGAGGCTTGGTGTGAAGGCAAGGCAGGATTCTGGCACGAGGCACAGGGCGGTGGCAGAAGGACGAGGTTGCAACTTGGGGCTTGGTGCGAAGGAAAGGCAGGATTCTGGCGCAAGTCTTGGCATGGCAGCAGAAAGATGAGGTTGTGACTCGAGGCTTGGGACAAAGACAAGGCAGGATTCTGGCACGGAGCTCAGTGCGGCGGCAGCAAGGTGAATCTCCGGCTCAAGACTCGGTGCGAAGGCAGGGCAGGATTCAGGCACGGAGCTTGGCGCAGCGGCAAGACTGTGCTCAGTCATGAGGCTCGGCTGGTCGGTGAGGCAGGATTCTGGCGCGAAGCTGGGCTGAGCTGGAAAACAAGGCTCTGGCGTGGCAACAGGGCTGGGTCCGGGCGGAGGAGCTTGCACAGCGACGAACTCTCGTTTCACTTCAGGGTGTGGTACGGAATGTGAACAGTTGTCTCCGGCAACAGTTGCCCACTGTGCTCACCTTTTATCCCTTTGGTTTTCATGCTGTTTGTGAGCGGGGACCAATCACGCCTCGCGTTCCTCTGTCCGCCTTTCCCACCTCCGTTCTCGCACGCTAATAGGTGGAGGCGAGTCTCCTTCTGGGCTGCCTCCAATCAGCTGTTTAGAAGCTGATTCAAAATTCGCACCATACTCATCCTTTCCCGCTTCAAATGCTAACGACCCTTCTATTTCGAAATCGGACTCATCGGACTCAGCCTCCATCCTGACAATAATAGCTCAACTACACCTTCAGTTTCAAGGCTCAGCCTGGAAGACTGCTATGTGATAAAGTATAGATATAAACATGTAGTAATCACACACCTCCAATAGAATCCTTTGATTATAAACAAAATTTTATCTGTCTTGAATACTAGAAGATGTTTCATTCTCTTGCAAGAATTTATTGCTATTTATAATTCCTTATAATTTTTTCTTGCGTTCTCCTAAGGAGAGACTATCCAAAGTATCTGTTATAATAGAATAATGAGTCACCTGGTCCTCTTGTATGTTAGTTCAAGATTGATACATAAGTATAATACGTAATAAGATTACTTAAGATTAATATTATAAGTATAATAATAGTAATTACCATGTTAAACTGTTGCAGAGTCTGTGGCATCACAATAACAATTCTTTTCTCCCAACTTTGTATTTAAAAATGTTCCCATTGAAAATATACAATTTTGAGGTCTCAATCTTCCCTTTTAAATCACTAACAATTACTAGAGTTTTACAAAGATAATTTTCTAATTTTTCACTGTAATACAGTCTGGGTGCAAACCTTATATGCCCACTAGAAATAACTAAATGGCTATTCCACTGGCAGTGGAGGAATTGAAAGAGATCTGGTTAGACATATTAGTTAAGATGCACAAACTGTATTGGTAAATATTTTGCCCAATTATACACTACTATTTTCAATGGAGGATATATCCGTTCTTAGAACAAAGGATGAACAATTTAACTACCATCTCCCCATTACAAAAATGAAGTTGCTTTGCTTATTCTTATGTACTTATTCCACCCTAACGATGCTCCAGAAGTTCTTAAAAACCTGGCTCTTCCCCCCGGCCCTGGAGTTGGGTGGCTGCTAAGTCCCTATTGTGTGTTCTGTGTAGTAAACAGAGTATGTTTTGTCCTGACACACATGGTTTCTTTTGTCTATTTTTTAAAACAATATTTTATAATGCAAGCCACCCAGAGTCACTTAAATCTCTGACCTTAGATCAAACAAAATAAAGCAAGCAAGCATTTTTGTTTATTTGCTATTGCTTCAAAAGAGCAAGATGGCATCATCTTATTTTATAAATGTACACTTTTATGTTCCGCATTATAAGTGCTTTATGTGACTGTGAAAAAAAAATCCACGCTGTTTCCACATTTTTGTTTGAAAATGTCAGAAAAATCTACTTTTTAAACCATTGATCTCATGTAATTTTGACTAAAATAAAGGACAGAATTTCAGAGGTGTTTCAGCTTTGGAATGTCACTGCAGTGCTACTAGCAACAAGAACAAAAAAACCTCACTGCAGCCATGGCATATATAATTAATAGCCTCTGATTGCATTACAGTTTAAATTATTGTCTTGTCAGTTTAAGGTTGGTATTTTTAAAATAATGATGAAAAAAGCAATGCAGATTGAACTGGAAGGGTTTTTTTAAAAAAATTAATTTGAACACAATAAGCGCTGACCGCATATATTAAGAGAAAATAAATTACTCCAAATTGTGGATAACGTATAACTTCAGTAAAAGCCCTATCATAAGCTCTTTATACTGAATCACTTTTGATAAATTCTGTTTCATCCGTCATTGAACGTTTTCTCTGACAAGATTGATTGGGCAAGTCAGAAAACCATCATAAGAACCTGTCTGTATTCGAGCAAAGTTCATTGCAGTTTTGCACTTTCATTTGTAGCCAAAAAAATCACTTTGAAGCTAGCAAAAGTATATCTACTGGAATAGTAATAAATCTCTCCTCAAAGATAACAAAGTCTTTGAATTTTAAGAAACCCCACCCCCCATAAATAAGAGAGAAGTTCATTCATTCTAAGAGAAGATAGGCTTATATTGCCATAAAGACTTAATTAATAAATAAACCTTTCCTACATATTTTGGTGCTGTTGTAATTCCCAGGCAAGAGCAATGGATTTTGCATAAACCCAGTGGTGTTCTTGGCATGACATATTGTTAGAGCAGAGCTTTCCAAACTGTGTGTCGGGACACGTTAGTGTGTCGGCTGCAGTGTCTGGGTGTGTCGCAGCTGCTGCTGCCTCCGAGCCCTGCCAGGATTCTCTGCAGGTCCTAGTGCCTGCCTTGTGCCTTGCTGCCTCCAAACCTGCCCTGCCAGGATTCCGCACAGGTCCTAGTGCCTGCCTTGTGCCCTGCTGTAAGAGTGTGTCGCAAAATGATGCATGTCTAAAAAGTGTGTCACCAACATGAAAAGTTTGGAAAGCTCTGTGTTAGAGAATGTAGCATTTATGTCAAGCAGCTTCCCATAGTTCTTGCATTATTTGGAGAAACTCAAGTATAAGGCTTCATCTGACCAAGCTACTGTATATTAGAGTAGATAAACACAGAAATAAGGAAGGAGGAAGTGAATATTAGGAGAGTTATGATCCCTGGGAGGCCTTCTGCTGATGTAAGCTGTGATGGTAATCTATGCTGAGTGGAATGTTTGAAGGGAGCCACAATTTAGCCTCCTGACCTTTTGGAGCCACAGAAGGTGATGCAGAAGGCAATGATGTCACCAGAAAGGCAAGGTTGAATTTTTTTCAAACTTTTTGGTTTTTTCTCTCTCAATATTTGGAGGGTGGGAATGGGAGTGAAAGGCTACTCACAGGCAAACTGCTCCAATTCCCAAATTTTAACTTTTGTTGTTTATTCGTTCAGTCGTTTCCGACTCTTAGTGACTTCATGGACCAGTCCACGCCAGAGCTTTCTGTCGGCCGTCACCATCCCCAGCTCCCCCATGGTTGAGTCCGTCACCTCCAGAATACCATCCATCCATCTTGCCCTTGGTCGGCCCCTCTTCCTTTTGCCTTCCACTTTCCCTAGCATCAGCTTCTTCTCCAGGGTATCCTGTCTTCTCATTATGTGGCCAAAGTACTTCAGTTTTGCCTTTAATATCATTCCCTCAAGTGAGCAGTCTGGCTTGATTTCCTGGAGTATGGACTGGTTTGATCTTCTTGCAGTCCAAGGCACTCTCAGAATTTTCCTCCAACACCACAGTTCAAAAGCATCTATCTTCCTTCGCTCAGCCTTCCTTATGGTCCAGCTCTCGCAGCCATAGGTTACTACAGGGAATACCATTGCTTTAACTATGCGGACCTTTGTTGTCAGTGTGATGTCTCTGCTCTTAACTATTTTATCAAGATTTGCCATTGCTCTCCTCCCAAGAAGTAGACGTCTTCTGATTTCCTGGCTGCAGTCAGCGTCTGCAGTAATCTTTGCGCCTAGAAATACAAAGTCTGTCACTGCCTCCACTTTTCCTCCCTCTATTTGCCAGTCATCAATCAAGCTGGTTGCCATAATCTTGGTTTTTTTGAGGTTTAACTGCAACCCAGCTTTTGCACTTTCTTCTTTCACCTTCGTCATAAGGCTCCTCAACTCCTCCTCGCTTTCAGCCATCAAAGTGGTATCATCTGCATATCTGAGATTGTTAATGTTTCTTCCAGCGATTTTAACTCCAGCCTTGGATTCCTCAAGCCCAGCATGTCGCATGATGTGTTCTGCGTACAGGTTGAATAGGTAGGGTGAGAGTATACAACCCTGCCGTACTCCTTTCCCAATCTTAAACCAGTCCGTTGTTCCGTGCTCTGTTCTTACCGTTGCTACTTGGTCGTTATACAGATTCCTCAGGAGGCAGACAAGATGACTTGGTATCCCCATACCACCAAGAACTTGCCACAATCTGTTATGATCCACACAGTCAAAGGCTTTAGAATAGTCAATAAAACAAAAATAGATGTTTTTCTGAAATTCCCTGGCTTTCTCCATTATCCAGCGGATATTGGCAATTTGGTCTCTAGTTCCTCTGCCTTTTCTAAACCCAGCTTGTACATCTGGCAATTCTCGCTCCATGAATTGCTGGAGTCTACCTTGCAAGATCTTGAGCATTACCTTACTGGCATGTGAAATAAGTGCCACTGTTCGATAGTTTGAACATTCTTTAGTGCTTCCCTTTTTTGGTATGGGGATATAAGTTGATTTTTTCCAATCTGATGGCCATTCTTGTGTTTTCCAAATTTGCTGGCATATGGCATGCATCACCTTGACAGCATCATCTTGCAAGATTTTAAACAGTTCAGCTGGGATACCGTCGTCTCCTGCTGCCTTGTTATTAGCAATGCTTCTTAAGGCCCATTCAACCTCACTCTTCAGGATGTCTGGCTCTAACTCACTGACCACACCGTCACAGCTATCTCCAATATTATTATCCTTCCTATACAGATCTTCCGTATATTCTTGCCACCTTTTCTTGATCTCTTCTGCTTCTGTTAGGTCCTTACCATCTTTGTTTTTGATCATACCCATTTTTGCCTGGAATTTACCTCCGATGTTTCTAATTTTCTGGAAGAGGTCTCTTGTCCTTCCTATTCTATTGTCTTCTTCCACTTCCGCACATTGCTTGTTTAAAAATAATTCCTTATCTCTTCTGGCTAACCTCTGGAATTTTGCATTTAATTGGGCATATCTCCCCCTATCACTGTTGCCTTTTGCTTTCCTTCTTTCTTGGGCTACTTCCAGTGTTTCAGCAGACAGCCATCTTGCCTTCTTGGTTTTCTTTTTCTTTGGGACGTTTTTTGTTGCCGCCTCCTGAACAATGTTGCGAACTTCTGTCCATAGTTCTTCTGGGACCCTATCTACTAAATCTAGTCCCTTAAATCTATTCTTCACCTCCACTGCATATTCCTTAGGAATATTAGTGAGCTCATATCTAACTGATCTGTGGGTCTTCCCTATTCTCTTTAGTCTGATTCTAAATTTTGCAATAAGAAGTTCGTGATCTGAACTACAGTCAGCTCCAGGTCTTGTTTTTACCGACTGTATAGATGTCCGCCACCTTTGGCTGCAAAGGATGTAGTCAATCTGATTTCGGTGTCGACCATCTGGTGAAGTCCATGTATAAAGTCGTCTTTTAGGTTGCTGGAAGAGAGTGTTTGTTATGCACAGTGAGTTGTCTTGGCAAAATTCTATCAGCCTATGTCCTGCTTCATTTTGTTCTCCCAGACCATGGTTGCCTGTAATTCCAGGTGTTGTCTGACTACCCACCTTAGCATTCCAGTCTCCTGTAATGAAAATAACATCTCTTTTTGGTGTATTATCTAGTAGGTGCTGCAGATCCTCATAGAACTGATCTACTTCTGCTTCTTCAGCATCTGTGGTTGGGGCGTATATTTGGATCACTGTGATGTTAAATGGTTTACCCTGAATTCGAATTGAGATCATTCTATCGTTTTTTGGATTGTATCCAAGCACTGCTTTAGCCACTTTATTATTAATTATGAAGGCTACTCCATTTCTTCTGTGGTCCTCTTGTCCACAGTAGTAGATCTGGTGGTCATCTGATGTGAAGTGGCCCATCCCAGTCCATTTCAGTTCACTGACACCTAAAATGTCTATATTTAATCTTGACATCTCACCAATAACCACATCCAATTTGCCCTGGCTCATAGATCTTACATTCCAGCTTCCTATGGTGTGTTGATCTTTAGAACATCGGATTCGTCGTTCACCACCAGCACCGTCGGCCGCTAGCCGTCCTTTCGGCTTTGAGCTAGCTGCGTCATCACATCTGGGGCTATTTGAACGTATCCTCTGTTCCTCCCCAGTAGCATTTTGACCATCTTCCGACCTGGGAGTCCCATCTTCCGATGGTATACCGACATATCTTTGGTTGTACTGATCCATTTAGTTTTCATGGCAAGAATACTGGGGTGGGTTGCCATTACCTTCCCCAGGGATCGTATTTAGTCTGACCTCTCTGCCACGACCTTCCCGTCTTGGGTGTCCCTTCACGGTTTAGCTCATGGTGTCATTGAGGTGCTCAAGCTCCAGCACCACAACAAGGTAACGATCTCCTTTGCTGGAGAATTTTAACTCCACCCCCCAAAATCCTGAAAAGATGTCCAAAATTAACATTTTGGGAGTGACTTAGGAACATTCTTTTCAGGATTTTCAAGGAATGGGAGAGGAACAATTTGCTTTTTTCCCCAAATACCATTCCAGGTTTTGGGCAGCAGCATTAAAAGTAAAAGTGAGAAAGAAAACTTCTGGGTGACTTCCTTCTCCTATTCATAACTTTAATCTTGGGGGAAAAAAGTGCTCCGGAGATTTATCCTTTTTGCTGTCCAAAGTTGTTTTTGTTAATTCAGGGTGCTAAAAGATTGCATGTAGCCTGCAAACCACTTTGCCCACCCCAATATTTCTTATCATATTAATATAGTTACATTTCAATTCCCTCTTTTACATAATTAGAACTCCCACTTCTTCACAACTGTTTTTCCTTGGTCATCCTACAAAGAAGAAGAAATTCGTCCTGTGCAATGTAACTGAAGTCATAAAATTTTAACTCCAGTGTTCCTTGTTTCTTTCTGTTAAAAAATGTGGCTATCGTGTTTTTATTCTGTTTTAATTATTAAACTATTAATTAATTAATTAAATTATTATTAATTGTTAGTCGCCCAGAATCATGTATTTGAGATGGTCAGCCATATACATTAAATAAATAAATAAATAAATAAATAAATAAATAAATAAATGTCAACAGAATAAAAACAATTGTTTGCCTGAAATGAGCTTCTGGGAGGTTTTCTCCCACATATACCCATTTTGCAGTTTACTCTCCATTGCCCTTACCTGTTTTATTGCTGATTAAAGCCTCTGCTAGCATAATAACAGAGGTCTCAGTGCAGATGCATTAACTTCTGCCATCAGAGGGACTTATGATCATTGGGGCTTGTAGGGATAAGGTATTTCAGAAAATTAGCAGAGGAAGCATTAGGCAAGTGGAGAAAGAATGGAGGGGGGATAACTTTCCTTCTCCAGCAGTCCACATTACAACAGGACTGGCTCTTCAATTTCCTGCCCAGTTATAAGTGAGATAACTGCAAGTGGAAAAGGACAGGCTTTATGCGTGCATTTGTGATGGTATGTGGGAATGACCTTGGGAGACAGAAGGAAGACCTGCAGCCAGGGCAATCGTCTGAGAAGAGGCAGCTCAATCCACAGGTGGGGGAAAAGCATGGGAAGCATTTCAGAAGGGACCCTCCCTAGATTTCCAGAGACTAAAAAGAGAGGAGGGGAGAAACACTTTCAGTCTGTTTAATATAACCTCACAATAAAGATGCTCCTGGTTGTCTTCTTAGACTACCTCGAAGGGCTGACAGTATGATACTGTGTACTGTATATACAGAGCTTCCTAAACTGCTGAAAAGAAAAGGGGTCATGAATAGGAAATGGAAGGAAAGAACTACAACCAAAGAAGGATAGAAAGAAGGACCAGAAACTGTAAGGACTAGGTCAGAATGGCTGAAGGAGAGAATGAGCTGAGTTTGCAAGAAATGCCCCAAACAATAAGGAAGACTTTTTCAGGTATGTCTGAAACAAAAGGGAAGGCAAAAAGGCTATAGGTCTGTTGCAAAAACAAAGCAAGGAATAAGTTATAGATGATGGTGCAAAGGCAGAATGTCCTATTGTGTATTTTAAGTCTGTCTCCTCTCAGAAGAAAAATGAAGCCCTGGTTGGCCATGGTCGTACTACTGGTGGAAGATGGGAGATGCATCTCAAGCCATACAAGAACACTTAGCTAATTTAAATTGCATGAAATTTCTCCAGAGCTAGATGAATTACATCCTAGATATGGAAGGAACTAGCAGAGGTGATTGCAGAACCATTAACTGTAATCTTTGAGAACTCCTGGGGAACTGTTGAGTTGCAGAAGGTTGAAGGAGAGCAAATGTCCCTATCTTCAGAAAGGGGAAGAGAATTTCCTGCAAAATTACAGACCTGTCAGCTTGACATCTACGCTGGGCAGTAGATTTAGCAGTTGATTTAACAGCATATCTGTGAGCCTTTGCATAGGCATGCAACAGTTAACAAGAGCCATCATGGATCTGTCATAAACAAGTCATGTAATGCTATTCTCATCTCCTTTTTTGACAGAGTGACTAACTTAATATCTAACCTCAACAAAACAGTCAACAAAGTTTCTTATGATGTCCTCATTAATAAAATGTTAATATAAGTGCTAATGCTACAACTGCAGACAGATTGATAATTGGCTGAAAGGTGGCATCCAAAAATTCCCTGTGCACCAAGTAACTCTAACCTTACCATGCTACCCAAAATATTTACATTGATGATTACTTTTCCCTCATAGCAAAGAATATAACAGTTCACAGGTTTCACAGACAATGCTTATTAAACAAAACTTGTTGGTACAAAATAATAAATCCTGTATCAATACAGTCACTTTCTTAAATTATGTTCCCAAATCAAAGAATGGAACAGAACTGACCTTGGATCGTGGTGGTGCTCGGATAAACCATTTACAATCAACAGCCTCAGTGTCAGAAGCTTTCCCTTCTTTCCCAATCTGCACCGATTCCACAATTCCTTCAGATCCTCCCATTTCAAACTCACAAACTGAGTAACAACAAAACATAAAGATCAAGCAAGAAGAAAGAAAATCAGATAAAATACAAAGGCTTTGAAGTGCTATGGAACACTGAACATACCGACCTGGCAATGGTTTCAAAACCCCAAGGTCCTTGAAGTCGGGATCTGAAAGTGAAACCGAGGAAGAGAGAAATTAGTCTGTTTCCCCAACACCCTTAGAAACATTATAATCTAGCTTAATCTTAATTATAGGGATCTCAAGGGAACTACAAAGGTGAATTTTTAAAATGTGATTTGTTCTTTTAAAAAGCAAGGTTACCCTCAAATGGATAATTTGCTTATTCACTGAATTTCTACTCTGCTTTTCCAAAGGGTAATGACTAACAAAAGCAAATACATTTAAGCATAGAAGAAAACCTCAGTTAAAATGATGCCCATAAAACAGACTAAACCCAACATAATTAGTTGTCCCACTCTACTCTGTAGAGCAGCTAACCCAGATGCTGCAGCTACAGTCTGCCCAACTAATAATATTTACCTGCTGGCACAAAAAAGTAACAAAGGAACTAGCCTCATGCCCCCTTTCTCTAAACATGCATATCATCTGCACTCTTAAAAGAATGGAAAGGACTAATATAAAAGCTAAATGAGATTTAACTCCAACATATTGTACATTTTATTAAATGAAAATTACTTTAAATATAGTTTGTGTGATTACACTCCATGCATTAAATGATTTTGTCTTTCTGTCATGTTAAAACATTGCAATTCAGATGCCAGAGCCCAGGAAGTTCCATCCAAGTCTTAAGGGAGCCAGTTTACCCACCACTGGTATAAAGTATATTAAGTCAGATTCCCTTTGCATGTTCTGTCAACATCTCTCTAGCTGTCATCCCATTCATTATATTGTTGAAATTTCCTTGAAAAATAGGGTGCTTGTTTGACTTTTATGTACTATCTCTATGGAGAGATAATACGTAAGAGTCTTCTCCATTTCCCTATTCCAGAAGCTTTTGTAGAACTATCTGCCTTGATGCCCTTCAAATCCCCAAGAGCCATCAAGAAACTATTCAAATCTATCAGCTTGAACCTGTAACAAATAGAGTTGTCAAAACAAAGAGAATTATATAGTATTTGTTCACTGTTCACTAAAAGCTTAAGGGGTTAATACACCAAATGGAGGATCCTTCTGTCCATACTTTCAAGACAACTGAATAATCCAGACATAAAGTAATGCCACAGCCATCACCTCACTAGCAAATTACAAACCTTGAGCATTCTGCAAAACACTTCATTTCCTGTTTCAAATATATTTGGTACCTAGGATTAAGGCAAGAGCCAGTTCAGTGTAGTGGTTAAGGAATCAGGCTAGAAACCAAGAGACCATGAATTTTAGTCCCTCCTTAGGCATGAAGCCAGCTGCTTGACCCTGGGCCAGTCACTTTCTCTCAGCCCTAAGAAGGTGGCAATGGCAAACCACTTCTGAAAAAACCTTCCAAGAAAACTGCAGGGACTAGTGCAGGGAGTCACCAGGAGTCAAAAACTGACTGAAGCCCACCCACCCCCAAAACAAGGATTAAGGCAGCTGCATGAAATTCAGAGGATGTAAACTAAGATTTTAACCAACTGTGTTATTATGAATATTAGTTCAGGTATCCAATACTTAATGCTGATTTTATTCTTGAATCTTTGAAACTGGTACAGTTAAAAAGAAAGGAGGAAATGGAAGGTGAATACTGAAACATTTACAAATAACACACACAGCTTTATCTTTGTATTTTATAAATCTGCTAAACTGTATTTTAAACATATGAATGAGATGACAATGAGAGCCTCAGAAAGACTATTTAACATATGTTGATAAAATAATTTTTTAAAGAAATATGATAAATTTGGTACTATTAAATATAATACTACGGTACTAAATTTAATACTGTATATGATCTTCAGAAGGCACAATTTGCCAGTCCCAATTGTTGTCACTAAATGAGGACTACCTTTATGACTATTTATGTGAAAATAGGCTTGTAATTATCATGGTAACCATGATGGGTCCCTCCTTGTGGGGGAGATGGGCGGGATACAAATGTGATAAATAAATAAAATAACCTATCAAACAGCTTCCATATGGATACTAAATGGATATTAAAACCCCAGTAACAACAAGCCAAAACAATTCCAATAGAGACAGAGACACACTGATTCTGTCAGCTTGGACGTAGTGTTAATCAGGGATGTGAGTGGATCGTTAAAATTAAGCTTTATCCTGTTTTACCTTGGATCTACATCTCCGTCCCATGTCAGAGATCATTCATTCATTGAAGGTATTTCTTTTCATCCTATTGTTGCTAATATTTGTTCCTTCTTACATAAAGAATCAGTTTATAAAACAGTGACCACAATTAAGAATTATTACTAAAACCCAAATACTTTGGGACTATATACAAAATACTCCAGCAAAGGAGATCGTTACCTTGTTGTGGTGCTGGAGCTTGAGCACCTCAATGAAACCATGAGCTAAACCGTGAAGGGACACCCAAGACGGGAAGGTTGTGGCAGAGAGGTCAGACTAAATACGATCCCTGGGGAAGGTAATGGCAACCCACCCCAGTATTCTTGCCGTGAAAACTAAATGGATCAGTACAACCAGAGATATGTCGGTATACCATCGGAAGATGGGACTCCCAGGTCGGAAGATGGTCAAAATGCTACTGGGGAGGAACAGAGGATAAGTTTAACTAGCCCCAGATGTGATGATGCAGCTAGCTCAAAGCCGAAAGGATGGCTAGCGGCCGACTGTGCTGGTGGTGAACGACGAATCCGATGTTCAAAAGATCAACACACCATAGGAACCTGGAATGTAAGATCTATGAGCCAGGGCAAATTGGATGTGGTTATTGGTGAGATGTCAAGATTAAATATAGACATTTTAGGTGTCAGTGAACTGAAATGGACTGGAATGGGCCACTTCACATCAGATGACCACCAGATCTACTACTGTGGACAAGAGGACCACAGAAGAAATCGAGTAGCCTTCATAATTAATAATAAAGTGGCTAAAGCAGTGCTTGGATACAATCCAAAAAACGATAGAATGATCTCAATTCAAATTCAGGGTAAGCCATTTAACATCACAGTGATCCAAATATATGCCCCAACCACAGATGCTGAAGAAGCAGAAGTAGATCAGTTCTATGAGGATCTGCAGCACCTACTGGATAATACACCAAAAAGAGATATTATTTTCATTACAGGAGACTGGAATGCTAAGGTGGGTAGTCAAACGACACGTGGAATTACAGGCAACCATGGTCTGGGAGAACAAAATGAAGCAGGACATAGGCTGATAGAATTTTGACAAGACAACTCACTGTGCATAACAAACACTCTCTTCCAACAACCTAAAAGACGACTTTATACATGGACTTCACCAGATGGTCGACACCGAAATCAGATTGACTACATCCTTTGCAGCCAAAGGTGGCGGACATCTATACAGTCGGTAAAAACAAGACCTGGAGCTGACTGTAGTTCAGATCACGAACTTCTTATTGCAAAATTTAGAATCAGACTAAAGAGAATAGGGAAGACCCACAGATCAGTTAGATATGAGCTCACTAATATTCCTAAGGAATATGCAGTGGAGGTGAAGAATAGATTTAAGGGACTAGATTTAGTAGATAGGGTCCCAGAAGAACTATGGACAGAAGTTCGCAACCTTGTTCAGGAGGTGGCAACAAAAAACATCCCAAAGAAAAAGAAAACCAAGAAGGCAAGATGGCTGTCTGATGAGACACTGGAAGTAGCCCAAGAAATAAGGAAAGCAAAACGCAACAGTGATAGGGGGAGATATGCCCAATTAAATGCAAAATTCCAGAGGTTAGCCAGAAGTGATAATGAATTATTTTTAAACAAGCAATGTGTGGAAGTGGAAGAAGACAATAGAATAGGAAGGACAAGAGACCTCTTCCAGAAAATTAGAAACATTGGAGGTAAATTCCAGGCAAAAATGGGTATGATCAAAAACAAAGATGGTAAGGACCTAACAGAAGCAGAAGAGATCAAGAAAAGGTGGGAAGAATATACGGAAGATCTGTATAGGAAGGATAATAATATTGGAGATAGCTTTGACGGTGTTGTCATTGAGTTAGAGCCAGACATCCTGAAGAGTGAGGTTGAATGGGCCTTAAGAAGCATTGCTAATAACAAGGCAGCAGGAGACGACGGTATCCCAGCTGAACTGTTTAAAATCTTGCAAGATTATGCTGTCAAGGTGATGCATGCCTTATGCCAGCAAATTTGGAAAACACAAGAATGGCCATCAAATTGGAAAAAAATCAACTTTTATCCCCATACCAAAAAAGGGAAGCACTAAAGGATGTTCAAACTATTGAACAGTGGCACTTATTTCACATGCCAGTAAGGTAATGCTCAAGATCTTGCAAGGTAGACTCCAGCAATTCATGGAGCGAGAATTGCCAGATGTACAAGCTGGGTTTAGAAAAGGCAGAGGAACTAGAGACCAAATTGCCAATATCCGCTGGATAATGGAGAAAGCCAGGGAATTTCAGAAAAACATCTATTTCTGTTTTATTGACTATTCTAAAGCCTTTGACTGTGTGGATCATAACAAATTGTGGCAAGTTCTTGGTGGTATGGGGATACCAAGTCATCTTGTCTGCCTCCTGAGGAATCTGTATAACGACCAAGTAGCAACAGTAAGAACAGAGCACGGAACAACGGACTGGTTTAAGATTGGGAAAGGAGTACGGCAGGGCTGTATACTCTCACCCTACCTATTCAACCTGTACGCAGAACACATCATGCGACGTGCTGGGCTTGAGGAATCCAAGGCTGGAGTTAAAATTGCTGGAAGAAACATTAAAAATCTCAGATATGCAGATGATACCACTTTGATAGCTGAAAGCGAGGAGGAGCTGAGGAGCCTTATGATGAAGGTGAAAGAAGAAAGTGCAAAAGCTGGGTTGCAGTTAAACCTCAAAAAAACCAAGATTATGGCAACCAGCTTGATTGATAACTGGCAAATAGATGGAGAAAAAGTGGAGGCAGTGACAGACTTTGTATTTCTAGGCACAAAGATTACTGCAGACGCTGACTGCAGCCAGGAAATCAGAAGACGTCTACTTCTTGGGAGGAGAGCAATGGCAAATCTTGATAAAATAGTTAAGAGCAGAGACATCACACTGACAACAAAGGTCCGCATAGTTAAAGCAATGGTATTCCCTGTAGTAACCTATGGCTGTGAGAGCTGGACCATAAGGAAGGCTGAGCGAAGGAAGATAGATGCTTTTGAACTGTGGTGTTGGAGGAAAATTCTGAGAGTGCCTTGGACTGCAAGAAGATCAAACCAGTCCATACTCCAGGAAATAAAGCCAGACTGCTCACTTGAGGGAATGATGTTAAAGGCAAAACTGAAGTACTTTGGCCACATAATGCGAAGACAGGATACCCTGGAGAAGAAGCTGATGCTAGGGAAAGTGGAAGGCAAAAGGAAGAGGGGCCGACCAAGGGCAAGATGGATGGATGATATTCTGGAGGTAACGGACTCAACCATGGGGGAGCTGGGGATGGTGACGGCCGACGGGAAGCTCTGGCGTGGGCTGGTCCATGAAGTCACGAAGAGTCGGAAGCGACTGAACAAATAAACAACAATATATATAAAATCTATGTGTGTGTATATATATATATATCTGTGTGCGTGTCTGTGTGTTTGTGTATATATATATGTGCGTGTCTGTGTGTGTATATATATATATATATGTATGTATGTATATATATGTGTGTGTGTGTGTGTGTGTGTGTGTGTGTGTGTATGTATGTATGTATGTATGTATGTATGTATGTATATGCCAAAGGGATCCTGCTTGCAGGATCCCGTACTTAATAGCTGGGACTAAAGTTTTAGCTTTTTTCACATAATGACTGATTCCCATTCCTATCTTTCAGCATTAACTGTCTGGGACTGCTACTGACAATTACAGTACATATTGAGGTTAGCCAATTGAAGGAGAATCACTAGGTACACCAACAAGGTCAAGCATCTTTACTGAAAAGAAACAAGAACACCCACTGAAATGGTGGCAAAACTCCCTTTAGTAAGGGGGGGAGGGGAGACTTAACCTATTACTTACCTACTTTCTCTAAAATGTAATTGACTTTATCCACTCCCAATTAATTACGTGCAAAACTTATATTAACTTAGCAAAGGCTCTTCCTACAATGACAACAACATAAATCTAATTAACTCATTATGAATTATAATATTACCTTATATTATTCTATCTGTTCCTATTGGGACCTTGGATATTTACCCTAATTTTGCTTAGTAAGTAATCAAGGACTAGAGATGGAGAGGAAAACAATCAAGGAAAGGCTTGATAAACAGTTTTTTAATTAAAAAAAAAGATTGGAGTGAGAAGAGGGAAGAACATTATTTTTTGTCTCATGTCCCTAGGTCTGGATATCAGTACTTCCTCATGGAGCTGGCTAATTTATAATATTTATATTACATCCTATCCCAGATAGCTAGAAATGGACAGTAATGGATCGTTAACATCCATTAAAATTTAAGAATAATAGTAACAACAATATAAATAGAGATATAAAATACTAAAGATAAAACAGTAGCATTAAACATAGGGAAAATAAATATATTTTGAACTCTGGTGAAACTGAAATTGAGGGGGCTCGTTTCAACTCCAATGGCAATTTATTCTAAAATACAGCCCTTCCAAGAAAAAAGCTAAATTAGTTTGTGTTAATTATATTTGTGTCACGACCCACAGAAGTTGTTCCACTGATGTTACAAAAGCACAGGATAAAACATACAGGAGCATGCAGTCCTGTAATTATTTGAGGTCTAAACCACATAAGGCTTTATGCCCTATCATGAGCACCTTGGATGTGCATCAGAAGGCAACTGGCAACCAGTGAAGTTATTTCAACACAGGGGTAATGTGGGACTCAAAGGAGGCCCCCTTACCACTAATGGTATTGCTTTTTGAGCCAGCTGCAGGCCATCTTCAAGGGCTGGCTGACAAAAAGCACAGTGCAATAATCCAGTCTTTAAAAACTGAAGTCAAATCTCTTTCCTCCCAGAAGGGACACGCTGCTGTATCAACTGAAGCTAATAAATGACTATCTTCTTCACTGAAACTGTATGGCTGTTGAGTTGGAGAATCCACAGACTGCAGAGATATTCCTCAGGGATACAGTCTCATCCAGAACAGTTACATCTCCCAGATCCTGACATTCAGCCCTGGAGTCAATAAGAGTTTAGTCTTCTCTGAATACATCTTCACCTTATTTTCCCACAGACAGTCCTTTATAAACTGGAAATTCATGGAAGCTCAAGTAACATCTAGCTGAGTTCTTAGGAAAGAATTATTATAGCTAAGTATCATTAGCATCATTAGCATAAAAGGGGCGTGGTGGCTCAGCGGGTAAGACGCCAGGCTTGTTGATCGGAAGATTGCAAGTTCGGAGGTTCGAATCCCTAGCCCTGCGTGCAGAGTGAGCTCCTGCACTAGCTCCAGCTCTTGCCAACCTAGCAATTCGAAAGCATGCAAATGCAAGTAGATTAATAGGTACCACTTCGGTGGGTAGGTAACAGCGTTCCGCGCATGTCATGCGGCCACATGACCGTGGAAGCGTCTTCGGACAACGCTGGCTCTTTGGCTAACAAACGGAGATGAGCACCGGCCCCTAGAGTCGGACACGACTGCACAAATGTGCGGGGGGTACCTTTACCTTTACCTTATCATTAGCATATTAATGGAAACTAGTCCCAGTCTGGAAATTATCCTTTCCAGCACCTTCATATCAACATCAATATTGAGGGAAACAAAACAGAACCTTGTGGGACACTTCACTTCCCCAAGGAATCAAGCAGAAGTCTCTCAATATCACTTTGTAACTCAGAGAGAGAGGGATGGAAACACCACATTTCTAATACTATAATTGTGTCCATCTCTCTCCCCCCCTCACTTATTTCAAATGCAAATTATGTGGGGTGATGGTGGCTTTTGGGGTTCCAGGCTTGAAGTAATCCAAACAACGTGTTGTAAGGCTAACAATATCTTTATTGATAGCATAAGGCAATAATGGATGTATGGTGCATTATTGCAAAAAGGAAAAAACAAAGCATACGCAGAGTTCCATCACCAGAATGGAAAGAAAACATCATGGTCTGTGCAAAGACCAGGCATAGTTACATTTCAGATACAAAGTACATGTAGATAGCAGTCTACATAGAAGCAGCATAGGAAGAACATAAGTGAGATGAATACCCATGGTTCATAGGTGAATTATACCCATGGTACACAATTCTGATTGGCTAGTATGGGCTAAGGTTACTTTTCAGGTTAACATTTTGGTAACAGTTGTACTTACTATAAACCGCCATGGGATGGTGGTGTTGCACATTGGCTTTCCCTCGAGACTCTATTCTCATGGGAAAAGAACTTCTATTATCTTTGTTTTTAATAGAAGAACAGCAACACCTGTTATTTACTACTTTTTGTTATGGGAAAGTGCTTGCAACATAGGAGCTTGGAAATTTCCACTTTCCAGGCTAGATTCATAGTGTAGAAAATGCCATTCGCTTGATGCTACATAGAATACCTTTACCAAATAACTTTAACAAATTATGGCATATACCACATTGGAAGATGAACATATGAATGAAGGAGTTGTGGATGAAGACATTAGGCCATGAAATACATGCCAGATAAGATATAAACACAGACTCGGCATTTGTGTCTGTCATATTCTAGTTGTGAGTCTGTATCTGTTTCAGAGACCATTTCTTACTAGCAAATAGCACTTTTAAATTAGAAGTTGATAAACAAGTACTAGCCTATATCCAAGGTCTATGAACTTTATGGTCCAAAATGGGCCACAGGTACTCAACCATATATTTTAATAATGCTCTTACTACAATTCCAATGCACTGCATTTTCTGTTTCAGTTCTCTCGTTCCTGGGTCTCAGACTGGGCTTGATTATCTTTTTCTGTAAGTGCTGTAGGCTGATAAATATCCTTCAGTTGTGACTCTCTGTCTGATAAGTGAGAGCAGATACACAGAACTTGGTTTCAGAGAACACAATTAGTCTCCTGGAACTCTGCAGTGGCCACTGGTAGCAGGAAGTGAGGGTGACAGAGAAGGCTTTTAGTACCTTGCATCCCGCAAATGCAGTAGGGGGTGCTTCCCTGTGCCAGTTTTGGAGAAAGATTTAACCATGAGTCCAGTCAGCTTCTCTCCAGACCAGCGGTTCTTAAACTGTTTGATCCAATTACTCCTTTTCCTAGTCTCAAATAAAGTCATTACCCCGCTGCCCAAAATCAGACTCTGTTGTTTTACACAAGCATCTCAACAGAGGCAGTCCAAAACTGGATCCTCAACTCACAAACAAGCAATTGTCCCACTACCCCCAGGATATGCCCAAAATACCCCCTTGGGGGTAATTACCTCCAAGTTAAGAACATTGTTCCAACTTTTCTGAAAGACTGGAAACCAAATACGGAGTCTTTGCTAAAAGAAGAAAGAAATGAAATGATGATTTATGGATTTGAAGATTAAGAAAGATCTGGATTAAATGAGGGGGTGAAGGGACTTGTATAACATCTAAGAGGGAAGAGGGACAATAAGATTTTAGTTATCTGTTGAAAAGAAGGCTGGAAGTCATTCACATATTTCTTAACTTTGGGGGGGGGTTGTCTCTTTTTTTTGTTTCTTGCACTTTCTTATTTTTCTCTCTTTCTGTCTGTCTGTCTGTCTTTCTTTTTTTCTTTCGACTTGTCTTTTATTCTATGAAAAAATTGTTAATAAATATAATTACATTAAAAAAAGAACCGCTACTCCAAACAGAATGTTAGAAGGAGGACACAGAATTCTATTCTTCTTAGGCCAGCCCTGGATTATCCTGTAGCATTTCATGATCTCACATAACAGTAGGGTTTAGGGTTGCATAATAAGCCCTATACAGCAGTGTCTCTTTGTTTGGAGGGGGGGAGTTCAAACCCATCAGTCTGATGAAAGCAATGCAGGTTATCCCTTTTCTACATATGACATGACACCATAATCGCATCCAAAAGGGCTATTTTGACAAAAGCATCCAGAGCTGTGGATGCTTGTGGCCCTGTGCCCTTTCAGAGCTAAAGATTGTCAGTCTCTTAAAGCTTTGGATTAATCCAGCGCTTTGTAAAAACATCTTTCTATATCTTATATATCAGGAAGTGCTGTGAACCATCTATGCTCCTCTTCACTGCTCGGTGGGATCTGCCTTGTCACTTTCGGTATCAATTATTCTACAGTGATATAATTTGTAATATTTTTAGTTGCCTCCACCTGCCTAGCTTTATCTTTATCTATTTGACTGAATCTGATCTATTCCAACTGCTTCGGCTTGATTCAGCTTCCTTCTCCCCTTGTGGGCCTTACAAAAAGGACTGGAGTGAGGTCAGGAAAAGAATGAAGGGGAAATAGAGAACAAAACCTGAGGCAAAATAATTAAATGACACAAGACCCAGGAGAGCTAAAGTCCATCTGCAGTACCACAGGATTCCAAGTAAATATTTGAGCAGATACAAGAATAGACAAAAAGAAGAGTCTCAAGAATCTTTTACCATGCAGCTGAGGCTGGAAACTGACGCCATGCCAGCAGTGATAAGCAGTTAAGTTAGAACAGTGTTTCTCAATCTTGGCAACTTTAAGATGTGTGGACTTCAACTCCCATAATTTTTTTGGTATTGGAATGTAGATTGACTTCTTCCAAACAGTTGGCCACTGTGTCATTCTCCAGATTTGCTGGCATAGCTTGGTTAGAATCTTGACTGATTTTTCTTCTGTTGCTTGCCATATTTCAGTGGGTATTCCATCAGTTCCTTTAGCTTTCCGATTTGGTAATGACTGGATCTAACTTCATCTTCTAGTACTCAAGCTTCTTGTAAGTAAGGAATATCTTCTAAGGTATCTTGGATGTTGACATCTCCACTGTATAGTACAGAGCTTTCCAAACTGTGTGTCGCAACACAAAAGTGTGTCGCCACACACAGTCTGGTGTGTCGCCACACAACCTGGAAGCGCTGATCATCATCAGCGCTTCCGGGTTTTCCCGCGGCGACACACCAACTGCAGCGCGCAAAACACGAAAGCAGCAGCAGCAGCGCTTCCGGGTTTTTGGGTGCTGCCGCACTTCCGGGTTTTCTCGCGGCAACACACCAATGCCGGTTGGTGTGTCGCCGTGGGAAAAACTTTGGAAAGCCCTGGTATAGTGTTTCAGTATACTCCTTCCATCTTCCTTTGATCTCCTTTGAATCGGTTACTATCTGTCCACTGGCATCCTTTAACATACCAATTTGAGGTTGGAACCTCTTTCTGAGTTCAGAGATCTTTTTAAAGACTTTCCTTGTTTGTCCCATTTTTGTTTCCATCTTCAATGTCTTTACAAATGTTGTTGTAATACTGCTTCTTGTCTCTTCTAACAGCTCTCTGAAACTCTTTGTTAAGTTCCTTTCTGAGATTTTTGTCTTTCTTGGCTTTGGCTTCTTTTCTTGGTAATTTCTATGGTTTGTTCTGACATCCAGTTTTCTTTCTTCTCTTTCTTCATTTTTGGCAGTCTCTTTTCACATTCCTCCTCCACAACTTCTTTAATTTCATTCCATAATTCCTCTGGTTCTCTTTCAACGAGATTCAGGACTTCAAACCATATGATCTGTTCTACAGACAGCACCTGGCCATGTCTTTCATGCTATAATTACAGAAGCCTTCTCCTGCACAGCATGAATTGATGCCTTTGCCTTTGTCACTAAGGTGATCATCTGCCTCCAGCATCTTCCTATATAGTTGCTGCCCAATATGCAGTAGGTGCCTGCTTGCTTTAACTGGGCAGCTGGAATGACCTTCACACCTTGGGTGACCCTACTGGGAACATATACTCTTGGCAAAAACTCCCAATGTTCTTCACTCAACCCTCCCAGGAACACCACCTTGCAGCACAGCAGGACTTTGGGGGGAGGGGTTCTAGAGAGGCACAAAAACAATGTACAAATCTTATATCTAGACTTTCCAGTATGTTCAAGAAAAGGAAAGGGATACAGCAGTTGATATAAATGGCAGGAGCCAGTTACAGTAGTTAACAATCTTTAGTAAATATATAACTGAAAGCATGCTCTTTGCATTGATTAGAAGAGACAATTAAGAAGAGATAGTCTTTTCCCAACAGGCAACTGAACTTGCACCCTCTGCTAATTTCAAAAAAGTCATAATTGAGCATCTACTGTATTTAAGATTGATTAGGTTGGAATCAATTAATTCCATATAATTAAAGCAGCAACAAGTGGAAGCAGCGAAGCCCCTGTTCAGCAGCCTCCACCTCATGTAACTAGACATCATGAGGTGTTTGGACACCAATAATCAATTGCTGCATAAAATAGATACGGTATGTAGCCACTTTCCACCAAGAGTCTCCTTGCTATGCCAGCCTTTAGCATCCTAAAAATCATGAGTGCTGATAGTACAGAGAATACTAAAGTGGAGTTAATCAAATGTGCTACATCTAAATTGCATCAGCTGAAATGCATCACCTGCTTCTAGATTTTGCAGTGTTCATATGAGCTAAGCTAATCTCCTTACCTGTCCTGTTCCTTTCATCATTGTTTCACAGCTTTCTGACAACAAAAATATCTGATGGAATGGGAGAGGAGTCAATCACTGCCCATGTTTCGCTACCTCAGATGAATACTCTCAGCTTATTTTTGACCACACAATGGACTCCAAAAACAAGACTTATGGGTAGTAAAGGTAAAGGGACACATTTTTTTTAACTTTACTATGGGACACAAAATATACCTCAGCTTGGACATTCTGTTTTGGTTTGTTGTTGTTTTGTTTCAATTGATGGAAGCATTTCAGAATTGGTGAAATGTTCAAGGCTAGAAAAATCAACAGGAGTATAGGTAAGGGTTTGGACAGTTGTGTTATAAGCCTTAAACTGATAAATTATTATGACACCAGCTGTCAGGACATTCTAATCTAGCTATTACAAGTCTACTTGAGTAAGGAATAATGCACTTTTTTCCTGAAGCCTGAGAAAATCTGAAGACAGGTACTTATCAATAGTCTGCATGCCTGTCACAGATAACACTGAGAAGTTAAAGCAAAAGAAGGCATGACAAGATCAACTTGCAAGAAAGTACCCTGTCCTTGAAGTCACAAAACACACATCTCTCCTTACATGCTTTGCAAGCAAATCAAACACTCACAAATAATTCAGTCAAATCACTGCAAACTAAACTGCTCAGTGTAATGGCTGCTTTCAACCATTCATAAATCATTCCTTATTTCAGCTACGAAGAGATTCTCCTACCACAAAATTCTAACCAGTGTTGAAAATTAAATATTGTAGAACTTGGTATCAACATTTTTGCACACTGATTTTGTTAACTGAACATTACTGAATGCTGTTTTGTTTACATCTGCTTTATTTATACATACCTGAATCAACTTTCAGGGCAGCTAATGGCAGGTATGTAGAGAACTTTATACTTTACCAAATATGATATAGCTACTCAGGCACCCTACAAATTAAAACAGTTGTCAAAACGATTTTCAAAGAGGAAACTCTGCACATAATGACCAGATGTCCATTTGTTGTTGTTTATTCGTTCAGTCGCTTCCGACTCTTCGTGACTTCATGGACCAGCCCACGCCAGAGCTTCCTGTCGGCCGTCACCATCCCCAACTCCCCCACGGTTGAGTCCGTCACCTCTAGAATATCATCCATCCATCTTGCCCTTGGTCGGCCCCTCTTCCTTTTGCCTTCCACTTTCCCTAGCATCACCTTCTTCTCCAGGGTATCCTGTCTTCTCATTATGTTGGGGTTTGATATACCCAGGAATTTACTGTTAGATATAAATTATACAGAGAGGCTTGATATTTAGGTGAGAGGGGAAATATTCTGCAGAGTCACCCAATTAGCAGCCATTGTTGTAGTGATGATGTGTCAGTGTGTGACTCATACAACAGGTGCTTAGAGTTAAGTTGGGTGTGGTGAATAATGAGAGTGACCTATAAGGTGATTGGTCAGTTTATATATAAATACAGAGATGTCCTGTATTCGTTCTTCTCATTTCTCATTTCTTCTCAATTTACCTCGTGTATGCTGTATCGTTGGTTTATCATTTGTTACCTGTGGAAGTGATCTGTAAATACGTATGTATATAAGTAAATAGGCTATTTTATATAATCTCTGTGTGTCTATTTACTATACAGCCTAAGGATCGCTGGTGCCTAGGAGAGAAGCAGGCCGCTCCATCCGCTCGCCCCGACACATTATGTGGCCAAAGTACTTCAGTTTTGCCTTTAACATCATTCCCTCAAGTGAGCAGTCTGGCTTTATTTCCTGGAGTATGGACTGGTTTGATCTTCTTGCAGTCCAAGGCACTCTCAGAATTTTCCTCCAACACCACAGTTCAAAAGCATCTATCTTCCTTCGCTCAGCCTTCCTTATGGTCCAGCTCTCTGTTTTCGCAGCCATAGGTTACTACAGGGAATACCATTGCTTTAACTATGCGGACCTTTGTTGTCAGTGTGATGTCTCTGCTCTTAACTATTTTATCAAGATTTGCCATTGTTCTCCTTCCAAGAAGTAGACGTCTTCTGATTTCCTGGCTGCAGTAAGCGTCTGCAGTAATCTTTGCGCCTAGAACAGGGGTCGGCAAACTTTTTTTGCCGGGAGCCATTTTGACATGCTCGTGCACATTTTGAAGTGCTCGAGAACCAGGGGGCGGGGTTTGCGGGCGGGGGCCAATCGCATGGAAGGGGGCGGGGTTTGCAGGCGGGAGCCAATCGCGTGGAAGGGGGCGGGTTTTGCGGGCGGGAGCCAATCGCGTGGAAGGGGGCGGGGGAGGTTTGGAAGAAGAAGGGAAAGAGAGGCTCGACTGCTTCGGCGGCGGAGCTTCCAGGTTGTCGCTGCGGCGGCAACGGCTGCCCCTTCGAAAGGGCAGGCTCCGGGGACCCCGAAAATGCCCTCAGTTTAGGCAGGGAGGCTGCGCGCAAGCGGCACTCAGCTGTTCTGCGGGGAGAATTTCCACCCCAGGGCAGTGTGTGCATGTGGGGAGGGGAGGTTTCTGCCTCCCTGCCAGAACCGAGGGCATTTTCGGGGTCCCCGGAGCCTGCCCTTTCGAAGGGGCAGCACTGCTGCTGCTGCTGCCCCTTCGAAAGGGCAGGCTCCGGGGACCCCGAAAATGCCCTCAGTTTAGGCAGGGAGGCTGCGCGCAAGCTGCCTCAGCTGTTCTGCGGGGAGAATTTCCACCCCAGGGCAGCGTGTGCATGTGGGGAGGGGAGGTTTCTGCCTCCCTGCCGGAACCGAGGGCATTTTCGGGGTCCCCGGAGCCTGCCCTTTCGAAGGGGCAGCGGCAGCAGCAGTGCTGCCCCTTCGAAAGGGCAGGCTCCGGGGACCCCGAAAATGCCCTCAGTTTAGGCAGGGAGGCTGCGCACAAGCTGCCTCAGCTGTTCTGCGGGGAGAATTTCCACCCCAGGGCAGCGTGTGCATGTGGGGAGGGGAGGTTTCTGCCTCCCTGCCGGAACCGAGGGCATTTTCGGGGTCCCCGGAGCCTGCCCTTTCGAAGGGGCAGCGGCAGCAGAATGTGTAGAATTATAGCTATTTATTTTTCATATTGGCCTGCATTACCTGGCAGTCACTCCTGTAGAATGTCCTCTGTTTGTGTTTCATCTCCTTATTCTCCACTGCATCTACGCATCTCTTACGAAACCGCAGCCACATAAGGGCAATATGCTTCCATCCTTCAAGCAGAAGTCTGGGTACAGTATCTGAATTCTGATGGCAGTATTAAACATGACATGGTTCTATCATGCACCACTTCCATTTTCCAGCTAATGCTTAGCCATACTGTATGGCAATCATATGGTTTAATCAAGACAAAGATACATAGACCAAGAAAGGAAACAAGAGACTGAGATCTTTTACATTACCTATTCACCATCAATTGCAGTATAATTATCTCTATTTTTATACTTCAACAAGCACTCTTTCACTGGCACACCCATTTAGACAACTATTTAGAAATCTGAGTTACATATTCTACTTTATATGTTTAATTTCCTATTTTTTATTTATTTATTTATTTTATTTTATTAAATTTATATTACCGCCCATCTCCCCCAACGGGGACCCTGGGCAGTGCACAGCAAAATAGTGAATTAAAAATATATAAAATTACATAAATACAAAATATAAATTCCAAGAAAAATATTAAAATAGGTCACTGGGAGGCTTCAAGGGGCCAGCCATCCCCAGGAGGAACTGTTGACGTTTCCCTCCCAGGCAAGACGACAGAACCAGGTCTTTAAGCCTTTCCGGAAGGCTGGGAGCGAGGACATCAGCCTCAGCTCCGGGGGTAAGATATTCCAAAGGGTGGGCGCCACTGCAGAGAAGGCCCGCTTCCTGGACCCCGCTAGGTGAAACTCTTTTAAGCGATGGGGTCCGTAGCAAGCCCTCTCTAGCTGAACGGGTGGGACGGGTTGATGTTCTGGGGATGAGACGGTCCCTCAAGTAATCTGGTCCTATGCCATGTAGGGCTTTAAAGGTGATAACCAACACCTTGAATTGTACCCGGAAGCAAACTGGCACCCAATGCAGCTCGCGTAACAACGGTGTCACATGGGCCGATCTTCTGGCCCCAATAATTGTCCTCGCAGCCGCATTCTGGACCAGCTGAAGCTTCCGGATACTCCTCAAGGGTAGCCCCATGTAGAGCGCATTACAATAGTCTATGTGGGAGATGACGAGGGCATGAGTGACTGTTCGGAGGGCATCTCCGGGAAAGGGCGTAACTGGTGCACAATCCGAAGTTGTGCAAAGGCCCTCCTGGCCACGACTGCCACCTGCTCTTCCAGCAGGAGTCGTGAGTCCAGGAGAACCCCCAGATTCCGCACAGGCTCCGAATGGGGTAGTGCGACCCCATCTAGAGCCAAAGATGACAGCTTCCTACGACCCGAGCGGCCATCAATCCACAGCCACTCCGTCTTACTAGGGTTCAGTCGAAGCCTGTTGTTCCCCATCCAGGCCCCCACAGCCTCCAGACACTGAGACAGGGTGGCAACTGCATCACTTACTTCACCTGGGATGGAAATATACAGCTGTGTATCATCAGCATATAGATGGTATTTCATCCCGTGGTGACAGATGATCTCACCCAGCGGCTTCATATAGATGTTAAACAGGAGAGGGGAGAGCACCGAACCCTGTGGCACCCCACAGGAGGGGCCGTGGGTCAGATCTCTCCTCCCCTATCATCACTGATTGGGAACGGCCCTGGAGGAAGGAGGCGAACCACTGCAACACCACACCGCCCACCCCCAACTCCCTGACCCGTCCCAAAAGGATACCATGGTCGATGGTATCAAAAGCCGCTGAGAGATCTAAAAGGATAAGGATGGATGCACTACCACCATCCCGTCCTTGCCAGAGATCATCCATAAGCGCAACCAATGCAGTCTCTGTCCCATATCCCGACCTGAAACCTGACTGAAAGGGGTCTAGATAATCCGTTTCATCCAGAATCCTCTGGAGTTGCGACGCCACCACTTTCTCCACCACCTTCCCTAAAAAGGGAAGGTGGGAGACTGGACGAAAATTGTCCAGAACAGTAGGGTCCAGGGATGGCTTCTTGAGGAGGGGGTGCACCAGGGCCTCCTTAAAGGCTGCTGGGAACACCCCCTCCTCCAGAGATGCATTGATCATCGCCTGGACCCAACCATAAGTCACCTCCCGAGCCGATTTTACTAGCCAGGAGAGACATGGGTCTAGATAACACGTGGTGGCCTTCACAATCCGGAGGACTCTGTCCACTTCCTCAGGTCCAACAGGATCGAACTGTTCCCAGATAACAGAGTAAGTACGTGTCTCCGTCATCTCCCCAGACCGTGTATCACGCATAGAGTCCAACTTAGAATGAATCTGAGCTATTTTCTCTTGCAGATGCTCAGAAAACTCCTCCGATCAACCGTGTAAATAGGTCACTGGTTTAGATTGACCTAACAAAGATCTCGTTATCTTAAACAGGGTCGTCGGTTGGCATTCTGCAGAGGCAATAAGAGCGGAGAAATATACACGTTTCGCCGCTCTTACCGCCACAAGGTAGGCCTTAACAGCGGCTGTAGCTTGTGTCCGATCAGGTTCAGTCCTTGTCTTCCTCCAGTGGTGCTCCAGACGTCTCTTAACCCTCTTCAAAACCCTCAACTCCTCCGTAAACCACGGGGAGTGACGGGTCGAATGAGGGAAGAGAGGTCGCATAGGCGCGATCCTATCCAGGGCCCCGGCGGCCTCTTTATTCCAGGCTGCCGCCAGGGCCTCTGCTGGACCGTGCAACAGATCCATCCTTTTTCCTGTAATTCATTAAATTACATTAAATTGAGAGGCAGTTTGGTCTAGTGGTTAAGACAATGGGCTAGAAACCAGGAGACTGAGAGTTCTAGTCCCGCCTTAGGCATGAAAGCCGGCTGGGTGACCTTGGGCCAGTTACTCTCTCTCAGCCCAACTCACCTCACAGGGTTGTTGTTGTGGGGAAATAGGAGGAGGAAGGAGTATTAGGCATGTTTGCCGCCTTGAGTTATTTATAGAAATAATAAAGGCTGGAAAATAAATAGATAGATAGACAGACAGACAGACTTAGTTTTTAATAATTTAATTATATAAGACATTTTGAATGTATATATAATATTTAAATTATTAATTGGTTTTTATTAGTATATGAGATGTATATTTTTGTGGGATTTTTTACTTCTTTCTTTTTGCATAAAACTAAAAACATGGAAAATGCAATAAAAATAAAAATGGAAATTCATTAATTTTACTAGCCCTTTAGAAGAGGACTGTATATTCAAAAAATTGTTATTGATTAATTAAAATCTCCTAAGATTAACAAGAAATTATTCCACTTGTTTTGTTTGGAACTTGCAATATGTATCTTAAATGTGGAAAAACAGAAAGTTAATGACATTATTTTTCAAAACAGGTAGATAGAGATGCTGCCAACGTAAAAACTCAGGGAAATTTAGACATGCATTGACATTTGTTCCAATTATACCTTTGACACAGTAGATTCTCTATGCCAGTTTTTTGTATCGATAGGGCAATTCATTCTGATTCTATAATAAACTGAATGTTCTTTCACACAGCAGCAAAATGAAAATGACATAACTATATAAGCAATTATAAGAGTCTGCAATTGTATATTTGCAATTTGTCTCTTGAACCTGAGCTACTAGAAACAATTTGTCATATGATGTCTATAATTCCTGCTCTGTACCAACTTTGGCCTCTCGTTTGCTGTACAGAGGACTGATATTTAAGAAAAGTAAGATACTCTGCTACAGTTTACTCCCTGGAATGTTATAATACCAAGTTGACCATGCAGCCATTTTTTCTAACTTCTGTTCTCTTCAAATTACTTAGTATGATTATCATTATCATTATAAACATGAAAGACTACATTCCAATTAGGTGCAGTTACTTGGGAGTTCTACAAAGCCTAATAATAGTTATTTCCAAGTAACCAAGGATCAGACTGTTTAATAATTATATATTTGTGTCATCAGTGACTATAAACCACTAAATTAACCTAAGTCTACAATTGTATAGACATTTATCTGAGAATATGTCTTACTGAATTTACTGGCTGGGTTCACGCATTGTGCTAAGGCATATAGACCTGGTCTATGCAAAGGCTAAATCATGCAATGGTTGAGCCAAACCATGTTGAAGCTTAGTCAAATGTGTGAAGCAACCCAATTGTGCCTCCATTAGAGTACAAATGTACAGGATCCTTCTATAAAGTACAGTGGCAGCACTTATATATACCATGGATTTAGTTTTCTTTATTTTGTTGTTAGATTTATATCCCACTTTTACTCCAAGATCTCAACATGGATTACCCAGGGATCTCCCTTCATTTTATCCCACACAACAGCAAACCTGGATACGTTAGGCTCAGAGTGACTGATTCAACATTTTCCAGTGAGTTTCTATAAGTAAAAAATGGACCTGAACATGAGACTCCCCAGTTCTACTCCAGCAACTTAATCTCTGCTGCCTCTCAGGGTTTTGGTTTGTTGGTTTGATTGTTTCACTAATGTGCTTAAATTTCTTTATCAGCATTATTTAGAACTAATTCTGAGTTTTGAGAATGAGGCATATCTAAAGAAATGTGTCTAAATTCATTACATTCTGAAAGTTTCCAGCAATGTTAGTCTACTTTTGTAGCAAAACCGAAAGTATAACAGCACCTTAAAGTTTAATATAATTATTTGGATATGAAGATTATGGTCTACTTCTGTGGGCTGCACAAGGTGTCATGCTGAATTGCAGGTTGGGGTGAAATGCAGGCAGTGATAATTATGTAATTAATGGTGGTCCTTTCCAAAATAATTTTGGATTATAACTCAGAACTCCTGACCCTGGTATGCTAATTAACATGTGTAGTGTGATAAAACAAAAACGTTATCTCTATTCAAGCCACAAGTGACAGAACTGTGATCCTTTTCTGATCTTACAGGATATACTGTATGCAAACTAAACTATAAATTACAGACTATGTAAATTACTGATAAACAGTGATGGAACACAAAGCAATATTCTTCTCCCCTAGCTCAATTACATACTGTAGCAATCCACCAACACCTAGATAAAACAGAGCCATCTCATTTTCAATCTAGCAAAAAAACCAATTACAATGCAACAACTGCAAGAAAAGCATACCCAATAAGCCATCCCCACTACATAGCTGTCAACACTACCAATCACAGAAAAGCTACCAACACAGCCATCACACCAACCAAGTAAATACTGTAATCTACTAACAAGGCATCAATCACTTGCAAAACAACATCTGCTCAGACCACCATTTCTTTCAAGCATTCATAAAGCAGGCAAGTCAGAAGGATACATAACCTCTGTCAACCAAAGGAACTCACGTCTCCAAAACTCCTGCAATGGTGTGTTGGGTAATGAAATGTCTGAAACCTAAAACCAAGAATGGAGAGCTCCAGTAATGCAACATTGATGGAACATGAAAACATACACCATACTGGAAGATGAGCAGTTCAATGAACCTCTGTTGTTGTGAATGACAGCATTCTTCTGTATCTGCAAAATTCTGGAATAGACAGGGAGCCTTGGCACCTGGGTCTGCTTAAGGGTATTGTAAATATACTAAATGCTCCTTTGTTGCTAGTAAATAGATATTATCTATAAGCAGATATTCGCCTACCAACTGAAATATTATTGTCCAAACTCAGCTGTAGATTAATGACTTGTTTTGTGTGGTTTTAGCTGGAAGTTATGGGTATCATCAAAAGATGTTCTGCTGTTCACTCTTCTAATCTGTATTGTGGTGGATTATTCTTAAATACCCATTTGACCTTTTTCTCTTTTTAAAAACTTCATTCAGTGTATTTGAAGTAATGCCTAGTGTAAATCCTTACACTATAACTGATGAATCTGGGCAGATATAGGTATAATGGCAGCATAGAATGATTAAAGACAATAGCTGTTGTGTGAATTTCAAGGTGAACTTGGAAGAAGATAAATATGAAGACTTTCAATACAAAGTTATGTTAATATGTTCCTAGCTACATCTAGTGTTCAAAAAGAGAAGCTGTTGCTTGGACTAGATTATGGATAAACTAATGGTGAAGTAAAATACCAGGAACAGTGAAGATAGGAGCTAAGAAAATTTTCTTCTAAAACAGCCATGAAGTTGGTGGCATATTGCTGAGTTATGCAAATATCTAAATACCACTGATCTGAAGATACATGTTGTCTCCCAAAATTAAAACAATTATATGTGAGAACAAATTGATAGCTAGATGTAGCTGTAGCCTCATTACACTCTACCATCTTTAAGACAACATATATGATTTTTAGAGATACTGTCAATGAATCTGAGAATGGGGCCCCCTAAAGCAAAAAAATTCATTTACGACAGTATCAATGTTACGTTTATGGAATATTTAGGATTGCCATGCTGGCTTATTTATTTTGGGGCCTTCAAGTATGTTCCTGTTGGGGATTATTTTTTAATAATAAAGATGCAGACAAAACATGTGTAAATGAAATATTATTTATGACCCCTTTGAGAAAAAGTGGGATACACATCTGCTAATCAAAAGTAAAAATTATTGATAGTCACTGACCAGCCACATATAGAATTGCAAAATACAGTAAAACAACATAATATATTAGAAGTAAAATTAAAATAATAGTTGGCAAAAGAGAAATAGCATTGGCCTACCCTTATGATGTAGTGTCGTTCTAGTTGGACAAATTTTTATTTATGGGCTCTGAATCTTGAATTCAGACCTTTTAATAATCAAATAGGTTCAAATTTTATCAAGATCAGGAGCCAAATTTCAGTATCACTGACCCTTGGCCATGATACCAAGAGCTATTAGGTGCTATGGTTCAAAAACATCAGGACAACAGAATTGTACATACTGAACAGCACTATATGCATGGTTTTTTTTCAGCTTGTCAAGCTTCACCCTTGAGTCAAAATGGATGAAAGAAATAATGAGCAATATAACCATCTTGACATCATGAAAACAATTTAAATTTTGATAACACAGTAAATAAGCTCAGTCTTCAGAATCTGAATAACTCTGAAATGAGCAGAACTATAAACCAGAGCAAATATTTGTTGGACTGATATCGATAAACATGTTAATATCATAGCAAAAATCTGTGGCCTCTGCTTTCCAAGCTCAAGAATAGTTCCACTGACAGCAATATTACAAGATCTGTTTGTATGCACCTCTAATACTTTTGAATGAAGCCATATGGATGGCATTGTGCATTACAGACTGCCAACCAGCATAGAAATATTTCTGACAGGCAAGAATAGATGAGCATTTAACACATGAATGGGTTTACAGATAAAATGAAAGCACACAAACCACACAGAAGTGTCTTTTTCATTCATTCTTCTTTTCTTTGTATGCTTTCTCCCCCACCTCTCTAAAAATAACAATGCACTCGAGCCAAATTCATTACTGGAAACACTACTGCAGTGATACATTGCCCATTGGAATTGAACCCATTTGTGCTACCAGACAATTTGCTTATATTTGACTCATGTTTTGTGTCATGATGATTCATGAAATAGCTCTAAAATTAAAGGCCTACCTTATTACTTTATACTGTAACAGCCCAGTGATTCAAACACTTCTAAAGGTAGGCTAAGAAACTAAGTATTCATGTATTCACAAGAATGCGAGGAGTTACAGAAATGGGAATGATAATCATAGGCACTGAAGGGAAGTTTTAATAAACCCTAATTCCTGATTTATGTTGGCATTAGAACTTGTGGTTGGACAATTCTCCAAAAGAAGGATAAATTCTTCAGTAATGGTTTCCTTTGCTAAAACCACTGAACTACTAATGTGAAAAGAACATCCATATGCATGAAGAAAGTTGGGGAAGTCAGTGTTTCTTCTTTACAAGAACAGCACAGAAACTTCATATAATTCAAACCTTTTAATGCACAATGATCTTCCTTCTCACTCAAAGGAGAAATCTGTTTAAATATTACCCACTGAATCTAGAGTTCTTAAAGACTTTGCTTTGGCTGTGGCATACCAATATATCAGAGTAATAAAATATTTGTTCTGTACAATTATCACATTTAATAATCTTTTTATCTTATCATGCACATATTACAACACTTTGATTTATTTCCCTGGAACACCAAAGTTGCTACTCTATTCAGGAGATTACTAGTATTGGAAGCAGAACAGTAACAATAATATTAACATTTCTTACCCACATCCATGCAGTAAAAGAAGCGGAAAAAAGACTGCATTTTCAAGCTGACAGAAGGTAGCAGTTGTCTTTCAGTACACAGTGGAGGATGGGATGGTTCCTATTCTATCAAGATATGACCTATAATTTCCAATGCTATTTTCATGCCATGTTCTTACCAAGCACCAGAAATATGTACAATTTAATCTAACTTATTTTTTGATAAGGTGGACCATCAGGAGATCCCAGTGATATAGGGTAGACTGGGGAGTTGGGAAAAAAAAGATGAAGGCAATGGCAAATCACTTCCATATGTTGCCAGAAAAACAAGATGAACATATGTTGTCATTTCATGTGATGCTCAACTTGAGGGAGATGTTAGAAGCTAAGTAAGTATAAGCCCCCAGTAAGCACTTAGGGCAATAGGGAAGTATAGGGCAGCCCTACTCACTCTACCTGCATCTTGTACTTACCCAGAGGGTAAACGTAATTAGAGAGCTCTGTATGATTAAGGATCCTTTTAAAGCACTGGAAAAGACCCTGATGCTGGGAAAGACTGAAGGCAAAAGGAGAAGGGGACGGCAGAGGATGAGATGGTTAGATAGCATCACCGATGTAATGAACATGAATTTGAGTAAACTCCGAGAGACAGTGGAGGACAGGAAGGCCTGGCGTGCTATGGTCCATGAGGTCACAAAGAGTCGGACACGACTAAACGACTGAACAACAACAACAATTGAACAAAGTTCTGTCACCAAAACTTGTTTCCAGTTCAGGCCTGGATTCATTCTAAAACTAGTGATTGCTTATTAGACAGCAGATAGCACAGAAAATTCCCTGTGTAAGTTTTTCAAGAATTCCCCACTAAAGTAAATCAGAAGAGAGAAGGTGATAGAAGCACAGACTCAGTTAGAGAAGATTTGGCTATTAGGAACTAAGTCAGTATAAGGCAAGAAAGGATCCTGGGAAATTCCCAACACATGATGGTAGGGAGATGAGTAAATAGCATAATGTCCAGATGCCAATATCTGAGTACTAATGCACACAATAGGGGGTTGTGAGTACTAATGCAACAAACGGGGAACTAGAAATCCTAATACTGGAAGTCATATATGATCTGATGAGTATCATAGAAACCTGGTTGAATGAGTCAGGACTGGAACATGGAAACAAAGATACAGACAGGATAAAAAAGGAGGTAATGTGGCATTGAATATCAAGAGACTGTATACCTATGAAGAAATCTATAAATATAAATATAAATATAAATATAAATATAAATATAAATATAAATATAAATATAAATATAAATATATATATATATATATATATATATATATATTGTTGGGGTTTGATAAACCCAGGAATTTACTTCTAGATATAAATTATACAGAGAGGCTTGATTTCTAGGTAAAAGAAATATTGAAATATTCTGCACAGTCACCCAATTAGCAGCCATTGTTGTAAGGATGATGTGTCATGTGTGACTCATTCAACAGGTGCTTAGAGTTAAGTTGGGTGTGGTAGTTAACGAGATTGACCTATAATGTGATTGGTCAGTTTGACTATATAAGCTGAAATATTCTGTATTTCATTTATTCCCATTTTACCTCGTGAAAGCTGTATCGTTGATGGTGTATCATTTGTTACTTGTGGAAGTGATCTGTAAATAAGTATGTATATAAAGTAAATAGGATATTTGATATAATTTCTGTTTGGAGTCTATTTACTGCATAGTATGTGGATCACTGGTGCCTAGGAGAGAGGCAGGCCGCTCCATCTCCGCGCACTCCCTCTGACATATTTTTGTTGTTTATTCGTTCAGTCGCTTCCGACTCTTCGTGACTTCATGGACCAGCCCACGCCAGAGCTTCCTGTCAGCCGTCGCCATCCCCAGCTCCCCCACGGTTGAGTCTGTCACCTCCAGAATACCATCCATCCATCTTGCCCTTGGTCGGCCCCTCTTCCTTTTGCCTTCCACTTTCCCTAGCATCAGCTTCTTCTCCAGGGTATCCTGTCTTCTCATTATGTGGCCAAAGTACTTCAGTTTTGCCTTTAATATCATTCCCTCAAGTGAGCAGTCTGGCTTTATTTCCTGGAGTATGGACTGGTTTGATCTTCTTGCAGTCCAAGGCACTCTCAGAATTTTCCTCCAACACCACAGTTCAAAAGCATCTATCTTCCTTCGCTCAGCGTTCCTTATGGTCCAGCTCCCGCAGCCATAGGTTACTACAGGGAATACCATTGCTTTAACTATGCGGACTTTTGTTGTCAGTGTGATGTCTCTGCTCTTAACTATTTTATCAAGATTTGCCATTGCTCTCCTCCCAAGAAGTAGACGTCTTCTGATTTCCTGGCTGCAGTCAGCGTCTGCAGTAATCTTTGCGCCTAGAAATACAAAGTCTGTCACTGCCTCCACTTTTTCTCCCTCTATTTGCCAGTCATCAATCAAGCTGGTTGCCATAATCTTGGTTTTTTTGAGGTTTAACTGCAACCCAGCTTTTGCACTTTCTTCTTTCACCTTCATCATAAGGCTCCTCAGCTCCTCCTCGCTTTCAGCCATCAAAGTGGTATCATCTGCATATCTGAGATTGTTAATGTTTCTTCCAGCGATTTTAACTCCAGCCTTGGATTCCTCAAGCCCAGCATGTCGCATGATGTGTTCTGCGTACAGGTTGAATAGGTAGGGTGAGAGTATACAGCCCTGCCGTACTCCTTTCCCAATCTTAAACCAGTCCGTTGTTCCGTGCTCTGTTCTTACCGTTGCTACCTGGTCGTTATACAGATTCCTCAGGAGGCAGACAAGATGACTTGGTATCCCCATACCACCAAGAACTTGCCACAATTTGTTATGATCCACACAGTCAAAGGCTTTAGAATAGTCAATAAAACAGAAATAGATGTTTTTCTGAAATTCCCTGGCTTTCTCCATTATCCAGCGGATATTGGCAATTTGGTCTCTGACATACATACATACATACATACATACATACATACATACATACATATATATATAGCTGTCTTGAAAGCATCTGGATAAAAAAAAAAAGCAATACCATTGTTGAGTTTACTATATACCACTGAGCCAGCCACTGGATAGCCACCCAGGTATATTTTCCTAAATCAATTCACCAAATTCTCAAAATAGCAAGCTATACTAAAAGGAGACTTCAACTGCTCTGATACTTGCTAAGTTTTTTTTCCCCAGATAGAAGTAGGAGGTCCAGCAGATTTCTGATCACTCTTACTGCCAATTTCATTTTTCAAAACGTGCAACAGAAAACAAGGAGGAAGTTATCCTGGAGATGTCAAGCAGCACGTCTGTGAGCACTTAGACAATAATGCTACTGTTACCAGGAACCAGCAATGTTTTATCAAGAACATGTCTTTTCAGACCAACCTTATTTATTTTTATGCTGAATGAATATTTGGTAGATTAAGGAATACAATAAAGGATGTGATAAAGTTTCTTATGGTATTTTTGTGGGTGAAAGGATAATTTGATCTGGTTGATTCACAACTGGTTGAACAACTGTACCCAAATGATTGTTGAATTACTTCTGTGTTGTCCTAGAGGGAAGAATAAAGTAGATCTTGTGATACTCAACATCTTTGCATGAAGGGATACTTATCAAATGCACAGATGACAGCAAGCTTTTCAAAATCTTTTCAAAATGATCTGGACAGGATTGATTATTAGACCAACCCCAAGGTGTTGATGTTCAGTGTGCAAGAATCTGCATCTAGCAAGAAAAATAAAATGCATAGGTTCAGGACTGGAAAAACCTTCTTTGGCAATGGTTCACATGAGCAGGATCTAGAGATCCTAGTAGGCAAACAGCCAAACATGAACAGCAGCTAAAAATGCCAATAAAATCTTGAATTTAATTTACAAAAGTATTGCATCCAGATCACTGAAGGTACTACTTCCATTGTGTTTTGTGCTACTCGGACTGTATAGTGTGAGTACACTGTATTGTTCTAAACACTGCATTTTAAAAGGGACAAGGAGAATCTGGAGTCAGTTCATAGGAGAATCACTAGGATGAAAAGGAACCCAGTAACCAAACCCTATGACAAATGGTTAAAAGATCTGGGTGTGTCCAGCTTGCAAAAGGAAGACTGAGGGGAGATATCATAGCAGTTTACAAATATCTAAAATGCTGCCACACGCAAGAGTAGAGCTAGGGCAGGACAATGTCCAAAGGGGTAAAATAAAAGAAATGAGATTTGGGTCCAATATTAGGATGAATTCCCTAATATTAAACAATGAAACAGTCTTCCTAGAATCTATCATTTGGATCTTTTCAAATGGAGCCAGATGGCCATCTGTCAAGGACGCTTCAGTGGATTCCTGCATTGAGCAGAGGATTGGAGTAAATATCTGCAAGTTTCCTTCCAGCTCATACATTCGGTGATTCTATCATTCTAATCGGTCCAGGCTTGAAGTCAAGGTGGGAATCACTAACAATGGAGGTGTCATAGATATAAATGATGTCTCCTTCTTAAAAGGAATCAGTGTCAGCCCTTAATAATTATAGCCTGCAAAATACACAACAGATATGGCATAATCCAGTAATATAATGGCTGAGGATGTATTTCTCCAGGAAGATTAAAAAATATTTTATTATTCCGTAACCTTCAGCATTCCATTTTATAAATATGACGGGCAAATAAATGTTGCCCGCTTGTATGACTAAATGGAGAAAGAAAGACCGAAATATCTTCATAGTGTCTTTTGAGGCATAAAGTGTACTGAAAAATAGCATGCACACACACACATACACCCACATTCACAGAGGGAGGGTCACAGGGGGACAAGAAGTGTTCTGAAACAACAGTACATGAATTAATACAGAATTCAGGTGCTAGTGACATCCTTTAAACTTCATTGTGTTTGTATTTGAGAAACTTTAGCGATATAATGGAAATTAACAGATTAACATTTCTGAAGATGTATTTATACTTTCAGCAAGCATATTGATTGATTGATTGATTGATTGATTGTTTGATTGGACTTCTCGACCACCCAACTTGTACAGGACGACTCTGGGCGGTTCACAACAATTAAAACAATGTATCATTAAAATACAAAATAGATATAAATATAAATATAAATATATATAAATATGATATACATAAAAATACAAATATGATATATAAATACCAGATGGCAAATCGAGATCTTACTGTTGGCACTATCATGGAGCCAACCACCTCCATGCATGGCTATCGCCCCTCCCACACCAAGGCAGGTGGCATAGCCAGGTTTTAACTCCCTTCCTTAAGGCCAGGAGCGTGGGGGCCTGTCCTAACTCTGGGGGTAGCTTATTCCAAAGAGCAGACGCGATGGCAGAGAAGGCCCTCCTCCTGGACCCTGCCAATCGGCAATCCCTCATGGACAGGGTCCGTAGCATGCCCTCTCTGCCTCACCGGGTGGGACAGGTCGATGTCACGGGGGTGAGGCGGTCCCTCAGGTAACCTGGACCCATGCCATGTAGGGCTTTAAAGGTGATAACCAACACCTTGAATTGGACCCAGAAGCAAACCAGCACCCAATGCAGCTCATGGAGCAATGGTGTTATGTGTGCCCTCCTTGGGACTCCTAAGACTGCTCGCGCGGCCGCATTCTGCACCAGCTGCAGCTTCCGGATACTCTTCAAGGGTAGCCCCATGTAGAGCACATTACAGTAGTCTATACAGGAGCTGACCAGGGCATGAGTGACTGACTGGAGGGACTCTTGATCCAGGAAAGGGCGTAACTGGCGCACAACACAAAGCTGCGCAAAGGCTCCCCTGGCCACAGCTGCCATCTGCTCGAGCAGGAGCCATGAGTCCAGGAGAACCCCCAGGTTCCGCACTGGATCTGTCTGGGGCAGTGCAACCCCATCCAGAGTCAAGGATGATAAGTTCCCAGATACCTTGGAGCCCCCTACCCACAGCCACTCCATCTTACCAGGGTTCAGCTGAAGCCTGTTGTTCCCCATCCAGACCCCCACAGCCTCCAGGCACCGTGAGAAGGTGGTCACAGCCTCACTTATATCACCCGGGGTAGAGATGTATAGTTGAGTATCATCAGCATATTGATACCTCACCCCATGGTGACAGATGATCTCACCCAGCAGTTTCATGTAAATCTTAAAAAGGAGCCGAGAGTGTGCCGAACCCTGCGGCACCCCACAGAATAGGGGCCGTGGGCCGAATCTCTCGCTCCCTATCAACACCAATTGGGACTGGCCCTGGATGAAGGAGGTGAACCAGCGCAGAGCCACACCGCCCACCACCAACTGTCTGAGCCGACCCAAAAGGATACCATGGTCAATGGTATTGAAGGCCACTGAGAGGTCATGAAGAGCCAGGATGGATGCGCTGCCACCATCCCGCTCCTGCCAGAGATCATTCGTAAGTGCGACCAAGGCTGTTTCTGTCCCATATCCGGGCCTGAAACCTGACTGAAAAGTGTCCAGATAATCCAGGACCCTCTGGAGCTGCAATGCCACCACTTTCTCAACCACCTTCCCTAAAAAGGGGAGGTGGGAGACTGGACGAAAATTGTCCAGGATGGTGCAGTCCAGTGACGGTTTCTTGAGGAGGGGGTGCACCAGTGCCTCTTTGAAGGCCGCAGGAAACACTCCATCTCCTAAGTATGAATTCACCATCGCCTGGACCCACCCACACATCACCTCCCGTGATGCCTTCACCAGCCAGGAGGGACAGGGATCTAACTGACAAGTGGTGATGTTTACAGACCCGAGAACCCTGTGGGATTGTATTGGCTTATGGGGTCCAGGCGCAGAGTAAACCAAACAGAGTGCAGCGTGTAGGGCTAACAATATTTTATTGTAGCATAAGGCAATAATGGATATGAGTTACATTATTGCAAAAAGGAAAAACAACAAAGCATAAGCAGATTTCCATCAGCAGATGTGAAGAAAACCATGGCCAGGTACAAAAGGCCAGGCATAGTTACAGTTCAGGAACAGAGTACATGGCAACATGACAGACAGAAGTCAAGAAGCATAGACCCATAGTTCATAGCTGAGATATACACTTGTTTCAGCATTCTGATTGGAAGAAAACATGGGTCATTGGTTACATACACTTACTGTTAAAACATTAGTCTGTTGCACATAATATAAATTGCCACGAGATGGCAATGTTGCACATTGTCTCTCCCCCGGGAAAACGTTCACACGGGACAGCCGGTCAGCTAGCCAAAACATAACTCACGTGATACAATGCCTTGACTGGCCAAGGCCACACACCTGGTGTTTATCGGTGGAATGTTTTGATAAACACTCATCACAGAGAGAGAATGGAAAAATACTGTTGTTACAAGCTAGGAATTCACAGTGGAGAAATCCATTTGAATTCTACATAGAATAACTCTGACACCCCTTCCAAACGGATTTCGGAACAGTTTGGGGAGTGAAAACTGTCATTTTGCAAGAACACAGAGACACAAATGAGATTTTATTCCAAATCATACTTCTCAAGTCCCAGTTTCGTAACCATGGTTGCATGTTTTTCAAACGGCAGGGCTTTTGTGAACACATCTGCCACATTCAGTTCAGAAGGACAATATTCCAATTGGATAAACCTTTCCTGTATTGCATGTCTCACATTTTTAAACTTCACATCGACATACTTAGTACGGCCTCTTACATTTTCAGATAGAGCAAGTGCAATACATGATTGTGAGTCTTCATAGACTGTAAAAGGCAAGTTAATGTTTACAGTGAGATCTTGGAATAATTGTTTACACCAATGTAGTTCATTTACTGCCTCACTGAGGGCACTATATTCTGCTTCAGCGGTTGAAACTGCGACCGCGGTCTGTTTCCTAGCGCGCCAAGCAATGGCTGTGTTGGCAAACAGACAGAGAAATCCACTCACAGATTTTCTATCTCCTTCTTCTGCAAAGGAGCTGTCAACATAAATCACAGGCATTTCAGACTTAGTAGTGGACACTTTAAGACAAAGATCTGCTGTGCCTTTGAGATAACGCAGAACTCTTTTTAACTCATGCCAATCTCGCATAGACGGTTTGGCAACTTTACAACTGAGCACTCCAACTGAGTAAGCTAAGTCAGGACGTGTCCACTGCGTTAAGTGTAGCAAGCTTCCTACAGCAGAGTGATATAACTCCGGTTGAGGACAAGGTTCCTCACACGTGTCACCCTTTAGGAAATCAAGAATCATAGGTGTTTTGGTGGGCTTTGCATCTGACATATCAAGCTGACTTAACAACTGAACAATTTTTCTCTTCTGACTTAGATAAAACTCACCACTCTGAGATCTAGTAACTTCAACACCCAAATAATATTTCAGTTCGCCTAAGTCTTTCAACTGAAAGTACTGTCTTAGCTGTTTGGCATCTGACAAACCCTGTCCACTTCCTCGGGCCCAACAGGATCAAACCATTCCCAGATAATCGGGTAAGCACATTCCCCAGGCATCTCCTCAGACCCTGCTACACGCATGGCATCCAACTTGGAGCGAATCCGAGCGATTTTATCCTCCAGATGCCAAGAAAACTCCTCCGCACGGCCCTGTAGGTGGGTTTCTAAATCCACCTTCCCCAGAAGAGATTGGGTGATCTTAAACAGGGCCGTCGGGCGGCATTCTGCGGATGCAATAAGAACGGAGAAATATTGACGTTTCACCACTCTTACCGCCACAAGGTAGGCCTTAACAGCGGCTCTAGCTTGTGTTTGGTCGGGTTCGGTCCTTGTTTTCCTCCAGCGGCACTCTAGACATCTCTTAATCCTTTTCAGAACCCTCAGCTCCTCCGTAAACCACAGGGAGTGTCGGGTTCGATGGGTCAAGAGAGGTCGCACAGGCACGATCCTGTCCAAGGGCCCGGCCGCCTCCCTATTCCAGGCTGCCGCCACAGTCTCCGCTGGATCGTGCAGCACATCCTTGGGTATATCCCCCAACTCCCTCTGAAACCCTGCTGGGTCCATCAGTCGCCGGGGGCGGACCAGTTGAATGGGTCCTGCCTCCCTGCGGAGGGGGGTGGCATAGGAGAATCTCAAGGTCACCAGGGCATGATCTGACCATGACAATGGGGACAGATGTAACTCTCCCCTCAGATCACATTGCCACTGCTCTGACAAAAAAACCAAGTCCGGTGTGAGGCCACTGTCTTGAGTCGGGTTCCTAATAATCTGGGACAGGCCCATGGCCGCCATGGTGGCCATGGACTCCGGAGCCGCCTCTGCAGCACACCCCAGGGATGACAGGTTGAAGTCCCCCAGAACCATAAGTCTGGGGAACTCTACCGCCAACCCCGAGATGGCCTCCAGGAGCTCAGGCAGGGAGGTTGCTATGCAGCAGGGAGGCTGGTACAGTAGCAACACTCCCAACTGCTCTCGGGAACCCAACCTGAAAAACAGGGTCTCGCAACCAGCCACTTGTGGAGCAGCACCCCTGAAGGCCACCAGAGACTCCCAGATGACAACAGCCACCCCTCCTCCCCTGCCCCGAATCAGACAATTTACAAGGTCACAAAGTTTGAATGACTATTGTTGTGAAAACAATCCAAAAAAATCCCCCAAGATACTCAAAAAGCCAGACAATACTTGATTTTAAGGCTATTGCTGCCAGGTAGAGGACATGAGAACAAAAAGAAGAACATGTCCTTCTTTTGCCAGACATCAGGTAACCCTATGGCCTCCTCACTTCTAAGAGCAATGTTGCTCCAGAGACCATCAGTTTCTCTGGAAATACCAGCCATGTATGGGACAGTGCTGTTGGAAAGGTATTGCTCAGCTTTCTCTAGATCAGAGTTTCTCAACCTCAGCAACTTTAAGATGTGCGGACTTCAACTCCTAGAGTTCCCCACCCAGTCCACACATCTTAAAGTTGAGAAACACTGAACCAGATCACTCCAAAAACATTGGCAACTAGTGCAAAATATGTCCCACACTTCCAGCATCTTTGGCAAGCAGCCCAGATAATCTGCTGCTGGCCTCCTCTGAACCACTTGGCAAAAGATTTGGTGAGTGCTGTGGAAAATGAGCTGCTTGTCTCTTCTGGCATGGCTCACCCAGTTTTGGTGAGCCATGCCAGAGAATATGTCCCTCTGCTTTCTCCAAGATGTATTTGCCAAAATCCTAAGACGGTTCCACCCATGCATGCAGTGCCCACAAAGAAGTTTCTTTGACAGGGTTTTGACAGGGGACAGAAGGTAGAGACAACACCAGGTGCTTTATTAACACAACCTTGTTGCCTCTCACATCATCTTGCCGTGCAAATCTATTCACTGAGGTGAATCCAAGTCACTTTGCACAAGCCTGATTCATCTATATATACTAAAAGGTAGTGAGACTCGCATGTTCACACCAGAAGATCCAGCTAAGTTTACCCCCGTCCTGATCAGTCCTGTCTCTCACTAAAGTCTCTGAAATTACATCAGCTCCTTCAGGACATTAATGTGTATAGCTTCTTTCTGAGAGAAAACCTTTGCATGTGAGATTATCTGGGTGTAATAATTTGACCACTGTCTGAGGAAATTACTAGGACTACCTGTGTAGTGAGCATTCCTTTATTTTGAGTACCTAAACCTAATTAATGTAACTTAAAAATAAGTTCTTTATTCCTTTTCCATTACTTTCATCCCTATGACTTTTTTTGTACCATGTCTATTACAATGTTAGTCTCCAGACAAAGATTATCTCGTTTCTGAATTTCTGAACAGTTTTTAGAAATATTCAGCCATTTTATATATTCATGTATTCAATATATATATGTATGAATATATATATTCATAGTTTGATTTTCAAGTAATTACTGCCCTTTTTTACTGGTTCAGTAAAAATAGAGCTGTTTGTTTGCTGGGTGGTTTCTCACACATATGTGTCATATGATTCATATGCTTTTTTTAAAAAATATTTAAATACAATTAAAAAAAAGTGAACATAGTAGTCTATGTCAACATATCAGTATCTGCATTCAGTATTAAACCTGTTGGATTATTCCTTTTTTTTTAATCCATTCAATCGTGCCTGATTCTCGGAGACTGCCTGGACAAGTCCTTCCAGTTTTTTTGGCAAGTTTTTCAGAAGTGGTTTGCCATTGCCTTCTTCCTAGGGCTGAGAGAAAGTGACTGGCCCAAGGTCACCCAGCTGGCTTTGTACCTAAGGTGGGACTAGAATTCACAGTCTCCCGGTTTCTAGCCTGATGCCTTAACCACTACACCAAACTGGCTCTCCCTGAATTTTTAGGTAACACTAAATAAATATTGTTCATAGCAGTGTTGATTATGTGCCATCAAATCATTTTCAACTCCTAGCAACAACATATGTAGATAGATTTTCTCCATGACGATCTATCCCTGACCAAGTCCTTCATGTCTTCTAATAGTGCACCCATCACCACTGTAATTGAGTCCATCCTCTTCTTCTCTTTCCTTCCACCGTTCCCAGCATTAGAGCCTTTTCCAATGTGTCCAAAATAGGATAATTTGAGTGTGGTCATTTGTGCCTCTAGTGAGAATTCTGGGTTGATTTGTTTGATGATCCACTGGCTTGTTTTCTTGGCTGTACATGGTATTCTCCATAGAACTGTTAAGTTCCAAATACTGTAGTATCTATCTTTCTGAATGTATTAACATATTTCTCTAGAATTTATGAATTGTCATTGGGAAAACAATGGTTTTATAAGCTTTATAATTTTTTATGTGCTACTATTACCAATCCCATTTTTATATTTAATATACCAATTACTATAATAAAAGTCAATCTGTATATTGTATGTTGTATATTCCATGTGGACATTTTTTGGGGGGTGGGGAGGATAGAGAAATATTCTTAGAATTATATGAATGTGGGTAAATTGGTAGACAGCAGGCTATCAGTGTTCATTATAGTTCTCTTTTACTCCCTTTTTGCCTTGAATAATGCTGGAAGTGTATGTGACCCCTAACATGGTAAGTGTCTTTTTTAACATGAAAGTAGAAAATGTTCTCAGGGTCCCTTGTGCATCTTTACATTTAATGACAAATTGACTGCTGCAGATTTTCTCATACAGTACTGTTGCCATAAGCAGTAAGGATTTTTCTCCAAACTTGCTTGGGAAGCAGCCTAGAACAAAAGACCATGGATATCACTTCTGCATCATCAGCACCCTTCCAAATATGAAATAGAACACAAATATACTCTTGGGACATCTGCAGAGATGCAAAATGAGTGTCACACAAGCTATCATAAATCTACAGAAACATTTACTTTTATTACATCAATATGTTACCATTTATTAAGATTATGTAATTAAGGACAAATAAACTTTTTATCATTTTTCTTTTGTTATATTTCTAATATGTCCAACATCCAAAGTTGTATCAGCAATTACAAAACTGTTTAAAAGAGCAAAAATAATAATGTAGTACATCTTTTTGATTTTTCTCAATAGAATTCATAGGTAAGAGAACCACTATTTTTTGTAAAGATCTGTACTCTCTGGTGTGGCATTTGATATTTTCTAAATCCTGTAAAAGCAAAACCACATCCACTTATCAAATACCTAATCCTAAACAAATAGCAACTTTGGAAATGCAAATCAAATCAAAACAAAATAAAGCAGTTATTTAAATGCCCAATATGCAGCAACTAGCCTAAGAAGTAAATGGATAAAATAGCTAGACATAAACAATGGTATTTGTATCCAGCTCCACATGCACATGCAATGATCTCAGTAATCATGACACTTAGAAATATTAACAGTTTCATAATTCATTTCCATGAAATAATTAGTAGAAGATTATTCCTAAACACTCTATAATCAAATATGAGGATTTTTTTTCTGCAATGTAACCCAAATTACTAATTTTTCTTTTTAATTTACTGAATATCAGCTGTTTCCCAGGTCTACTATCAACATTCTGAGATTTGCCACATTCCTGTTCTTACAACTGCAGTATTATTCAGAAACTTATTATATTGTTATGTATTCTTTTTTGAAGAATGCTCAGCAAATGCTGGTGGTTTAAGGTCAAATTTTATCCAGAAACTTAAGAATTGTCCAAATGTTGTTGTAATACATATGTAGTTCCAAGCAAAGATGCTTTTTGTAAGGTGAATGTTATGAGGTTGAATAATTAGCTTTTTTCAGCTGTTTTGACAATTCTAAACAGCTCCTAATGTTCCAATAAATATGGGAAAAACTTTTGCCAGTTTTATTGCGTGATATCTATATTTCAATTTTTAGTCCTGATATTTTACAGTCCTTTCCTTACCCTACTATCATTTGGTGTTGCCACATTTATAATTAAAACTTGCTTTTTTTCAACTACTATGATGTCTGGAATGTTATCATTCCATATGAATAACAGATGTTAGTCCATCTGAATTCAGAATTCCTATAAATCTTTTACCTGATCATTCTGGAGTGCTTTTTCAACATTATGGTTATACCAAAATTTTGGCATATCAAATCCAATGTACCATTTTTGCCACATAATCATGTGTCTGGGCAATTTTGCTGCAGCTGCTTATTAAATGGTCCACAGTCTCATCATTCTCTTTGCATAAACTACATTTGTTGTTGTCGTTTATTTTTGTTTTTATGGCATTTGTTGTCAGTGCTTGTTCTGGTGTAGAAAACATTAATCTTTCTGTTTTGTTCTTGGAGAATCCAGCCTGAAGCCATCACCAAATTTTGTTACTATTCACCTTGCCTTCAATTTCTTTCAGGTATTGACCATGCAGAGGTATATAATAATAAGACAGTAAATGCTGCCTCTGCAAAGAAGCTGAAGTGGACCACCTAGTTAGCTGCTGCAAGAAGATCGCACAGATTGACTACAAACAACGACATGACAAAGTAGCAACAATGGGGCATTGGAATATCTGCAAGAAATACCATTTGCCTGGTAAGAAATACCAAAGTGCCCTGGGACTTTAGAATTCAAACAGACAAGCCCCAGCCCCAGAACTTAACAACTGTTGATAAGACAAAATAGTCTGGATAGTGGACATTGCAATACCTGGAGACAGCAGAATAGAAGAGAAACATCACAAAATACAAAGTCCTGCAAACAGAAGTAGAACGACTGTGGCAAAAGAAAGCAAAGGTAGTACCAATAGCGATAGGCACCTTGGGTGCAATCCCAAAACATCTGCAGCACAACTTGAACCCCATCGGCATTGGCAAAATCACCATTAGTCAATTGCAAAAAATACAAAAAAAAATCAAGGCAGGGACATTTTCAGTTTCTTTCTCATGCTTTCCACTTTCGAAGACTGCATTACCTTTTCTCCTCCCTTATTACTTCTTCCCCTTCCATCTGTACTTTTTTGAGGCTGTCTCCCAGTAATTTCATGGTCACATCCATATCATTTTCTTGCCAGCAGTATGGAAGTGGTTTGTCATTGCCTTCTTTCAGATTTGTTTGTTCGTTTTTCTATTCCTTAATCCAGCCTACAATTTATTATTTTCTTGTGGTCTCCCATCCATTATTAACAAGGCTTAACCCTACTTAGTTTCAAAGTCCAAAAGAAATTGCCCAGAATCTACCATCTGCTGAGCATTTGTAAACATTCCACCTGTTCGAATACACTCCTTGGCATAGCTGAGAATAAAGGAGCATTCCCAGGATGCATAGCTACTTTTCAGAGGTAGTGCAACTCCATCTAGAGCTGGCTACACTTCAATTCCTGTGACTGGTTTCCTACTGACAAACAGCTTGTTCTTTCCTACAGCTCATTTTCAAATACAGGCAATGTTCAAGAATGCTAATTTCTTCCTTAAAACTGGATGGAAAGAAACAGCAAACTCCAAAGTTTCATGCAGATATTGAATAGCCTAAGAGACAAGATGGAGCCCAATGAATACTATACGTCAATGGCCTAGCTGTCAAAAAGTAGTCCCCCTGACTTACTTTCTGAACACTAGCAAAATAATGTCCAGTCTTGCCAGGCCATCCAGGATACCATATAGCTGGTACTGAAGTTGAACAACAGGGCACAGTATTTTACATTCTAATAATTAATGCCAACACCACAGGTAATAAGCAACCTACAATGCAGGAAAGTGCAGCAAGAACTTCAGAATGAAGGAATTTAACCAAACCACGCCCTAAGGGTATACATATCATTCAAAAATAAAAAGGTCCTAAACTTATTCCCAGATATCCTTTTCATCTAGGCATCTGGAAATGAGCACAGGGATTTAAGCAAAACATTACTCTTTGTGGTATATTGCCAGTACTAGGATTCAATTAGGCTCAGTACCTAAGCATTAAATCTCAGGCCTTCTGGAACAGGAACGGTTCTCAGTTGTCCCTGATACAATATATGGCCACCCTATGGTTGTTTCAGTAAGTGCTAGGAGAGGAATTGGGATGTGACCTGGCAGGAAAGAAGATTGCTGCATTGTAGCTAGCTAATGATATTTTGAAGTTTACAAATATTCTTGTCCAAATGCAGTGATGCTACGGTAATACAATTCTCTGAGACCAGAAAGATAGATATTGGTAATCTGTTCTCCTGAGAAATATATATTATATAAATTCCATTTAACAGGCAGCTTAATTTATACCATTCCAGTATTTTCTTATAGTCCCAAATCAGTTTACTGTTTTATATCAAGGACAAACTACGGGGTGATAAGCTTATGTATAATAGAAATGCAAATGAAGATCAGCTCAAAATAAATGCTGTTGCTGAGATCAATGAGGAATGATGAAATAATAGGTACATTGTAAGGAAAGAGAACTGCTCTAACATCCTAATGATGCCTGGTGATCACATCTTCTAATGAAGATTCCCAAGACGTCTTGTCTCTCCAATCCTGGGATCTCTCTAGATCAAGCTGAACCCAGGCTTAGTTAAGAGCAAAATATTTTAGGATTTCAGTGGCTGTGAAGTAAATGGCTACAGTTATTAGGTGTACTGCCCTCCCCCAACAGTTGGTATGCAGTTTGGAGATCCTTTCACTCATGGCTCCTGCTTGAAGAGCAATGGCAGCCATGGCTCGGAGGACCTTTGCACAGGTTCATTTTGTGTGCCACTTGTTCCTGTTTCTGGATCAGAAAATCCTACTCAAAGTAACTTAGTGACCTCCCTCTTAGATTACTGTAATGTGGTCTATATGGGGCTGCATTAAAAAACATTCAGAATCTGCAACTTGTCCAAAATGTGGCAGTATGGGGAGTTTTAGGTGGTCCATAATACACTCATATAATACAGTGGCTCTGCAAGCTACACTGGTTTCCAGTGAGCTACCAGTTGCAATTCATGGTGCTAGTTTTCTGTAAAACCCTACATGGCACAGGGCCAGGTAATTTGCAAGATTGCCTGTCTCCAATTGTTTCTGCTCACCCAGCCAAAACTGACAGGATAGACATGTTCCAGGCCCCTTCCATTAATCAATGCCAATTTCTGGGATCCAAGAGTTATGCTTTCTCTGTTGTGATGTCAGCCTTGGAAATCTGGATGGTCCCAACCCTGTTGGCCTTTTGTAAGGTACTAAAGACCTGGTTGTTCCCTCAAGCATTTGGACCAGGATGTTAGGCAAGACTTGCTGCTTGGTTTATGGTTGTTGTTTTTTTACTGATCGTAAAATGGAATGATTTTTTGGACATGTTATATTGATTATGGTTGAAATGTTTTAATTAATTGAGTTGTTCTGTTATTTTCTGGATTTAATTACTCGTTCACTCTCCAGAGACATTCTAGTAAAAATGGGTGGCTGTAGAACATAATACAAATAGGGTGATCGGTGCTAGGCAAGGGAGCAGAGATTTAAAAAGCTGGAGTGACATGTAGAACAACTGGTGCATAATGCCAATAAAGAATTGTTACTTATTACTCCTCAGAGGAACATGACATGAACCAAAGTGATTAACTAGAAAAAGTTTTGGGTAAAATGCTAAATGAATATTTAATACTCCTCCAAAATTCTGCAGGGGATTCCAAAATGCAAAATAGATTCCATAATATACTAATTGCATGAACAAAGAGGAGAACAACACTACTATTATCCTGGTTTCTTAGAAGCCATAACATGGTATCTGAGGTGGCACAGAATAGTGGCCCTTGGCAGAGTCCATTTGAACTCATGGCTAATAGAGAAGAATGAGTAATGGTGCCTCCTCTATCTTCCAATGTTTAGCTAAAACTGTGCTAAATTGATTTAAAAATGTATAAAATGCGGAACAAGATGGGAATATAGAGATACACATTTTCTTTTTAAAAAAATGCTGCAAGCCACTTTTGCCCTAGCTCAATATCTTTTTTGCACATATAGAATGCACACACACACACACACACACACACACACACACAGAGGCAGAATATCTGTTCATTTATGTTCATACAATTTCCTAGAAATTATGCCTCCCACCTTCCTGCTCTTTGTGTGCTACACACTTTTTTTGTTTTCAAAGACAGACAGTACAATTGATACTATACAACACTGTTGACATTCATATCAATGAAGCCAAATGCAAACACAGATGGTTTCCACCAACGAATAGAACTGAAAATAATAGTGTGCCATCTGAGGCCACAGACTTACAGATTCCAAGAGGAGAAAACCAAGATAAAAGAAATCTGATTATTCCAGATGAATCAAAGTGATCAGCTTAAAGCACAGCTTACTCTGTCTGGCACTCTGTCTGCTGCACTACGAAATTGATTCACTGTAGAACACAGCTCTGAGCAACAGATGCCCTCAAACCATTTCTTTATGTAGTCAGGAGAAAACAGCATTCCACACCATTAAGTAGAAACATACTGAAGAATATTTTAAACACTCTCACCAATGGGCAATTTCTCCGATAAATGTGGGAAAACTGAATCAGCTGCATCATTTCTCCAATATTTCAAGTGAATAACCTAGTACCTATTTTAGAAAATTACAAAAGTAAAAGGTATGCAATATGTAACATTTCATGAAATTCTGCTCAAACTTAATCCAACATAACTACTATTATTATCAAAGTAATAATTAGTTTCTGTCAATATTTTTACAAAGGGACAGGAGCCAATTCAGAAACGTACAGGGTCAGTACTCCAGTACTCCTACTTCCATTCTTTCACACACATCATAAAAGACATGATTTCCTTAGGCAGAGAGCCATAAACTTAACAACAGAGAAATATGTGCTCATAAGATAACCAGTGAAAACTCCACAGTTCAGACTGTTTGTGCAACTTAAATGTGGACAACCCGATTCATATGATGGCTGCTGTGCTATCAAAATGGAATAGTTGCCCATTGTAAGCTGGTGCAAGAACCAGACCAAATTCCTATTGTTATTTTGGCTGCAGAAACTGAAAAACCATCATATGAACTATCAAACTACCAAATAGGCCTGTGTGAAGTGCGGTTGATTTATTCCAACAAAGCAATACAGGCCATGGAAGTACAATGGTTTGCTTTACGAAAGCAAAGAAGCCACCTGAATTAGGACACCCAAGACAGCTGATGGCACATACTGCACCATGGACAGTCTTCAGCATGTGCCCAGGGGACTCCATGCTTCTTTCGGCCTTGTTCCATATTGTGAATTCTGAAGAGAAGGCTGAGAAGAGCTCCAAAGCAGAGTGAGGAGAAGAAATGTTGTCATTTCAGTTCCCTCTTAGAAATGAAAGGATCATGTTGTTTAATGAAACAGATTAAAAAGGGTCCACAGTTTGAATCTTCACTGAAATGAAGCACTCTTTCAAAGTTACACTCAGCCCTACTGTCAGATATCACCCCTTGGAACAGTAACTCCAAGTCGTGACTGCTCACAGGAGCTACAGCGAAAAAAATGGAGGAAACAACATGCTCAGAGGAATCCCAATATTTCTATTTTGAGTTTTTAACCATAAATGGGAAAATGAAAAGAAAAAAAATCAAACAAAAATATTGGAGCTAATTAGGAAAACTGCCAAACGGTTGAAGGTCAACAAATTAAAGGCGCTGTTGGAAAATCATAAACATATGAACAGACTTTTAAAAGCTGGAACACAGAATTGCAATGTATGAGAAAATATCAGACTATAATAAAATATTAAGTAAAATCAGAGCAACCAATAAGAGGATGGGGCAGAAATATGAATATTACACATGTGTAAAATTTTGTAAGGAGATGATCTGCTCTGAATTTCACAACTCCATACTTTCATCATAACAAACAAAATATCTTAAAGGATGTTAATAGATAATTAATTTATTATTAAATTAGTTATAAATTCTTAAATAAATAAAAATAAATCATTCTACACATATGGCTGAGTTTTGCAATCATCCTCATGTTCTAAGATGAAGCTGCTACATAGTGATAGGCAATTTCCCACTAGTAACACACAAAACTGCACGCCCCAGCAAATCAAAACAAATTATTTTCCCCACAGAGCTATTTCCCCAAAATTAATAAAATATTTCTTTCAAGCCAGACTTCAGATTCCATTATGCTTCTGCGATGTTCGTGGAACACAACAGGATCCAGTGCCTGCTCCAAGACCTGAGCAAAAGCCAACATCCCATTCACCCACGTGCCCCCTTCTTCAAATAAGCCTCTTCCCGCTTCCATTTATCTTTGTTTGGCTTCAGTAGCAATAGCAGGAGAAAGGAGAAAAGTCCCTCTGCCTCTTTCATTCCTAATGCATCATAGGTTGCTCTGGCTTTAATAAGACAGAAACGGTGAATACTAGATTACCAACTTTAGTCATACCCATGCCACATAGGTTAGGGAATACCAGTCACTTTTGGTGAATTTTGGCTACAAGTGGAACCAAAATCCAGTTTTACCCCATATGGTAAATCTATTTTATGCAAGTTAGATCTTCAATCTACCTTGGAAGCCAGCATATTGATGCCCACATTTTTCCAACTACAAGGTATATGGAGGGTACTGATATACATTCAGAATGTAGCACTACCCATTCCACATAATAAATCCTACAGAAAACTCTGAAAGCTTCTGCAAGTTACTGCAAAGTTTCATTGCAAACCTGACTGCAGGTACTCATTTTGCCTTCATAAATAAAATCAGAGAATTTGATGAAAGGCAGAATTGGAACATGGCAATTAAGATTATTTCACAGAACTGCTTAATTGAATGCACCCTATGCTTTGGATCTTGGATTCCTCTGACAAAACAATTTGCAGTTTAAGAGACATCACTACAGTACAGCAGTTTCTGGATTTTAATAAAAGACAATGTTCAAAAGAAAGAAGAGCAGCAGGAGCTGAAATCTATTTTTTTCTAGTAGAATGTACAATATTTTCTTGAGATGATGTGAAACATATTTCCACTTTATTTTATATGGGGAACATCAGTTCATTTACTGATAACACATTCATATAATTAATTACATTTATAACTTCCTAGTTGACTATGATGCTCACAAGTTCTACTTAATACAAAATGAATATGCTGTTATGGAGAGCACCAATACATAGTGAATATTTCAATGATTTTGCTTCTGCGTAATTCTCCCAGCATAAAAATGTATATGTAACCCAACCTATTGATTACTATCCAGATAAAATCATACTACAGTTAAACTTGCTTTAATGGACCTTAGTTTAACAGGTGCAGGATACTATGGCCATGTATTTCATTTGGATCCCAGTCCCACCAAGACATTAAATTGACAGTCTGCCTGTTACATTGAGGTTTTACTGCAAATGATGCTTTTTACACCAATTATGTAATTATGCAAATTACTTAAATTTGGATTTAATGGGCATCTGGAATTAATGGATATCCCCTCCTTCTCAATGGTCCATTAAATCAAAATGTTACTGTAGGCTTTTGTTTTGCTTTTTTTAAAATCCGAGTGCCTGGGCCATCTCTCACTTAGATTACTGCAACAGCCTAGATAACTACTGTATCTCATCCTATACGACTTGCCCAGAATTTGCAACTGTCATTGGAAATTTCTACTGTCATGCTTCAGCATGGCACAGCTCCAAATCTAGGTTCTCCCTTTATTCTAGAATTGACACCACTTAGCTAGTGTAGATACTTTATTGCAGAGAAGAATGAAGCCAACTACAAGAGAACATCTACTTACTGCAGTACAGTATAGAGCAATCAGAGCCTACACACACACACACACAGTACATACATACATACATACATACATACAAATATACACATACACACACACACACGCTTATGCTGCAGGGATAGCTTTTTTCTCCTGCCTTTCCAAGTTAATGGCTCTTTGACTGTTGTCTTCAAGGTCATAAAAGAAACTGGGATTTGTTGACATAATGATCATCACCAACCTGAGAAGTTCTGGACCCGTCATGCCAGCTTCATTTCTAACATATGTGCATCCAGTATTTTTAAGTTATTAGTTAGGAACACTGCAGTTATAAAATCACTTTCTAAATTGGGGTTATATGGCCCCCCACTTGTAGTTTTAGCATTTGTAGTAACAGTCTAATATAGTCCTTCCCTAGCACTTCATGTTACTCTAACACAGGGGTCGGCAAACCGCGGCTCGCGAGCCACATGCGGCTCTTTGGCCCCTTGAGTGTGGCTCTTCCCCAGGCAGGCGTGGCGGGCGCAGGCGCGGCAGCGGGTGTGGTGGGGGCAGGTGCGGCAGCGGGCATGGCGGCAGCAGGCCCTAAGTGTGCACGATTGGCCCGCAAACTCCCGCCCGCAAACCCCGCTCCCGCGCTGGATTCCCCACCAGCTTTACCGGAAGAGAAGCGACTGGAGCAGTCGAGCCTCTTTCCCTTCTCCTTCTTCCAAACCTCCCCCGCCCCCTTCCACGTGATTGGCTCCTACCCGCAAACCCCACCCCCTTCCATGTGATTGGCCCCCGCCCGCAAACCCCACCCCCTTCCACACGATTGGCTCCCGCCCACAAACCCCGCCCCCTGGCCCTCGAGTGATATTATAAATTTTATAACTGTCAAAATGGCTGCTGGCATAAAAAAGTTTGCCGACCCCTGCTCTAACACAATAGTATGTAGTTTATTTGTTTAAATAATAGAATGTGTTAATGAGGTAAAAGGGGCCCCACTGTAGCCATGGGCCATAAAAAAGGAAGATAAGAAATGTTGCTTTTTGCTAACAGGAATGAAATGTGTTAAAAGAACAGGATGACCCCAAGGTCTTCTAACTTTCTTGAAAGATCAAAGCATGGCCATTTCGGAAGGATTGCTCTTTGCTTTTCTCTCTGCTTTTGATAAAGGCATGTTCATTATCTCTTGCTAAACCTGCTTGCACATAGAAATGCCAAGGGAGAAGGGAAAAGAAGGAGGTGATAATAAAATTCCAAGCTATTGCCTGTAAATTGTGTGATTGGTTATTATACTCGTGATGTATAAGTACGCTATATAAAGCCTTATAAATTTACACAAAGTTGTTCAGCCCACCTCTGCTCAACCCAGGTTGCGTGTGGGGAGGGGGCTCACCCAGCTTCCCTGCTTGGGCAAATAAAAGCTGTTTTTCTTTTGAAACCTCCGTCTGAGTCTCTGTTTGGTAGTTTGGGATCTCAGATTCTTCCAGGAATCCAGGGGTTGGCCATACAGGGTCACATTAATACTTCCTTTATTATGCTTTATCAGGCATCATAACTGAGGGTTTTTAAAAAGTTTTTTCCTACAATGAAAGCTTTCGCTTCTATTTTTATCTTATAATTTTTGTAGTTTTATTTTGCTTTATTGCACTTTTTGTCTCTTATTGTATATCACCTTGAGTGCCTAGTGGATGGTAGTGTGATTTATAAATATACCATTTAACTAAATAAATAAAAGCATTTAGTATAAATAGAAAGCACAGATTAAATTCTGAGAAAGAGGCATCTCTTTTCTGGGGAAAAAAGAAAATTTGTTCTTTCTATTTCCATTATTGATATGTTAAAGTTTTGATATTTTAATTTAACTAGATTATTACATATCTTTATAATATTTCTAAAATCCATCATTATAAATACTAAAACACTTTCCTCTAAAATGAATAGAATTTATACTTACCAGGTGTGAAGTTGTACTGTGCAGAAAATCCTACAGATTCAAGTTCACCATCAGCAAAAAATTTAATCCACAAGAATCTGCCACTGGATTTTATTTTAGGTGGATTTTGTTGTCCACAGAAACGACCAATAATTGGAGAAAATCCAAAAGGTCCATCCCGCACTTCAATATGATCAAATTTACACTCCCAAGAAGGCTCTATGGAATATTTCTCATCAAAGTGCAACTCAATGCATTGTCTTGGGGCAGCTGAAAAATTAAAAAAAAACCTTTTCATAATTTTATGCACTGAAATGTATTTGCTTCTAAATGCACTGTTTCTAAACTTGTATACTACAGTATTTTATGGGGATTTAAGTTTTGTTTAGGCAAAGTAACTTACTCTACTCAGAGCTATTATTTCTAAGCAGAAACAGAATGCATTTCAATAATAATATCAGTTGGTTTTCCTACTAAACGTATTTCTTATTTTTAAAAGTCTTGGACTTTGTGTTGTAGGACAAATAAAATTGGTAACAGTATGGCACGGATGCTAAAAAAATGTGCATATGCACCTAAATCTTCTTTTGCTACTGCTTTTCTTGCAACCTATCATATAGGTAGGCACCATAATACAGCATTGTTTTGTTGAACTCTGCTGAACTTTCCCAAACTACAAAATTTTCAGCATATTTTCTGACCCACTAAATAATATACGAATTGAAATCCTGTTCTATAAAGTTAAAGAAGTAATATTGAAAGAAAACTCAAATGCTGGCTCTTCAGCTGTTTTTTTTTAATTTTGTAACCCAAATGATACAGCTGAAGAGCCAGCATTTGAGTTTTCTTTCAATATTACTTCTACTTTAAATTTTGTAGCTTGGGAAAGTTCAGCAGAGTTCAACAAAACAATGCTGTATTATGGTGCCTACCTATATGATGGGAATGTATACATACAGTAGAAGGAGAAGAGTTTATGAACCTTTTAATTTTGTAACCCAAATGAGCTTGCTATCACAAATTTGCAAGCTTTCAAGTTTAACAAAATGGAAACATTAAAGGTGATTAAAGAGATATTAACTTGGTAACTGTGGATCAGACTTATGCATTATTTCTGCTGCAGACTTGTAGAGAAATATTTTCCCCTTATCTAAAGCTTAATGTGAAAAGCACCAGATATTTTAAACTGGCTGCATCCTATTCCTACATACATGTTACATCCGTCGTTTGTCAAGTGCAGAATCCAAAACCATATTACATTCTTAAAGATCTGGCTTTTGCAATCTCATTGATAATGAAAAACATAGCAAATACATTGACAGTTTGAGTCACTAATGAATCACACAAATGTTCTTGCTATCAATGGAAGAATGTTCATACTATGGAGGATGTCCATATATGGAAATTCCATCTGTTCTCCCCCATCTCCTGCTTCCCTTTGTGGCCCTGACAATTTGTTTTTCAGAATTATGGAACCCTCTAGAACAGCAAGGTAGGTGTCATAGGTGTGTGAACTTCTGCCAATGGAAACAAGGTTTACATTTAATACTTCAAATTAAAAATGCATTTTAATTCCCATGATTGTATCTCTGACTGCTACACTAAAGCAGCACTACTGTACATGCTAGTGTTCATTGAATAGGCAATATTTCAACTTTCATATGTTGTATTGTTTATCTTGTAGAAATGCTTAAGCTTTAGAATCTGTCCGATTCATAACTGGACTTCTGGATAAACAAAACAGATTGAATTACTGTGAAACTAAGAATTTTTCAAGCTCTTGGAATAAGGAATAAGTTCACACACCAAATTAAAAGCATGGAACTGATAACATTAGATTTCTTGTTTTAGAAAACTTTATCAAAGAAGGATGTCTATTTTAATAAGAATGTTCATTTTTCCTCCAAATAAATTTCTGTACAAAATAATACTAGGCTCAAATTAATTATGTGAGAATTAATACAATTCTTCAACAATTAGTTAACTGCAGCAAAGTTGGAGTTCAATGTTGTTTAGTGGTTATGCTAATTTTGTAGCTCAGATATACTAGCCTATCCCATGAAACCTTACTACGTTTTACTGCCTGACCTTTCCTAACCCACAAAGTGCCTCAGCCCATCAAAAGATACATATTTTAATTTATCTCTAGTCCTGCTAGAGCTACTATACATCCTGAAGGTGAATCACTGCAGAGATTTTATGAAGATATACATCTTCATGACATTTGCAATACGGGCCAGTGGAATGAATAAATGCATACATACACACATACATACATACACACACACACACACACACACACACACACACACAGACACACACACAGACACCCATCCATCCATCCATCTTCATTCCTCTGGCCTATATTGCAAGTGTCATCTCAGAAAAAAAATATTTTATGATAGTTTCTTTCTTCTCTCTCTCTCTAGCAATAGTGAAAGCAAATATGCAAGAAAATGTTGCAAATTACATTGGTTGTGTAGTACAGCTGTTTTGCAATGAGCTTTTACTACTTGAACTCTTAGCAATCTTTTTAATTTAGGTTCTAATTACCTTTCTTCAAAGAGTCCTAATAACATGGAAAGATTGCTTAATGCCTGCATGTCTTGTCATCTTTTTCATCTAATTATCTTATAGAAGTGCTGCCTTGAGGTTTTACATCTGCTTAAAAAGTCTTGGGGTTCTAACAAGAAGCAGAGGAATAGATGCAGTGAAATAGGCCCATACAATTAAGGCTTTAATTCTTACTAGCCTGTAATTTCATGTAGCTGACAGCTGAAGCTAAGCAAAAAAAAATCTGTTTCACTTTAACAGAATGCCTTGAAATGAAAGATTGATCTAAACATCTCTCCTGCATAACTGGGAGCCAGTATCACACAAATGGATTGGAATAATCCTTGATATCTCCCATTAGTCAGCAGTGAACAGGCTAATAAAAGGAATTTGGAATTTAAAAGACTTCAATGCCAAATCAATCTCAAAATCTAAAACAGCAATAAAACCCCATTTGGATACAATTTAGATTAGCTAAAATGGGTATAATTAAATTCTTTTTTGCAACAGCCTGAAGTTGGAACCTGAGCTCTTTGATTTTTAATGCATTCTGAGCAAATACTAAATTTTTATTTAGCATGATATGTGGGTATTACAGCAAAATTATACAGACCACTACTAAACTTTGAAGCGGACAATAAGGAAAGGTTAAAGGTAGTATGGGAAAAATAATTAGGGACTAAATTTGAGGAAAATATAAATTTTTCACTCTTTGAGGGAACAGCCTCATTTTCTTTATCCCCCAAAATACAACAAAAGCATCTTAGACCAAATTATTTCTTCATATGACACAGTTATTCTGCATCATGTAAGAAAAAAGGAACTTTCTTTAGAATTTATGGTGATCTTGTAACATAGTACTGTCTTTATATAGATAAGACTGAGAACAAAATAATATATCAAGCACCACCAATACTGCAACCAGGACTTTTAAATACATTTAGAGTCATGAATAAACATTCCAAAAGCAAAGGATTAATGCAGAGCTTTCCAAACTGTGTGTCGGGACACATTAGTGCAGGGCTTTCCAAAGTGCCGCCGCTGGCGACACACCCGGCGGCGGCAGCGGCGACACGCACGCGCACGGCGGCGGCGTGGGGGGGCGTGCGGCGGCGCGCGCACACGGCGGCGGCGCGGGGGGCGTGCGGCGGTGCGGGGGGCGTGCGGCGGCGCGGGGGGCGTGCGGCGGCGCGGGGGGTGTGCGGCGGCGCGGGCGTGCATGGCGGCCGCCATGCACGCGCGCGCCGCCGCTTCCAGGTGGTGTGGCGACACACCACGCTGTGTGTGGCGACACACTTTTGTGTCGCGACACACAGTTTGGAAAGCTCTGCATTAGTGTGTCGGCTGCAGTGCCTGGGTGTGTCACGGCTGCTGCTGCCTCCCAGCCCTGCCAGGATTCCGTGCAGGTCCTAGTGCCTGCCTTGTGCCTTGCTGCCTCCAAACCTGCTGTGATTCCGCGCAGGTCCTAGTGCCTGCCTTGTGCCCTGCTGTAAGAGTGTGTCGCGAAATGATGCCCTGCTGTAAGAGTGTGTCGTGAAATGATGCATGTCTAAAAAGTGTGTCACTAACTTGAAAAGTTTGGAAAGCTCTGGATTAATGTATTTGCTATAAATGGTAGAAGTTATTTGACTGAAGGAGTTAAATCCCAACCATAGAAATATAGGAGACTTCTTTCATCAAAGATCTCATACAATAAGAGTGTGGATGCTGGTCTTTGTGAAAAATATAACTTATGAATTACAACCATTAGAGAAACATAGTGGAAAGTACTTTGGAACAAGTTCATGTCTTCTTCAAATAGTCAAAATATCCACTACCTAAAGAAATTCAGAAGCTCTGGTAATAAAAAAGAAAAACAAGTGTACCTTCTGACGTTACTGTATGGATAATATAACTAACTATAGACTAGCAGGTTTGATATATATATATATATCAAACCTGCTAGTCTATAGTTAGTTATATTATCCATACAGTAACGTCAGAAGGTACACTATATATATATATATATCAAACCTGCTAGTCTATAGTTAGTTATATTATCCATACAGTAACTTCAGAAGTTATATATATATATAAATTATATATATATATATATTTTAAAAGTAATTGAACAGCAGAAGCCAGAATAATTTTTCTTTCAAAGGAGGTTTCTTTTTCCCTTTATATGTGAGAGGAATTAAGGAGTATTATCACTTAAGCAGGTAATTTTATATATGTACATTTGGATTAGCAAATCACCATCATGATTCAGCAAACACCGTACAGCAAAAGTAAAAGAATAAGGACTGTAAAAAATATGACGGTCTTCAGGAAACAATTTCTGCTAATTCTATATAGCTTCCAATCTATTCGGAGCATCATGACACATCTGGTACAAGGAATTTAAAGCACTCCATGTTAGGAAAAAATAGTGCTACATATCACATTTAAAAAAAATAGTTTAAATGTTTTAGCAACTTTATAATATATGAGCATTATACAGGCACATTTCTTACAAAGAATGATTCGGCTGCAACTTCCTGTTGATACCCTTTGTGATTGACCTGGATTTGCTGCCAATAATTCTGAAATATTGCCAAAAGTCTAACTGTATTATGAACCATCCCATTTCTTATAACATAAAAGCAACCCCAAAAATCAGAGTGATGTGTAACAGCATTAATCTTATTGTCAGATTACTGTGTCTAAAAATGGAAGAGAATGCTTTCTATTTAATTATCAGCTTGCAAGCTTCTGCAGACTCTTCAGAAACGTATGCATTTTCTATGAATGCAAAGTTTTTCTTTCTTCATTTCCATTTTCTTCACAACTCAAGCATTAGCAAATAAGTCTAGTCATTCCATCCACAGCAGCAAGGAGAGTAAAGAAAAACAATGTACTGGATGGTAGCCTAACCTTCTGAAATGCTACTCTCGAAACGTAATCTTATTTTCTTTGGCTAAAAGGAGGGGTAGGAACTGAGACTTCTGCACTGAGGGTCACTGGCTTTGATATGGCACACATGACTGGGAGATCAAAGCCAGCCCACCTTTTGCATGTGTGCAAAGTGGACAATGCCCCTGGATAGAAAAAGATTCTAGCCGGCAAGAATAGAGCACTGCAATATCTCTGATTGTATCAATACAGTTTTCTGACCTGAAGTTTCTAGTGCTCCTAGCAGAGGAAGGTAAGCTGAAAAAAGGGCCAGAAGCTTCCTTATGTAGCTCTTTCCTTATGCTGTGGTTTATTTATTAGATATTTATTCTGCCTTTATTTTTGATCAAGGTGGCTTACTTAATAGAGTTCTTGGTGCTCTCTGAGTTTGGTTGTTTGCTTCATTATCCAAAAAGATGACATCATCAGTGCAAGAAGTTGGGTAACATCTGCAGGCAAACAACCACACTCAAAGAGCAGCAAGAACTCCACTGAGCTACATATATTCTCTTCTATTGGAATTACTTACTTAATGCCCCTGTCCCCTATTGTCCCCACAACAATAACCCTGTGAGGTGGGTTGGACTGAGAGACAGTGACTGGCCCAAAGTCACCCAGGCGGCTTTCATGACTAAGGGAGGACTAGAACTCACAGACTCCCAGTCTATAGTTCAGCACCTAAGCCACTGCATCAAACTGGCTCTTGGTTCAAACATGAGGGTGCTAAAGGAGCACTGGAAAGTCAAGAGAGAAGCAGCCACAGAATATAGTGATGTCTCTCTCCAAAATGAACATTTACACATTTTTACCTGACAGTTTCATCTCTTGTTTTAATAATCATTGCCAAAGGTACAACAAAAAATTAAGAAAAAGGAATGACTTAGATTACCTTCTATAATATAGACACATTCTCTGTCGGGAGGATATTTGTTGGGGTAATTCGGGGAAGTGAAAATACCTCCTTCTGGGTATTTTGTCCACACTCCACACTGAACTGTCTTTTGTCCTTCTGAATTGCTTTGCTTTTCTGGAAAAGAAGGGGGAAAAGGAAGATGAGATAACAGAGGAGTGTAGCAAAAATGTGGCACACATTTTAATGCTTTTGCTTAATTCCATGATGTTATGTGAACATTTGTTTTCATCTGCTATGATTTCCTACTTATAGCACAGAGTCAGGGGTCTGTGTTTGTTAATCCAACCCTCAAGATGAGATCTTCTTTTACCACAGTTATACAAGAGGGAGGAAATTCCAGAACCTAAACTTTTAGAAACGCTTTACACATCCATGGTACATTGGGATATTAAATAGGAGTTTGTCAGTAGAGCTTAATAGGGCAGATCAAGGTTATAGTGAGTTCCAGAAAGGACTTCAAGCTGCTAAAGGAATACAAGAAGACAAACACAGTTCTAAGAGAAGAATAATGGCAGAAACTTCAAGAACAAAGCACAGCAGGATAGGATGCTATATAGTGGTGGCCTGCAATTAATGCTTATTTTTCTGCTTGACGATAACATAGCGTGCATGTATAACAAGTGCAAAGTTATAGTATTTTTAGGAAAAAATGAAAGAGGTCTGACGCAGTGACTACCAACACTCTCACATATAAGAAAATACCAAGAGTTCTTCATACTCCAGAAACTGGAGCCACTGCACTGTAGGTTAAAGAAGAAGAAATTGCATTATACATTATAAATACCTCTACCTATACAGAATCCAAAAAATGGCATGGCAACCCTACTGAAAGGATCTGAGCTGAAATACTGTAACTGGATGAAATAATAAAAATAATAATACGGCTGGAATGCATTACCAACCATCCAATCAGGAAAAGCTATGGATGACATTTTCCAAAATCAAATTACAGAATGATATAGTGGTAATGGGGGGACTTAATCACTTTGATATCTGGTGAGATGCAATTGCTACACATGGATTTCCAGGAAATTCCTATTTGGCTTTGGTAACAAGATATAAAAAAAGAGGAAAGCAATTGGATTTCTTTGATTTGATTTGACCAATAAGAAATAAAAAGTTGGTAAGATGAAAGTAGCAGGAATTGTTGGGGGAGGCAACCATATGATGGTAGAGTATTTGACTTAAGAAACATAAAGTCAAGTGAAAAAAAATGTGCCTCTGGCTGCAGGAAAGGTGATTTGAATAAACTCAGAACAATGATAATAGAATGTCCTGGCATGAAAAATTAATGGAAGAAAAGTTTAATATTAATGGAAGTTTCTAAAAAAGGAAATACTAAATATGCAATCATAAAAAATTCCAATTAAAGGGGAAATAAAAGAAGTCCATGCAGCTGCACAAAAAGCTCATAAGCAATCAAAAAATCAGAATCGACGCATATAGAAGGGGAAGGAAAGACGAATTATGAAAGAAGTATAGAAACAACCAACTCAGAATTGCAAAGATTAAAAGTGATATGCAGAAAAAGTTGTATTTACATATATGCAATTATAAAAGGAACAGAAAACTGGTTGCTTAAGAAAATGACAAACTGTTGAGAAGTGATATGAAAAAAGCCCTTCAGTTTTTTCTCAGAAAAGGATCTGTTTCTATTAAGTAAGCATGACTGAAGGGACAGGACAAAGGCTTCAAGATGACAGAAAAAATCTTAGGGAATACCTAAGAACCTTGAGTAAGATCACTTATTTTGTTCCAAATGAATTACGTCCTAGGTGCTGAAGGAATCTGCTGATGGATTTTCAGATTATATATTGGGAAAACAAAAACAAAACAAAACAAAACATGAAATACCAGAAGACAAAAAAAAAAAAAAAAAAACCTATCCCTGATTTCAAAAAGAGTGAAACAGAAGATCCAGAAAATGGTAGATCTGTAAATCTGATGTCAGTATGTCAGAAAATTCTAGGGCACATAAAAAAATGCAGTTATTACTGGAAATCCTGTAGGAAACATGGATTGTCAAAAATAACTCCTACCAGCTTAATTGTAGTAGATCATGGGAATGCTGTGGACAAATATATCTTGAATTCAGTAAAACATTTTATAAAGTACTTAACTATATTCTGACTAGTAAGCTGGTTAACTGTGGAATATGTGGCAGTAGTACTAGGTAAATACACGTAGCCTAAAACACTACTCAAAATGTGCTCAGGCAACATGTAATGAAGATAACCCTCCTAGTTTCTTGGCGTAGTCCATATCTGTGAATTGGAAAGGAAGATGAGTTTACTTACTTTCAAGTTTTATATAGGTGGTATTCGAGTTACGACCACTCATTCAGTGACCATTCAAACCTGTGATGGCACTGAACAAGGGGGACTTACGATGAGTCCTCGGAGTTATGGCCATCACAGCATCCCTGTAGTCACGTGATCATGATCTGAGTGTTCGGCGCCCAGCTCGCAATTACGTCTCAATGAGTTGCAGTCACGTGATCGCGATTTCCAACGTTCCCTGCTGGCTTCCCACAAGCAAATCAATGGGGAAGCCAGAAGTCACAGTCATGTGAGGTCCTCGCTTAATGACCCACACAGGCCTCACTTAACGATGGCAACCGGGACTTTGGCAACTCATGTGACGTCACACTTTACTAATGCATTACTTAGCGACAGCAGTTCCAGTCCCAATTGCTGTAGTAACCTGATGACTACCTGTAGCTATTTACTTATTAAGAAGTTTCTGTTTTTCTAGGGCTGAGGCAGAAATCTGACTAGCCATGTCCCATCAAGGGGGAAGAATGGACAAGATTGATCAGAACTGTTGTCCAAATCCCTGCTGTTCTAGGGCCTAGAAGATTTCCAAATCACACACATCAAATTTATCTGCGATGAGTTTTTATGGAATGTACAATAGTCATATTTTTCATAGACTCACTATATAACTGCATTTTTTTTCATTTTATATGAGCCATAAAACCTTCTTTAAAACAAAAAACAAAAAACGCCTACTTTCATTGTTTTGTAGCACAACCATTCCTTGCTACCAGGAGTTTTTGATCTACAAGAATACTTCTGTATTGAATCAGCACTGTGGTATATCCTGCTTGTGGTATTATGTGCCCTGAGCTTACTTGTTGTATTTATTTATTTGTTTGTCTGTTTGTTTGTTTGAAAAATATATATGGCTGCCCATGTAACTACTGTGTCTGAGCAGGCAACTAAAAATTAAAACCAGAAAACAATAGAACTCAATAATTAAAAGGAAATTTCAACCAAAATAATTATATACCCAGTTTTATTTAGTGATAGGTGAGCTTCCCTCAACTCAGTTCAGAACTGGGCCATCAAGTGAAAATATTTTTAGAAAATTCAATTTGTGTTTTTCCAGTGAGAGTTCTAAATCAGGAGTAGGCATAAGGTAGATCAGAACTTCTTGATACATAGATCTATGAGTGGCCTTCATTAGAAATACATTAGATATTTAGGATTCCAAATGTTCTAAAACTAGTGTCAACAAAATCTAACTTACTTTTTTCTTCTATATTAGTCAAGAAAGCTCCATATTTGTGTGTAAAATGTTTGTGATTTCAAATTCTGTCAAAATCATTTTTCAGCAATTCTATATCTATCTTTATGAATTCATCTTTTACATTTTGGACTGCTATGCAATATTGGTTGTACTGTATTACACAGTTAAGGTTGCCTGAGTTCACGTATCACGTTAAGCCAGAATGTAGTAGGTTTGGTTTTAACTGTGATTTGTAAACACAGAATTTGCAAACTAGGGTTTATGGCTGAATATGTGTTCTGAACCAGTCAGTGGTTTCCTCCACAAGCTTTGGCGATAAAAGATATGGCCTGAGTGAAATTTGTGAATCAGATCAGAAAATTATTGTTACTATTACTTTATATTCCAGTGGACTACAAATAGCATTTTTTTAAAAGTTATTTGCGGGTTATGAATTCCATTTGTATTCTCAGCCAGAAAGGAACTGTTGGAGATGTAATGCTTGCTTTGCATTTGAAAGCAGCAGCAGCACCTGTTCATTCATATTTCCAAGCCAAGAAGCATAAATGTTTGCAATGTCACCGATCCATCTTTTTTCTGGGAATTGTACTAGATTACGGTACTTTCTATTTCTTATGAGCTTGTAATTCACTGATTCCATAAGTATAACCATCCAATTCTAAGTTTGCCAAGTTTTATATAATCATTGGCCAGGATATGATTGAAAGGATGCTCTTATTTCACCTCTTCTGATCTCCTGATTCAAACAGAAACATGCTAGACTCTGCAGCTGCATTGGAATTCAGGAAATTTATTCACTAATTTTTGGTTAATGTGCTTCAGTACTGTTCTACATTTGGAAGTAAGATATGTGTTTTCAACATCAAATTTCATAGCCTGCTTTGACTATATTAAACACGTTTAGTGTTAAACACTACAAAAAAAACCTAATTTTTGAGAAAAATGTAAATCATTTTAAGCCTTAAGTATTCTTAAAAGAAACCAGCTCATAGGAATATTTTCTTCTAGAAACATACCTGCTCCTTTTTTTGTTGCCCCAGCCCAGTGTAGGATGATAAAACTTGCTACAACTGGAAAATATAAAATATATTAGTTGAAATGACAAATTACTTACAGCAATAAAAACAGCTAAATCATTCCACCCCAAAGGAGGAAATGCTAAACAAAGAACAAACAGTATATGTTGTGTGGCTGCACTTATTTTTATAAAAACATACGACTGAACAACAACAAAATAGTAGTCCTAAACAAAGTGACGACATATTCATAATAAAAGCCACATAGCAATAGGAACAAATGGACATATCTTTTCAAGCGTGAAACATTTTGACTCATGAATACTCAGAATTCAGTGAGAGATACTCTGAGGTGAGACCATTTAAATATATAGCCAGAGCTGCAATCCTATGCTACTTTCATAGGATAAGCCTCAGGAAAATCGATGGAACTTACTTCTGCATAAACTACACTGTAGATTTGAAAAAAAACCAAAACAAAACTAGATGCTACTTTATGAGCTTTTGGTATTAACTATGTCATGTAGTTATATGCACACCAGGTAGTTACCATACTTATTTAAATCTGACATTTAATTTGCCATAAGAATACTTAATAATAGTGTTGATAGATTTATCCAGGGAATCTGTCCTCCCTCCAGATGTTCCTGATCTACAATTCTCAGCATCTCATACCATGGACAATGTTGACCAGGCTGTTGGGAGCATAGGCATCTGCAGCAAACCAAAACTGCATCAAAATGACAAATATGTAGTGATGTCATGATGCAAACTCCATTTTTACAAATTTGCATTCTGACATCTGACACAAATACATTAGTTGCATTTTTGCCATCATACCACCACCACATATTATGGCCAAGTAGCCCAACACATTTTGTATAGTATCACCCAAATTTGCCCAGGGTTAGAAACTGGATGGCCAAGGTCTAAGGTGATAGAGGTGACATCTTGCAATGTTACTCGGGAGGTTTCTGAGGCTGTGGATCTAGAAGCAGAGAGGGCTTCCTGTGAGACTGTGTTCACCACCTGTAGACTTGATCCCTAGGTCTCCTGGCTGTCTATATCTACCAGGGAGGAGATGGGGACCTGGGTCTAGGGAATAATCAACACCTCACTGTAGGGATGAGATGGCAGTTGCTTTAAAAGAGGCAATGGTTTGCCCCCTTCTCAAGAAGCTTGCCCTGGACTCAATGAATTGGGACAACTACCACCCTTTCTCCGATTTCCCTTTTGGGGGAAGGTTGTAAAAAATTGGTGGGGCTGCAATTACAGAGAACCCTGGAAGAAGTGGATTATCTGGATTCCATGCAGTCTGAATTCAGTCCAGTTATGGGACATGACTCACATTGGCAAGTCTTGGATGAAGGGAATATCAGAGTATTTGTCCTGCTGAAAACTAAGTGGCCATCCATGGTAGCCTTCTAAGCCACCAGCAATAGTTAGCAGTAGGAAGACACCATTTTATTTAAGAGTAGTTCTAACCCAGCTGAGCTATAAGAAGAGATTGACCCATGAGGCACTCCATTATAGGATACTTTGTCCTCTCCTCCATTTTATTCAACATCTACATGAAGCTGCTGGATGAAGTCATCCAACAGTTTGGGATGAGCTTTCACCAATATGCTGATGATGCCCAGCTATATATCCCACCCAAGGTGAATGGGTACTGCATCCTAACATGGTGTCTGGAGACTGTGAACAACTGGATGGGGAGTAAAAGGATCAAACTTAACCCAGGCAAAATGAAGTGGCTGTTAGTTCAAACATCCCGATTCTGGGACTGTTCCATCTTTGACTCTTCATAAGGTTGCACTGCCTTAATATAGCAAGCATACAAACTGGGGGATCTTCCTTGACTAATAGTTCCTATTGGAAGAGCAAGTAGAAGCTTTAGCTAGTTGTTGCCTTTCCTGGAACAGTGCATGCTGGCTACTTTCACTCATGCTCTTATCATCTCTCAACCAGACTACTGAAATCTGCTTACATGAGACTGTCCTTGAAGACTATCTGGAAGCTTCAGCTGGTACAGAATGCAGCTTTCCATTTGATAACAAGCCACTATTGCCTCTCCTGCAAATGCCTATGCCTATGACTTGCAATCTAGTAATAACTGGAGTCCTGCCACTGAGTTTTCCAAACCAGCCCATTATTAGTTCAATGCATGGTCTAAAATCTTAATGCAGATTTCAATAAATCATATTCTCCAGTGTATAAAATACAGTTTAATAAACGCAACTATTGTTTAGCTAGTGTGGTCAAACATAACTACTCATAACGAGGAAAGTCCATTCTGAATATCTGGAAGGACACTTCAAGTCCTTCAAAATCCACTACTTGAAGTAATCTAGATGGCTGGGTATCTTGAAGACTCAGTGTGACTTGGTCTGTTGAGCACGTATGTTGTCTGCGTATGTACACAAATTACTGTTTGCAAGTGAAGTCTCCCTTTGAATGTTTTGCATTCTCTGTTGCCAAAGGGTACCTCTTAACCTCTGTTGAAACTATTTTGGCAACTCAGCTTGTACATTAACAACCAAATCAGAGATTGCCTAATTTTCTACTAAAATAAATCAATAATGCTAGCAACAATAATTCCATATATCTGACCCTTCAGTTATTAGCTTATTTCACATTAACTATTAAGCATTGGTAGTACCTTTATTTTCCTCTGCTATGCGGTCAGATGAACGGATAAGGGTAAATTGTTTTGCCCCCAGCCTTCTGAACTAGGCTTACCGGTCTAGGCTGAAAAAATCTGGGTAACTACTAAATGGGAGCAAATAGTTCATGTTTTCTCTGTTTCTTTGCTTTCACCTATCAGTATCCAGAGTTTTGAAGCTCAGATCTGGTAGCCCTATAATGAGCATACACTAAGAAGGAACCCCATTCTCCAGAGGTTATGTTGGTAGAGCATTTGAGGTAGGAAGCTGACTCAGCAAAGACAATACTTTGAGAATTGGAGAACAGAGTAGAAGTGATTGCATAAGCACCATTTCTGTAGACTGCCATGTCTTTTGATATTATATCCAAATAGTCATTTGCACCTAAAATCTGCTTACTGAATATCATTTGCATAAGGAATGTACAAATGACTCTTTCTTTCTTTGCTATATAGAAGTATTGTCTATACTTTTTCTTCCTCAAAGATGTGTTGTTGCAGTGAATGGGAGTTACTAAGCCACCAGAGCTTTTACAACTTGAAATGCAAGCATGGTGAAGTTGCCCATTTGCTAATGTGTATTTTATGTGAAAAGAAATATGTTATATTTTGTGCTTATTGAAGACACTATAGCATGCATTTCCATTTTAAAATATAGGTTCAATCTTTGTGAACCAGTGCCAGCTCCAATTTGAGAGCTTTAAAAAGTATCTAGTATCAGTATCTAAGACCGCACATTAAACGAATAACCTATTGGGATCCCTATATTAAAAGAACATATTTCATGTGCAGTCAGAACTAAAAAAATTACATATAATACGGCCCTTTATAACAAAATAGTAGTTGAGATTTGATATGTGAGTCTGATTGGGGTAAATTGTAGGGGTGATACAGAAATATGATTTGCATTTTTATTTCTTTTCTTATTTAGTTTCTTTTATTTATACAAAGCATCTATTACTTAAAGTTTCCTACAATCAAAAGTTATAATAATCCTATGAACCGATTAACTGTTTTTCTGGTTTACATTTTGGGTGTTTAATATTTCTTCAAGGTCATCCAATGAATGAATTTAATGAGCAGCCACTTGAATTCTGTTTCATCCAGCTAGCAGACTTTTGAATACAAATGAGAAGAAATAGCTGTCTTAAAAGTTTATGTGGCTTGGGCATTCCTTCCTGTTTTACAGGCATCAAGAAACATTATTTGATATACTTACAATAGAATCAAGCTGGGAATTTAGACAATCTAGGTGAATAATAATGATGCACCTACTTTTCTAAAATCTAGAGTCCACTGACATATTACACCATCTCTGTTATGCCTTCATGCGGCACCTTTTTTCCCCTTTCCCCATTTATACAGCTATGCCAGTCAAGAATTATGTGCAAAGTATATGCCGCTAAAGTACAAAACTTATCCCTTATGTTCTGTACATCTTAGGATCAGAGCACCTTTTATTCTTGTCCCATGGAAGCTACTTAAAAGCATGAATTTAAGGAAGTCCATTGGGGGAAAAAATCTGCAGAATTTCTTCCCCTATGTAACCACTGGTGGCCTCTGTAAATCATAGAATTAGCTGTCTATAACTGCTGGGAGCTGAAATGTACCGTTTATGGATTTTCTTCAGTTAGAATCTTAGAATCCCATTACCACTTTTCCCTAGATCTTCCTCTCAGAGTACATTGCAACAGTTCAGTAGGTATAATTTAAAAGCCCTAGCAAAGGAGGATAAGAAATGTATTTTCTTTTCAGTTCTTATACTAACTAATCTTATATGACCATAGTAGGCTCTACACTCATTTCATTACCATTTACAAATATTTATCACTGGAAACTTGTTACATTGGGAGGTTCAGTTTCCACCGGTAGTTGTTATAATCATGGCTGAGTTGTAACTTGATGATAGTACAAATTCTTCCATCTAGTTTATTAAAAGATAAATAACTCATCACTGAGATATCATCTGATCACAATGTTAAGTTGCTTTGGTTCTGAACAGGTCCTGAGGCCTGACAGGTTATTGTCCCTCAACTATCTATTCTTTACATTTTTCCAAAGCCATTGTCTATACTCCTAGGATTCTTAGCAACTTCTGCCTTGCTACTTTACAATCTAAAGCTTTCCATCTTCTTGTCTTCCAGCAGTGCCATACCAGCTAGAATAGTTTTCTACTTAAAAACAGACTAAATTTATGCAGTCAATTCTGGTCCACATATGGTCCTCGATAGCCTCTGATATTACCTGTTATCTCTTGTTATTATATTTCTTGTTCTCCTGTTAAAATGCTGGAATCATAGCATTTTATAATGCACAGTTGTTATGCTTTTAATTCTGTTTGATAACCCTGCTTTGGTATTGTAGTGGTTATAACATGTGGACAATAAACTGCATAGATAAAAAATACCTGCACACAGGTACTGCCTCCAGCCTATTGCCAAATCTGGTCTTTGAGAACAAAAAGATTTTCTACTGTGTTCTAGGATTGAGACAATGTATGAATAAGCTAGAGAGCTAATCAGTGTTGTGACTAGTCTTGGACTGGAACACCAGAGTTCTAAACTCTGTTTTCCCACAGAGGTCACTTGTTGACCTTGGGCCCTGACCTTGTCAATTTTGCACTCTAAATCCTAGCCAACTTCAAACTATCCCTTGAGCTTTTAGCCTGATTGTGGAATTGCTCATGTGTGCACAAGGCAAATGCTCAATACACATAGTAATGTTAGTTGTTGAAGGACCTTTAGTTGAGAGAACATGATATTTTAAGTTAAATATTGTTTATTTTATATCTCATCATACCAACATAAGCCACTTTTGCTTTGAAAGAAAAGTTTTGTTTTGGAAGTCAGCAATATATTCTGAAACTAATACCACTGTATAATAAATGGATAGAATGAAAACGTTGCTGCCTGTCAAAATAATTGTGTTTAATAAGAAATAAGGAAAACTCTGCTATTAACTAATATGCAGTTCTAAATATATTTTTCATTTTGGGTTTCCAAAACACTCTAAAGAAATTTCAGGGTTTTAAATTGTATCAGTGCATTTAAGAAATAGGAGAAACAGAACATCTGTGTAATCAGACAGAGGCCATGGGTGGGGGAGGGGGAGGGAATATACTCCAAGTCTACTGTTGTCATTTTATTTTCTTGTTCCTAAACAACAGCTGCCAGCACAGAATATACTAAGTATTTAAATTTTATTTTAAATATGTAGTCTGAGCCAGTGATATTTCAACAATTCCAAGTCAAGAAAGAGGAAAGCATGATTTATATGTTGTTCTTTCAAGGATGGATTTTGACATTTACACTACGAATTGGGGGGCTTCAAACAGAGAATTTTTTTGTACTACCAATGAAAAGCCATTGAGCTTCCCCACTCCCTTCTGCTTCTCTCTCCTTAATGAATGTTCTGTGGCAAGAAAAGGAAGGAAGATCTGGTGAGAAAACAAAGAAAGTCACAAATGAAATTCTATAAATATCATCAGCAACCTTGTGGAAACATCCTTGGTGACAATCAAGCTACCTTCTGAAAAAATCATATAATGCTATCCAATATTAAAATATGTATCCCTCTTTACTAATTTAGGAAACCTGTGGTCAGTTACTCATGTCTAACTTCATTCGTTACATTCTTATTGTTTTGAACTCCCATCAGCAATAAGCATCATGGATTTGTAGTCTAAAAAAAACATCCAGAGAATACCTGTTTGCCTCCCTTAGCAGATATTCAGAAAAAGTTTTATGTTTATTTAATAGAATGCAAAAGATGATTCAGTATGTATAAATGACACAACATTTATTTAGGTGTTTATAAGAGAAACTGGTTAGTAGTTTGCTATTGAATCATGTATACTTGCAACCATACTATGCTATTCTTTGCAGGTTTACTTTGCGGTATGTTCTACCATGATAAAACTTGCTCCAAAGTAAGTAAATGTTAACAGAATTTAACCCAAATGTCATTAATTGGAATTACTGAAATACCTACAATAATTCAAAGCTGAGAAGATATCCCTCAGCTCCATCTACTTCTGAAAAATGGGCACAGCAATAACCAATATACTTTACATGACTATTGATATGATGTAAATTAAAGAATACAGATACATCCCATTAAATTTAATGGCAGGAGTCTTTAATTTTAATCAAATGGGCTTGATATTGTGTAATGTATAAATCTATTTGCACATTAAAAACCACTGGAGAAATTATGAATCCTATTAGCTACTGAGCTCTTGAGTATTAACCAGATGGTTCTAACTACAGATAACTTTTTAAATTAATTTTATTCACTTGACTAGAAATGAATTAATGTTAAATCCACTTTCCTTTCATCTGATTACTTTCTATGGCCTCCATCAAATAAAGCTGTATGGAAAAGCAGAAAATGAGCATCTTATCTACTATCTTGACTCAAAAAATCCATTCACTATGCTTTAAAAGAAAGCAGAGTTTTCTTTTAAAGCCAACATTAAGAAGAGTACTGTATGAGTTACTTTTGTCTCCATTTTTGTGTCCCATTTCCATTATGCTTTTTGTATCACATACCCTCCCTCAGTATACTAATAATGCTTGTCTACATAAAATGAAAACAGGAAGTTGAAGACAAATTTAAATTTCTCTAGGGGGTCATCACTGACACTTCAAAATATTTTGATATTTTTAGCAAAAAAAAAAAACAAGCATTGGAGGCAGTTTTGTACAATGTTTGCTGAGATGCCTATATATGTTTGAACAGATTTAAATTCATTATTTAACCTGAATATTGAATATTATGATTTCTTAATTGGTTTAGTGAACTATTATAGAATTGGATATCTAAATAAACTGAAAGATTTCTCCCATTTCCACTAGTTTGTATGAAAGCATGTAGACTAGCAAAGGATTATACCATATGAAAGAATGAGTGAAGAATTTTAAATACAGAAAGATACCTAAGGAAAACTGTAACTTCAAAGTTAGGAATAATCGTGAACCAATTACTTAAATGTAATAATGGGGCTTCATGGAGAAGAACTACTGAAATCCAGCAGCATTTGTTTTAATCCTGAATAATATCAGTAATTAATGAGTTTAGATTCTGGATAGCTGGCTCCAGGAATGGATGTGTGCCATTCATTTGATTAAAATCTCATCTTCACGCCTACCTGGGAGTCAATCTAGGCAGAGAACTGGAACTGAAGGTGAGGGAAGAATAGAGGCAAAGCTATTCTGATTTTGAACCTGGTTACACAGAAGTAAGTTCCATTGAATTTCAGAGAATGTATTCCCAACGTTGGCAAGCCGTAGGCTGGAGCCCCTGCTCCTACCCAAATTGGCCAAATCCCAGAATGCACCGACTTCGGCGTGGCTTAACATCTCTACAGCTTAACTGTAAAGAGGGGTAAAAAAGTGAAGAGAGTTTTAGTGGGTAATGTGTCTCGGGCCCAGCCGCACTCCTCCTTACGCATGGGTTTGGGGGAGATTTACCTCGAACTGGATTCTTCCATATCGCACCCTGGCGCAAAAGCCAAGAGTTCCGTCCCGGTTAGTTCAAGGTTCCAGTGTCCAGCCCCTGGATTTGTGATTCCGTCAGGAAAGGGGGGCGCGGGGGGCGGGAGCCAGGGTCAGAGGCGGAGGAAGGGGAAGATTTACACCTACGCCATTGAGCTTTCCGCAACTGATTCCCCTCGCAGTTTGTAACAACCCTTCGCCGAAGTGGGGGGAGGGGGGGAGAGGGGTTGGCCAACGCGACTGCCGGCAGAGCGCGCGCGGTCACAGACCAAAAAGGGAGCGGGGAAGATATACTCACTGTGAAACAAGCTGCGTCCATGGATCATGTCTGTTCCTTACACAAGGGGCTTCGATCTCCACTAATTCCATTTAGGGACGGGAGGGCTTCCAGGATGGAGAGCCGAGCAGCCGGGAGCCCACGCGCGCGGCACACGCTCAACCCAGAGGCTCGACGCCCCCCTCTGCACTTGCTCGCGCTCTCGCCCCGCCGTTTGGCAAGGAGCGACCATTTCCACTGCTCGGCTCCAGAGCAGCCAGCCTTGGGTCCTAGTAGCGGCGGCCGCAGCCGCTGGGAGTCTGCATAACTGGCGGAGAAGGACAAGGGAAGAAGAGACGCACAAGCTCGACCCCAGGCGACGGCAGTCGGCCGCCAACAGGGAGCTCCCAGGCTCCGGCGCAGAAGGGAGGCGGACTTGTCTCCTCCTGCTTTAATCGCCAGTTTCACACAGTAGCCAGTGTTTTGGAGAGAATTTCGAGGCCAAGCTCGTCCGGTCTTTGGGGTTATTACGGTGCGTGGAAGGGAAGAAGACGAATGGGCCTGTCATCAGTTCCCTGGGCTGAGGTGGCCCGAGGTGGGAGAGACCCCCAAAGTGGGAAGAAGGGCTTGAGCGGGGGGCGCGGGGGGGGAGAACAAGGCAAGGGGAGGGAACAGGGCAAAAGCGGCTCACCCAGTAGGGGATTTAGTCATCTTTGGGTGCCTACCGCGCAATCCTTATTAAAGGTGAAATCCTTTAAAGTCAGCTAAGCCCACGTCGCCCACCTCGTGGCAGCGCATCAAGCCGAAGTAAAGTGCGTCTCTCCCGGCGGGGGGTAGGACCAGGAATGGAGAGAGAAAAGAAAAATAAAATCACACCCGAGCCCAGAAGCGCGATTTAACCCGGAGAAGCTCTCAAGCAGGGATCGGGAGACCCCAGAGAGTCGCGCAGTCTGAGGAGTCGCCGCCGCCTTCCACGCGCCCTTCAGTGCCTGCCCCAAGCAAGAGATGGCGTCTCTTCCACCCTCGCCTTCTGCTTGGCTAAACTGCGAAGGATCTTCGCTCTGCGCGCTGCAGTCTTTCTGGGTCCAGGAGCATAAGAGGCTGAGGGGCGGGCTGGAGAGAGCTGCAATAAAAGTTTAGCTGTCAGGCCTGCGGCCGCGAATAATGCCTTTCCCTCCTTCCCTCAGTCCGGAGGTAGCAGGGGAATAGACCCTCGTCCTCCCGGCCCTTTTTCTCGACATATATCCCTTTCTCCTCCACCCTCAAGCACCATCCGAGACAGGGCTCCGAAGGAAGGGAGAGAGATCGAAGAGGAGAAAGGAGGCGGAGCCGGGCTGGTGATCCAGAGCGCAGCGGGAAGAGCCAGATTCCTCAAACGGATTAAACTCTCCTCTTTACTCTGCTGCTGCTGCGCGCAGTCCCCACCGCAGCCGCGCCAAGAACAAAGTCCGCAATACCAGCTGCTTTCACGCACAGGGATTTCCCCGCCTGCAGCCGCTTCTTCTCTCTCCCGCTGCCAGTGGCATCCACGCAAAGAGAAGAGGAGTCTCGTGGGGAGGGGGGAGAGGCGGAGGAGGTGTACGGGGCGGGGTGAGCGAAGAGACACAGCTGCTGAATAGGGCAGGGACAGGAGGGGGGTCTAATCGTAGCGTCTGAGGATGATGATGATCCCCAACACCTGCTGCTTCCGAAGGTGATGTCGGAAGGAAGTAAGATATACAGGCTGAAACAGGAAAAGAAAGTCCAGTAACGCACCCCCATTAAAGCCAAATCTTTAGGTTAAAAAAAATCGATTGGAAAAATTACCAAACCTTTTGCAGCCTTCCCCACGAAGCAACCGGGCAGATCTATTTGCTTTTGATTGGAAAGCTCGGCAGCGTCAGACTCGGTTAGTATTTAGATGGGAGGTCATCAGGACACCCCAAGGCGGCTGGGAAATGGAAAACAAAAATATCCTGGAAGAAGAAATCGTAAACGACTTCCGTATTGCTGCCAAGAAAATGCTGCCGGTACTATATCGTCAGGAGTCGAGCTCGACTTGGCAGAAAGAAGAGGAGGCAGTGACTGCCGTTTCATTAGCCCCACCAGCTACGGCGGAGATTCCCAAGTAAACCAAAAGTGATCTGCCTTGGCAGTAGTGCGCGGAGCCCCATCCAAAGGATCGCTTTCGGTGTGGTCCAAGGATGATTGCTTAATTTCACGTTGGATCCCATGCAACGCCTTGCAGGAGCGTTTTCTAAAGGGAGGAGTCTTTGAGAAACAGGAAGTCACAAACAGCAAAAGCTACTTCTCCAAACCAGCAGTCCGACAGCTGCGATCCAAAGAGAGGAGAGAAGGAGCTGATTTCTCGGAATAGGGATAAGCGGAACACAATACGCTGCGTTATATAGACCCCACTTCTTGCCCAGCCAACCCGACGACGTGGAATTCGTGGATCTTAGGACCGGTAGCCCATTAACTTGGAATTCCTGGTCCTAGACCCGCTTGTCTGCAATTTTCCGGTAACTCCCACGGTTAGGTTTGCAACCCGTGCAGAAAACCTACCCGGCGCAAATGGATTGGAGTTGTCAGCTCCCGCTGGGCTCCAAATCCTTTTCTTCTAAAGAAAGTGAACCGCCTAATCTGCTTTCATTTCAGCTGAGACGCGGGGCTTGTGGCTACTTCTAAACACAAATAAAGGCGAGAAGCCCCAACAGATGATGTTCTTCTTGGGAGCGGGGACTAATATCCACGCCTCTGGTGGAATTATCCGGTGCGTTAAGGGGAGCCAGGCGCCCAGCCATAGCGACTGTAGGATCCACGCTCTCCGCAATGGTGTTCAAGCAGGTACAAGAAGAGAACAGCGCTATCACTTCTGTTTGGCAGACGGATTTTTTTAAACTTCTATTTGCCTGAATTCTCTGCAACCAAAGGCTCTTTTCTCAAGACCCGCCTTTTCAAGGGAGGGGGGCGTGCGGGTTGCCCTTCGAGGAGAGATTTCTCCCAAATTCGGCCCCAGTTGTCACCACGTGCAGCTCAACCTTCTCCACACAAATGTGCAAGGTCAATATTTTTCTCCCCCCTGCTCCCTTCATCAACAGGGTTAGAACTGGAGCAAAAGACAAGGTTTGCCTGAAAATCGCCTGCAGGACAGTGCAGGGGGTCCTAGGACTGTGTTTGAGTGATAGTTTCCTTGCAAAGGACTACAATTTTCTTTTAAGTATAGTAGAACGAAAAGAGCTGAAGGGGCTGTTCCAAGGAGAAATGTGTTGGTTCTCTTTTTCATCTGGGCATGAAAGCTGAAAATAAAGACAGCTGGTTGGGAAATGGTCCAGAAGCTGAAGGGGATCTGGAAAAAATCCCCATTCCTTGACAAGATAGTCTTCAGTGAGTCACTTTTCCTCTCCTTGTCTGGATTTCCAGTCTATTGAAGTCACAACTTTGCTTTCATACATTTACATTTACAGGTATTCACTAAACCCCTGACTTGCTGAAATACCCACAGGATCACACTCACTGAGCATAAACTCAACAGAATTACCTGGTTGGTACTTGGATGGGCGATCACCAGGAGACACCAGGGCTATAGGCTAGGCTGGGAGGTTGAAAAACCATTCTGAAAGAAAGCAGTTGCAAATCCATTATAGATTGTGTCAAGAATATCACATATCTGTATCAATGAAGTCAGAGCTGGATTTAGACATAAGCCAAGCAAGCTACAGCTTCGAGACTCACAGTCTGACAGAGTCTCTCAAAATGTCAGATTTGTTTTTCATTTTTTACAGTTTTATTCAAATTCTCCATAAATTAAGCCCTTCTTATTGGTCACATGACTCTCATTAATTGATGAAGATACACTTCAAAGAGGGCCCTTCCCCACCCCATTCTTGGTTTGTTTATTACATCTTGGCAAATTCAGTTGTTACACAGCCATATTCTCGGTTTACAGTTGCCAAACAGAGCCTCTAGAGCAGGGTTTTTCAACCAGGGTTCTGTGGAACCCTAGGGTTCCGCAAAAGGTCACTAGGGGTTCCCTGGAAGATCACGACTTATTTTAAAAATTATTTCAAATTCGGGCAACTTCATATTAAAGAGGTAAGTTTCATTCTTTACTTTTAGTTTAAGAACACTGTTAATGCATATATACAGTCCTACCCATGAAACAAATATAATAATTTTGTAACTACTGGCCTATATTTGAGCCTGAATGTGCAGGGGTTCCCCGAGGCCTGAAAAATATTTCAAGGGTTCCTCCAGGGTCAAAAGGTTGAGAAAGGCTGCTCTAGAGCTTCCCATAGTCTAGGACCTCACCATGTCTAAATCTGGTCCTGCATGAAGTCACCAGGAATAGAGTTCAGCTTGATGAAGACTGCCTTAGTTTTAGATGCAGTTGCCATCCTGACACACAGTGAAGCACTGAGAAGCTGCTTACATTTAAAGCCAGGTGGAGAACAACTTTAATAGAGGAACTACGTCTGCTTTCACACTGGCACATTAATGAGCATACTTGTAGCAGGTCCTCTTCCTATTCATGGAGAAAGATTCTTGAGTATATCATGCAGGAGCCACATTGACATATATGCAATGCATTCTATTCTTATAGTCAGGGTTCTTTTAGACCATATAAATCTTTCGCCTAATTTCTTTAAACACCAAGGCCATCCAACTTAAATAATAAACTCCTAAAGAATACCTAAATAAATAATAGGATAAAATAGCCAGAGGACATAGTATAAAAAGTGCTTTTAAAGGAAGGGACGAAATTGAGATAATGGTAACTGTAAGGAAGAGAGAAAGGAGCTTCCTGTAAGAAAAAGTTATGGGTTGGGAAGAAGGTAAATCTGCCTGTTTCCTGAGATGAACAGATGTAAAATACATGGGCAAGATAATCCAGAATGCTGCAATCAGATTGTTATAGGAACTGGTTATAGGCCACATAACTGCAATGTGGTCTATCAGAATGTTATATTTAATATTTTACATGTGTGTGTGTGTGTGTGTGTGGTATAATAAATCTGCCGTTGCTTTAGACCATGTTGCAATTACATGCTCCATATACCCCAGCAAAAATGATCATAGAGGCATAGTGAACCCACTTAAGAAAACTCAAAGTTTACCTTAAAGCTATGAAAGTAAACATGGTAATACTGTCAATCACAAGTGCTTTGAAAATAATGCAACAGGTTAACCAATCCTGGTGGAAGCATTTGTGTGGCAAAAATGAGAGGGGGGAATACTTTACATGTGACTGGGAATGTGGAAATGGTGAAGAGAAGTAGTGTAAGTGCAGAAGATGAAGTTTAAAATGGATCCTTCTCACAGAAAAAAAAAAACCCAAGTACAAGTCATCCTTGGGTCCTGCTTGACTAGAGATGACTACATCCATGCAATTTTCTTATTATTATAAAAAATTAGTTTGCCGCTGCCTTCTTCTGATATTTTTTTTTCTTTTTACCTTGCAATCCAGCCAAAACTCCCAAGTGACCCCTAAATTGGGCCAATCCTGCTTAACCTCAACCAGGATTGCCCAGGTACTCTCTCTGTCTATCCGTTCAGTCGTGTCCAACTCTCGGTCACTTTGTGGATCGATGCTTTCCATGCCTTCCTGTCTCTTACAGCTTCCTTTAGTTCCATCAAAGTCATTCCAGTGTCCCTTCTGATGGTGTCAAGCCAGTGAGTACTAGGGCGGCCCCTTCTTTTACCACCCAGGTACTACTTCATGTTAAAAACAATGTTTTATAAACAAGGAATCAATGTATGCTAATACTATCTTCTTATGGACTTTGTCTGGTAGAACATTTCCTTTCCTGAAATTAGCCAATTAAACAGGAACAAGCCAATTAATTTTTATTTTTCTTCATATTCAGTGAATGAAATGTCTGTGTGTATACCACGTACTTGCATATGCACATCTCTTCTTTAGATGTTTGCTCTTAATAAAGCAACTGTTACTTGAAGGCCACAGAACTGCCAACCTAAAATAAATAAAAGTAGTCATTATATCATCTATGCTACCAAACCAGTCCAATATTTTACATTTGAAAGAGCAGACTAATTCCTCTTCAGATTATATTTGGAATGAATGCATCAGGAGCCCAAACTGGCCAAATATTTCTGAAAAGCATCCAGCCTCTATTTCTTTAAAGACCTCGGAGAAGTGTAAGGGCCATATCTCCTACTTCTCCTAGTGTGGCATTATTGATTTGCAGGGTGGGAAGAAGCCTGCATCTGGTTTAGGGTGTTTAGTTTCCCACCATCACTATAATGTTATGAGCACCGTACAATCATGTTAACTTCATGGCAGGGGTTTCTTGGGGAGAAGTCAAAAAGTCAAGTTTGTTTGTTTATTTATTTATTTATCAAATTTCGCCACCGCCCATCTCCCCCCGAAAGAGGGACTCCGGGCGGTTTACAATAGGGCTAAAAAATTAAAATATAATAAAACCACAATTAATACATAAAATATAAATATGAATACAAAATATAAGATAAAATCCAGATGGCAGTAAAAAGTTCTAATTCAATTCATGTGTACATGAGGATTACTTTAAGGCGCCAGCCATCCCCAAGAATGACTACTCCCCTTCCTGCCCCAAGCGAGATGGCAGAGTGACACTTTTTCCAGAAGGTCAGGAGAGAGGGGGCCTGTCTCACCTGTGGGGGAAAAATGTTCCAGAGGGCGGGAGCCACTGCAGAGAACGCCCACTTCCTGGGCCCCGCCAGACGGCATTCTCCTGTAGACGGGGTCTGTAACATGCCCTCTCTGCATGACTGGGTGGGGCAGGTCGATTTAATGGAGATGAGACAGTCCCTCAGGTAACCTGGACCCATGCCATGTAGGGCTTTAAAGGTGATAGCCAACACCTTGAATTGGACCCGGAAGCAAACTGGTACCCAATGCAGCTCTCGCAGCAACGGTGTTACATGTGCGGATCTTGGGGCACCTAAAATTGCCCGCGCAGCCGCATTGTGTACCAGCTGTAGCTTCCGGATACTTTTCAAGGGTAGCCCCATTTAGATGCTGAAATTCAGCATCGCCTGAGCTCTGCGAGTGTAGCTTTCTCCCGAATGAAGCGTAGAGTGTTTGAGGATCGGGACATTCGCAGGGAGACCAAAATGCTTGTTTACAAAGCCATTGTACTACCAACCCTTTTGTACGCCTGTGAAACATGGACCCTCTACAAACGCCACCTCCAACTTCTTGAAATATTCCATCAACACTGCCTCCAAAAAATTCTGCAAATTACTTGGGAAGATAGGCGGACTAATGTTAGCGTATTAGAAGAAGCGAAAACCACCAGCATTGAAACAATGATCATCCAACATCAACTTCGCTGGACCGGCCATGTTGTTCGAATGCCTGACCATCGTCTTCCAAAGCAGCTACTTTACTCCCAACTTAAGAATGGAAAACGGAATATTGGTGGACAGCAAAAGAGATTCAAAGATACTCTCAAAGCTAATTTTAAAAAATGTAATATCAGCATTGAGAACTGGGAAGCCCTAACTCATGAGCATTTCAATTGGAGGTCAGCCTTTATTAAAGGCGCTATGGACTTTGAAGAAGCACGAGTACAGGGAGAAAGGGAGAAATGAGCTAAGAGGAAGGCACGTCAAGCAAACCCTCATCATGACCGTCTTCTGCCCGGAAACCTATGCCCTCATTGTGGGAGGTTGTGTGGATCCAGAATTGGCCTTTACAGCCACTTACGGATCCACTATTAAGATTTTACCCTTGGAAGACAATCTTACTTGGCTACGAGTGATCGCCAAGAAGAAGAATTGCAATAGTCTATACGGGAGATGACTAGGGCATGAGTGACTGTTCGCAGGGCTTCCCGATCCAGGAAAGGGTGTAACTGGCGCACAACACAAAGTTGAGCAAAGGCCCTCCTGGCCATGACTGTTGATGGCTGTAATCTAGATCAAAACTACCATCTTGAATTTTTTGACCCTTCTGTGGGCAACTCTGTCTTAATTATTAATTGAGAGCAAGTTTGGTGTAGGGGTTAAGGCATCAGGCTAGAATTCATGGTCTCCCAGTTCTAGCCTGATGCCTTAACCACTACAGGTAGTCCTCACTTAACAACCATTCATTTAGTGACAATTCGGACTTACAATGGTGCTGAAAAAACCAACTTACAATTGGTACTCACACTTACGACAGCTGCAGCATTCCCACGGTCACATGATCACAATTTGGACACTTGGCAAACAGTTCACATTTATGACCGTCGCAGTGTCCCCTGATCATGTGATCGCCATTTTCAACTTTCCCGGATGGCTTCTGGCATGCAAAATCAATGGGGAACCACTTGATTCACTTAACAACCACATGGCTCACTTAACCCCTGCAGTGATTCGCTTAATGACCACCACAAAAAAGGTCATGAAATTGGGTCAGATTCACTTAATGACCACTTTGCTTAGCAACCAAAATTCCAATCTCATTTGTGGTAATTAAGTGAGGACTACCTGTACACCAAATATTAATAATAAGGCCCTGGACTAGTCACTCTCTCAGCCCTAGGAAGGAGGGAATGGCAAACCACTTCTGAAAAACCTTGCCAAGAAAACTGCAGGGACTTGTCCATGCAGTCTCCAGGACACAAAAACTGACTCAAAGGCAGCAAAACAAACAAAACAAAGACAAAGACAAAAACAAAAAGTCATACAAATATCTAAACGTCTTAGAACTGAATTCTATAATTAAAAAACGAGTGTAAAATTATATGAATTGTGATTTCATTTGATATATGACTAACTGAACAAATCACATGACTTATTATTATTATTTATTTAATTTTTAACCCGCCATTATTATTTTTATAAATAACTCAAGGCGGCGAACACACCTAATACTCCTTCCTCCTCCTATTTTCCCCACAACAACAACCCTGTGAGGTGAGTTGGGCTGAGAGACAGTGACTGGCCCAAGGTCACCCAGCCTTATGTACATTAACAGCTGTACAGATGTACATTATCAGCCCTCATGACACACATGCATAACTATGTCATTTGAACAATAACATCATGACACACATCATAATTTTGACACCATGATGCATCTTATGGATGGCTACAGACAAGATTGTTTCTTTCTGATATGTAGCTAGCAGAACCTGATGCCCTAAGAAATTATTATCTGGAGATGTAGAGCTTCTCATAATACAACCAGCTCTTCTGGTGGTATTATGGTCTCTTCTGTTTTAAACAGGTTCTTTATCTACAGCAGGGCTGAGGAATTTGTAGCCCTTCAGCTGATCTTGATATTTTTTCTCTTTATTTTATGCATTTATGTATGTATGTATGTATGTATGTAAATATAACAACCAGCACATATACCAAAAATATAGCAATGCTAATAAAATCAGAAATATAAACACCCGATCCATAGAAGCAGGGGTCTACCACACTAGACAATGCAGAGAGGCCTCAGACTATGTGCAGACTATGCAGAGAGGCCTCAGAGACAGTCCAACACATAGTGGCAGGGTGTAAGAGGCAGGCAGGAACAGCATACACTGAATGGCACAACCAAGTAGCTGGCATTGTGTACAGGAACATCTGCACAGTGTAGGGGCTAGACCCTCCCAAGTCCAGATGGGAGATTCCACAGAAGGATGTGGAGAATAACAGGGCTAAGATCCTGTGGGAGTTCCAGATCCAGACGGACAGGCAAGTACTGGCCAATCAACCAGACATCGTGGTAGTAGACAAGGACCAGAAGACAGCAGTGGTGATAGATGTAGCGGTGCCAAGTGACAGCAACATCAGGAATAAGGAGTATGAGAAGCTGGAGAAGTACCAGGGCCTGAAGGAGGAACTAGACAGGATGTGGAAAGTGAAGGCGAAAGTGGTCCCAGTGGTGGAAGGGGCACTTGGGGCTTTAACTCCTAGCTGGGGGAGGGATTCCAACAGATCCCAGGAACAACATCAGAGCTCTCTGTCCAGAAGAATGCAATGCTAGGAACAGCTAAGGTACTGCGCAGAACCCTCAAACTCCCAGGCCTCTGGACCGGAGATTGAAGAAGACACATACCACCCATAGGGGTGAGAAGGGATTTTTTAATATATATTAAGTGAATGACATTTGTAGAAACTAAAAGTATATCCATAAAATGTTAATATAGAACTAGCTCAATCCTTTAATATATCACTAAATGTAACCATATAAACCATCTACAGTATTTGTCCATCTTCTCAGTTTTAGTACAATATGTTATTTTGATACAATGAAATTATTATATAAATAATATTATCATAATATAAATAATATAAACATTATTATCATGTAAGTGGGCTGATCTTGAATTTTAACTCACATCAGCTCTGATTACTGATTATACTGGGTCAGCTAAAATACAGATTATGTACTTCCTTTCTATAAAAATGACTACATGAGCTTTTTCATCGCAATGATAATGAGACACAACACTGGAGTAAATTAGAAAGACCTAATACTTGGTCTTTCTGGAAGTATCCTTCTTTTGTCTCAGGTACAGTGAGTGAGACAAAGATTCTGCCTTTTCACACAACCCTAGAAAACTAGCAACAAATAAACTCAATAGTCCAAAGCTTGTCTAAATCATAATGTTTAACCTGATCCTGAAAGATAAACTAAAGAAGAAAATAAACAGTTCCTAGGAAAGTGGTTCAAGAACTGCAGAGCATGGCCACTAAAATATCTTCTTCCACAATTTAGACATGGCTGAGAAAGAAATAAAACTAAATTTAAAAAAACCTGAGAGGTTGTATAGATTGAGCTCCCATTTTTTTTTCTTGTGTTCTTTTGCTTTTATCATGATTTTGTTTTTTTATGCAATCATCCTTCGGCTGACCAATTGTCTCTATAGTTATGGTCAAAACATTAAGTCAGCATGAATTCTTTCTGATAGAGAGACTTAATATTCAAAGTATTCATAAACAATGTTTATCATGTTCATGAACTTAATGTTAACACTAATATTAATGCTATTAATTCATAAACTTATTTAATGTTATCATTATTAAAGAGGATAGAAGAAGTAAAGACTCTAACTACAGTCTCACAGAGTAGACTCAAAACCCATTTAAATTATATTGTCCATTTAATGCAGTGTTGGTTTTATTATTTTTTTGATACAGTTTAGAGGCTGTATCTAGATGGATCTGGGCAGCTTACATTAAAAAAAAGATAAGTACAATTAAAGAAGAAGAAAGAAAAAGATCGTAAGTATCCAGAAGGCAAAGTCAATATAAGAACAAACACCCTTTAGGGGCTCAATCACCCCTCTGCCCCGAGGCCTGGGAGAACAGCCAAGTTTTCAGTGACTTTTTGAACTTCACCAGGGTGGGACCTGTATGGATTTTCAGGGGGGGGGATGCTATTCCAGAGGGCAGGCACTGAGATAGAGAAGACACACTTCCTAGGTCCCAATATATGGCACTGTTTTATCAGAGGGACCCAAAATGTACTCAGCCCGACTGGTTTCACCAGATGGGCATAAATAATTGGTGGTCCCTCAAATAGCCAGGCTCTATGTCAAAGTTTGTGCATAACGCATGAACATGACAACATGTGGACTTATTTGGAAGGAAATCAATTGTAGGCCTATCCTATTTGGGCTGCAAGTTTCTGGACAACCACTAGACAGCAACAAAGAGTTTTCTGTCCATCTTTGCTACCCTGGAGTCCTTCTGCAAATTGTTGCAGCCTAGATCTGGTAGCCCTAATATTTACAGCAGAATCCAACTAGGATTAGTATTTGGAAAAGCAGTCATTCAAATGTTGCTCAAAACAAAGATAAAAAATTAATGAGAAGATTTATAGAAAGAAGTTAAGCAAAAAAAGGACAAAATACATTAAGTGGTAACAAAATCTGATAGTATAGCTTGGGGGGGGGGAAAGGGCCATAAAATAAATCCTAGCTTAGTCTTAAGGGACTGTTGCTGCTCACCTTGGTTCTGATCTGTAATAAAATAAGAGTGGCCTCTCTTCCAAAGAGGTGCTGAGCTACAGAACTGATAAAAAGAAAGAAGCAATTAAACTATCATGGGGGTGATCAGAGTGAACTGGTATTTTATTGAGTTGTTGCTTCTGGTTAGTTACAAAGACACAGAAGGCAAGAATGACAGGATTCTCAAATAAGGTTAGAAAAGGAATTGGAGTGCTGATACAACATCCTGCTGTATGTTACCACCCTACCTGTCTTCAAGTGGGGATTGTACTGTATATACACATTGAAAGCTGCTGCTGAAGACAGTCAGGCTAAGTTGCTGCTCAAAGTCTTAGGAGAAGTAAAGGGAATTGTCATAAGGGCAGAAAAAGAAGAGTATTGGATTTCAGAAATAGTCCATTAACCTGTTGCTGGAAACAAACAAAACTAAACTGTCTTTACACTCTTAACAGATTAATTGTGCTTAAGTTTATGGCGTGATAAGTGTTGTTTTTTTCAAGTGCCAAAACGTCATTTAAAAAGAGAGAAAGAGTAGTTTGTTTCCTTTGGATCTCTATACCCTTCTAGGATTAATGCCCACTTTAATGCTGAGAAGGGCAGGACTTCCTTTAATTAACATTTTAACAGCTTGACGATTCCTCCACCATAGTCAATGAATCATCATCATTTCTGAGAAGAGTAATTTTCATATAGACTCTTCAGAACCAACTACTAACACGTGGGAGGTGCAGTGGTTCTTCGTCTTCCCCAGAGATGTTAAGTACAACATTAGGTCACCAAAAAACTGGCCTGTCTTGCTATACTTCATCCTAACACCTGTGAAAGACTTCCAAATGATGTCTGCCCTTCTCTGACATATTTTAGATTACCCAGTGAAATATCCCTAGAGAAAAGCAAAACTAATGCAGTTGCTAGTCAGCGTGCTTTCACCAAAGATACTTACCCTCAGTGCTCTTTGTGAATGAAGGCTTATCCTTTGGTCAAGGAGTACGTCTTCTACACATACGGTAATGACTGTGGCTTAGAATTACAGAGGTGAAAGGTGTCATTGGGGTCATCTGCAAATGATCCTAAGGCATTTGCAGTGCATTTATTACTTCGAAGGCTTAAAAATGTGACCACTGACTAACATTTTTTTGTACACAAACATTTTCCTAATGTTGTTGGAAAAAGTTAATATATAATTTATTTATTTATTTATTTATTTATTTATTTATTTTCTATAAAATAAATAAATATGTACTTTCACTGTGTAAGGGAACTGCTAGGTTGTTTGTGTGTGTTATCCACACACACAAGCTGCAGTTTCTTGCCTTAAAGGTACATTTCTTGGGATTACAAGATGCTGTTTGAGGCATAATTAAATTACAGTTTGCATTAACTTTTCATGACGGTTCTACAGCTAGCTTTGTTTTCTTCCTTTTGTTCAATACTCATATAGGCATATTTCCATGATGGATTTCATGTTTAAGTGAACGGCGTGGAGGTTGATTAAAAGTATGCTCATCCCACTCAGCATCCACTGGCAAAATAGGAGCAGCTGCCAGTCAAACTGTTTGGCAATTTGAGATGCACCACGTGGGTGATAGTAAAACATGCAACCCATTCAAAGAATATTAACAGTATGATTCAGAGAAAGTTGCAAATGAAATGGAAAGAACTGTTAAAAAGAGAAAATGCAGACAATTCTAATATACAGCTAAGCTGTATAAACATGATGGATTTTGAAGAGAAGCCTTACAGTTTATAGGTGGAAAAAGTTCAGATATTATGTGTTCTCTCATAAAGATACTATATATGCCTAAGTAGCTTACATAGGGAGATAGGGATGGAATACACACACACACACACACACACACACACACACACACACAAGTGTAAGGAGATAGAAAAAGTTCCATGCACAGAACAGCCAGATTAAGTGTACAAGTTCTGAGAATTTGATCCTTTCTCAAAAATGTTTAATAAAAATATAATATTAAAAAATTAAAAAATCTGTGGGCTTCTCTGCTGTTAATTAAAGCACATGGAAGACTGCAGCTTGAATGTAAAAGGAGTGTATGGTAAAACAAATGAAATGAAATAAAAAATAGAAAATAGGCTGCATATTTGAAAAACTGAATGAATGCATTTTTTTTCACCAGGGTGGTGGAAACAAGTTGATAAAGTATGTCTATGAAGGTTCTCAGTCATCCAGGTGGAATTGTCTGTAGCTTGAATCATGTCAACTGGATTTCTATTTTCTCAGTGGAAACGTTTCGCTCCTTATCCAAGAAGCTTCTTCAGTCTGAGCAAAGTTTGTAAGGGAATCCTTAAATATGTTTCTAGGGTGGCTGTGTGACCTTGCACCTGGGGCTAGGTCATGGTTATTTGAGATGTTTATTTCTAAGTCCCTTTATCATCCAAAGGAGGATCGTTAAGATTACCTTGCTGTTGTTGAGATTGCGAAATGGTCTTAATCTTCCTAGGCACAGAAGACAAAGCAGGAAGGAAAATAGGGGAAAGATTTTGCCTGAGGCCCCCACCTCTATTCAAAGAAGGATTTTCCAAGTTGGCATAAATGGATTCCTTGACCCCTCTTTCAAACCACTTATCTTCCCTGTCTAAAATGTGAACATTTTAGGACATTAATGTTCACATTTTAGACAGGGAAGATAAGTGGTTTGAAAGAGGGGTCAAGGAATCCATTTACGCCAACTTGGAAAATCCTTCTTTGAATAGAGTTGGGTGCCTCAGGCAAAATCTTTCCCCTATTTTCCTTCCTGCTTTGTCTTCTGTGCCTAGGAAGATTAAGACCATTTCGCAATCTCAACAACAGCAAGGTAATCTTAACGATCCTCCTTTGGATGATAAAGGGACTTAGAAATAAACATCTCAAATAACCATGACCTAGCCCCAGGTGCAAGGTCACACAGCCACCCTAGAAACATATTTAAGGATTCCCTTACAAACTTTGCTCAGACTGAAGAAGCTTCTTGGATAAGGAGCGAAACGTTTCCACTGAGAAAATAGAAATCCAGTTGACATGATTCAAGCTACAGACAAGTTGATAAAGTGTAGAAAAAGTGATTGGGCCATTGAGAGACCCAAGAATGAATGACAGTGGTGATTCTTTGGTGAGCATCTGCTTAGGAAAAGGTCTGTTTCTTTTAAATACATAGTTTAATAGAGTGAATGTAAAAGTATGAATATTTTTGCTGTTTTTGGTGAAAGACTGAAAGAATTAGTGAAGGATATAAGAGTGATGAGAGGTTCTGCAAGTGGGACTTTTTTTTTGGCAGTGTCAGAATTGAGGTTTTTTTTAAAAATGGACAGGGAAGAAAAATGAAATAAGTGAAAGAAACTAGAATGAAAGTAGGATGATTGCAGGATGAGTAAGCATGAGTCCTGTATGAAAAAGTATAGAAGATAGATTAAAAGATCTTCCAGCAGAATAAATGGAAAGTGGTTATAATGAAAGATCCTGTGGAAACTGCTTAAAAGAGAATGAAAAGAATGTTACAAAGTGCCACTGAACTGTGCGAAATTACACTAATGAAAAAGGGTGCTTGATGGAAGGACGAAATGAATGAAGTGATGGATGAGGGGAAAAATGCTCATGAGAAATTGGTGCAAATATGACAATGAGAGAATATTATTATTTAATGTGTATAGAGAGTAAATTATAATTGCAAAGAATGTGGTCAATGAAAGCAACAAATGGTTCAGTTATAAAGAGGCAGAGAAAATGCAGAGTGGTTTTGATGGAAAAAAGAAACTGTTTCTGAAGTGGGTAAAAAGAGCTAACTAAGTGAATGGAATTAAGAACAGAAGCAGTGGAAATATTTAAAATAAAACTGAAGTGAAGAAAAGCTATAAGGAGTATTGCAGTGATTTCTATAGGAATTAATGTGGTATGTTGAAGAATAGAATTTAAATCAGAGCTTTCCAAACTGTGTGTCGGGACACGTTAGTGTGTCAGCTGCAGTGTCTGGGTGTGTTGCGGCTGCTGCTGCCTCTGAGCCCTGCCAGGATTCCACGCAGGTCCTAGTGCCTGCCTTGTGCCTTGCTGCCTCCAAACCTGCTGTGATTCCGCGCAGGTCCTAGTGCCTGCCTTGTGCCCTGCTGCCTCCAAACCTGCTGTGATTCCGTGCAGGTCCTAGTGCCTGCCTTGTGCCCTGCTGTAAGAGTGTGTCATAAAATGATGCCCTGCTATAAGAGTGTGTCGCGAAATGATGCATGTCTAAAAAGTGTCACCAACATGAAAAGTTTGGAAAGCTCCGATTTAAATGAATGCTATTAATATTAATTTTGAAGAAAAAATGGTGAAAAGTAAGTCATTTAGGAAGGTGTAAATGGTATAACTGGAGAAATGCTAAAGTATGCATATTGTTTGTCTATTGAGTGGCTATATGATTTGTTTAACATTATTGTTTGCTTATACAAAGGGAAAAATAAGAATACCATGTTTGTGAAGAAAACAAACCAATTATAGAACAAATAAATCCAAAGTTCTCACTCAAGACACAAATGATCAGGCTCAAATTATCATATTTTGGACACATTATGTGAAGTCCCAGGTCCTTTGAGAATCCCATAATTCTGGGAAAAGTAGAAAAAAGAGAATAAGAGGATGACCAGCAGCAAATAGACTCAGTTCCTCTCAAAGGAATGCATCTTTGAGAAACCTAAAAGAGCAGATTGGGGACAGATCATATTAGAAAAAAATCTATCTATGGGATCAGTAAGAGTCAACCTAACAGCACTTAATCAAGCAAGTAAACCTATTTATCTAAAAGATTTATATGGCTACCCATCTTGTGGAACACAACTATGGCTGCCTAACAACAATTATATAGCTATTCTATATTCTATGTAATTATTGAATGGTTGAATGATTGTATCTAAGACACGTGAAAAGGAATTTTTTTCCCACCACCCTAAAAACATTTAATTGTACCTATGTTTTTCTATGCTTTAGGATTTTTAGAACCAGTAGTTTGGTCTGTGTGCTCAGGGGTTGGTATCTCAATGTGTTTTTTTTTGCTTGCTTGTTTGTTTATTTTATTTAATTGGAGTACATGTGTTGAAAATGCAGTTTGTGGTTGAATTATTTTTCAAACCGTTTATCCCCCCCCCTTTTGGGGGGGGGTTCCTTCAAGTCAATGCTGACTCTTGGCAACTGCCTGCACTAGTCTCTACAGTTTTCCTGGCAAGTTTTTTTTCAGAAATGGCTTGCCATTGCCTCCTTCCTAGGGCTGAGAGAGGGTGACTGGCCCAGGGTCACCCAGCTGGCTTCATGCCTAAGGCAGGACTAGAACTAATGGTCTCCTGGTTTCTAGCCTGGTGCCTTAACCACTACACCAAACTGGCTCTTTTATCCCCACTTTAGAGTGATTATTCCATATCTCATAAGTCTGTTATGTAAATGCTACATATCTCAGAAAAATCTTTGTATTTCTACAATTCAATTCTGGTTTATTACGGTCACTGACCAGTACAGAATTTCTACATCCATTGTCACATAAGGGTGCATGTGACTAGTTCATTTATGGCTGCATGGTAGCCAAACAGCTAAACCTAGATAAAATGGGGGAATATTGTTGATATGGTTGTAATATCGGGATATAAGGATGAAAAAGTATAGTACTAACATATTTTTGTAGAAATTTGCTCATCAGGACTGAGAAACAACTGAAACAAAATCACTGTTCTCAAAAAAGCCAAACAGGATCAGAGTTGGTTGATACTTGGGGAAGCGACTATCACAAAATCCCAGGTCTGAAGATTAAACTGGGAAGTTGAGAAAACATCCCAGAAGAAAGAAATGCAAGCCATTTCCAAACTGTTGCCAAGAAAACAATATGGGTATGTCTATGTACTTAGCAGAAATCAAACTCTATTTTAGGGAGAATACTGTATTCTACTAACCTTAGTGCATTGCAATATTTGATTATAACCTCAATTGGTAAACTGTTCAGATTACACACATTGGGCTGCATCAAATTATATCCATCAATGATATAAAAACAGATTTCGTCCTCCCACCAGCACTCCTTGCACACAAACCAAATCTGTTCTGGCGTTGGACAGGCCTTCCAGAAAAACTCTTGAGGTTTAAAAAAGAGATGTCTCATTGTACAAACACGAAGTTGAAGAGTTAAAGTGGTTCAGATTTGAAGAAGAGTTTGTTACTTCTCAGGCTATATTTCAAATAATTTGCTTTATTGGCTATTTTAGAAATGTTTTACAAGTAAGTGTCAAAAACATCTAGGTTGTAACACTATACACTGTATTAAACAATTGAATACACTTTTCGTATAATGCAAATCTATGGTTTAAAATTACAGTAATGAACATGCCCATCTTCCTTCTTTCTAATCCTCCAACATTACTGAGTATTGAAGTTTAATAACAGTGTGATCTTGTTTTGTTTTTCCCCCAGAAATCAGAGGTTGACAGCTTTTGAGGTTTCAAGTGCTTGGACCTCAGGTTCAGGTTCTCTTGACAGATTGCCAAATCTCACAGAAAAATGCCATAGTCTAGCAATCTAGACTATTTGTTTGGTCTAGTGGTTAAGGCTCCGGGCTAGAAACCAGGAGTCTGTGAGTTCTAGTCCCGCCTTAGGCATGAAAGCCGGCTGGGTGACCTTGGGCCAGTCACTCGCTCTCAGCCCAACTCACCTCACAGGGTTGTTGTTGTGGGGAAGAGAGGAGGAGGAAGGAGTATGAGGTATGTTCACCGCCTTGAGTTATTTATAAAATAATAAAGACGGGATATTAAATAAATAAATAAATAAATAAATAATAAATAAATAAATAAATAAATAAATAAATAAATAATAAATAAATCTCTTGATTGACATTTGGGCATTTTCACAGAAGTCACAGGTTTTTAAGATTCTCATGTGAAATCTCAGCCAATTATATTTATTTGCATTATTTAAGCTATTTAATTTGGACATTAACAAGCACTATTTTGAAGGCAACAAGTGTCCTAGCATCCATAGGTCCTATGTCACTAATGCATCATAATTTGAAATAACCATTGTTTATCTTGGTCCTGACACAAAACAATTTGTGGTTGGTTTAAAATATCAAATAGATAGTTCCATATTCCTTCTTATAGCTGCACGGGAGAAGAGCATGAAATAACATAACTGAAGTTTACACATAGTTTTCATATAACATCATTAGTGTATTATACAAGGAAGGAGTTGTCAGCCAGTTCAAAAAGACTGCCACATGAAGTGGTGAGTTCTCCCTTGTGTGAAGTCTTCAGAGACTGGAAGATCATTTGTCCGAGATGCTATAGTAAATCCTGAAGTGAGTTTTGGGACTAGATGACCTCTAAGGTCCCTTCCAACACTATGATTCTATGTGTAATATTCAAACAGTATATCTCAGTACGAAAAAAAAGTGCCTAGTTTCATGCTGGATTGCCCGTTCATATAAAATAAGGTGAAACTACTGGACCATGATCAAACTCCACGAATTAGAACAGAGTTATTTTTCAAACGTATCTCAAAATTTGTTGTTCAGTTCTGGATTTATAGAAAATACCTTTCAGTATATGATGTCATTTAAGGAATAAGTAAATTGTCATAAAGCTACTAATAAAACTTAGTAGTTTTATTGACATCTTCCTACAAGGTTAAAGAATGTTATATTGCTGATGGCAACTTCCATGCAGGTAAATCTATTAATTTTTTTGCTGAATATTAAAAGCTATTTTAGCAGTGATGGTTTAGACATTGACCTCTGCTCTTACAAGTCACTAAAGTATTCAAAGATTGTTCAAATAAATTTTAAATAGTTTTCAAAAATGTATGCTTGTGCTTGAAGTCAGACCAGACTGCTGGCAATTTTGTGCAGGATTCCAATTATCTTATACATTAATTTTATACTTATTGTTATGAATCTGTCAATTAAATATGAAATTGTTTTGACCCAGAAAAGAAAACCTGGGAAAAATTTGGGTATAAGGTCAAAGAGGTCTCTTTAATGAATAGAGAATGGTTGGTTGATTTATTAGAGCAGAGCTTTCCAAACTTTTCATGCTGGTGACACACTTTTTAGACATGCATCATTTCGTGACACACTCTTACAGCAGGGCATCATTTCGCAACACACTCTTACAGCAAGGCACAAGGCAGGCACTAGGATCTGCACGGAATCACAGCTGGTTTGGAGGCAGCAAGGCACAAGGCAGACACTAGAACCTGCGTGGAAGCCAGGAGGCAGCAGCAGCTGCGACACACCCAGACACTGCAGCCAACACACTAACGTGTCCCGACACACAGTTTGGAAAGCTCTGTATTAGAGAAATCTCATGCAATGAAATTAGAACTCTATAAGCGTACTACTAGCCACACACATAAATCAATATGTAGCTTCCATAACCTTTCTGGACAAATAATGCTCTGTATATGCAGTTTTCATGAAAATACTGTATGTAGTATATCATGGTAACTTTGCACAGAATAGTATGAAGTCTCAGAAGTAAATTCCATTGAACTCAATAGCGTTTAATACCAACTAGTTGTGATTATAATTCCAGTTCCCTTTTGTATTTTATCCCTTTTGTATTTTAACCATATTTGAAAGGATATTTTTCATCTCAAAGCAGGCAGATTATTCCATCAGAAAATACATTTTAACTGTTAATTAACTGGACATTGAAATAATTAGATTAAGGGTGTTTTATAATTTTTTTTCTATTAATACATCTAGCCATTTTGCTTTGTATTTCTGTGGACTGAAGTAAAGTTTTAAAAATCCTATTACTTGAGAACAAAAATAGCAAGGCAATGAAATCTGAAATTTTAATTGCTTTTATTGTTTCAATCACATAAAAAAACCCCTTATTTTGCTATTTAACAGCTTTTGCAGAAATTATAGGATTTGGGTGTGATGACAAGTCAATAAGTGTTAGGATTGAGTTTCAAATGAAAATTGACAAATATACACATGCCCACACATACCCAACTAAACCACTGAATCAACTGAAGAACAGATTATGTTTATTACATTGCTTGAAAATATTCAGTTTAATAATATAGAGTGTTTAAGTTCTATACAGTCATTCACAATGGAAGTAACCCTTTGTCAGAGAATTCACTGATTTTTAAAATAAGCTTTTAATATGATTTCTGTTTATAATATAAATAGATGAAGGACAGATTGTGTTAATTGATATTGGCTTGAAAATCGTTAATTTAATAATACAGAGCATTTTCAATGCCCTTTCTTTTGTCAGGTGGACCTCCAATACAATGCCTTCTCTTATGACAGGATTATTTCAAAATCTTCTACCATTCTTTTGTCCTTATCCAACAAATAACAGATTTCACATCTGGATGCACCCACACAGACAGATTCTGATCCAAAAACTTTAATAGAAATAATAGGGCCATTATTGTGGTATGTGTCAGTACAGTACATATTCCCTCAACTTGGTGCGATATGGGCAACAGTATGTTGGTATGCAAGGTAACCTCTGGACTAGAGATCCTACTTAGCATATAGCATGCTTGGGGTAAAACCAAGCTTATAACATATAGGCCAAAATGTACCCAATCTGAGCAGGTAGCATGGGTACTATTAAGAATGGTAAGCTACTTTAACATTTTCTATCATCCTAGAAAAGGGTTAATTAGAAGAATCGATTGACAAAAAACATGGTGGATGGTGAAACTGAGAAACCTGCAACTGGCTGTTTACTGAACAGTCTCCAGAACCTTTATCAAACTGGGAACTAACTCTTACATAATATATTTTCATGAAGTTTTTTTTTTAAGTTTTTATCCCGCCTTTATTATTATTTTTTGTAAATAACTCAGGGTGGTGAACATATAGAATAGAATAGAATAATAACTTTATTGTCATCCCACTATACACTATACACCAAGTGCACAATAGAATGAAATTTCGTTGCAGTTGGCTCACAATTTCAATCAAACAGTAAAATACTAATAATTAAAAAAAAACATGGTTACTGTAAAATATACATTCTTTACACATCCAACATTTCACCTAAAAGAACTTATTTAAGCATTCAAGAATCCAATAGCCTGGGGGACAAAGCTATTTCCCAATCTGGCTGTTCTACATCGGATACAGCGGAACCTCTTCCCAGAGGGTAACAAAGAAAACAAACCATGATGAGGATGGGAGGCGTCACTGATGATCTTTCGAGCTCTGGACAAACAGCGTGCATGTGCTAAATCTTGGATGAGAGGCATTGATATCCCAATTATCTTTTCTGCTGCCCTTACCACTCTTTGCACAGACTTTCTATCTGAGGCACTACAGCCTCCAAACCAGATGGAAATACAATTAGTAAGTACACTCTCTATAGTGCCTCTATAGAACGTAAGGAGAATGGAAGATGGGAGATGCACTTTCTTCATCTGATGCAAAAAGTGCAAACGTTGCTGTGCTCGCTTTACCAAAAATGCGGTATTAAGGGACCAGGTCAGACTATTTGTTAACTGCACCCCCAGGAATCTGATGCTACTGACTGACTCCACAGCTATGTTGTTGATAAAAAGTGGAGTGTGACTACACTGGTTATTCCTGAAGTCTATAATAATCTCCTTAGTTTTTTCCACATTTAGAACCAAGCTGTTTTTATTGCACCACTCCACCAAACCCTTCAGCTCCTCCCTATAAGCCCACTCGTCCTCACCCCCGATAAGACCCACTACCGTTGTATCGTCCCCATATTTCACAATGGAATTGGTGGTAAACCTGGAGCAACAGTCATGTGTCACCAGGGTGAACAACAATGGGCTCAAGTTACAGACAATAACTCAGGGTGGTGAACATATATAATACTTCTTCCTCCTCCTATTTTCCCTACAACAATAAACCTGTGAGGTGGGTTGGGCTGAGAGAGTGACTGGCCCAAAGTCACCCAGCCAGCTTTCAGGCCTAAGGTGGGACTAGAACTCAGAGTCTCCTGGTTTCTAGGCCTTAACCACTACACCAGGAAATTGTCTGGTTCAGGTGGAATTAATAACCAAGGCTGGCTTAATGTTTTATTCTTATTTATTATTTAATTACTATTTTAAGTACTACTTTATTTTCATCACTTGTAAAACAATAAGAATTGTGATTCTGTGTGTGTGTTCGTTTGTGTGTGTGTTTCCTATTAGGAAGACAGAATGTTGTGATTACCATCATGATTTAACATTACCAGAGACTTATATTAAATCTTTCATCAATGGATTACATGAAACTGCTACACTTTGAGTAAAGATGCCTCATAGCCTCATCTGTAATTACAAAGAATGAGTAATTATCTTTTAAACCATTTTACAGCCACATTAAACATAAACCTTCAGGGAAAAAATCATTCAGTGAAATGCCTGAGTAGAAATAATAGGAGGATCTTGTAAATTCAGTGCTCCATAGCCATAAATTGTACCATTCAAAATTGTTCTCTCATTTATAGCACCGTATTACTTCCTATAAAACTGAAGAATTGAGCTTTCCTTCAAAATTAGGTAAGAACACAGAATTTGATGACCTTTGTAATCCTTAGGCTCAGACCTGAAATGGTTATGAAAAATAGGAGGTTTTGTTTCTTTCTTTCTTTGTTTTGTTTTAACAAGACATTTTATTTAGCTAAAAGTATTAATAGTATTAATAGGTACCACTTCGGTGGGTAGGTAACAGCGTTCCGCGCGTGTCATGCGGCCACATGACCGTGGAAGTGTCTTTGGACAATGCTGGCTCTTTGGCTAACAAACGGAGATGAGCACCGGCCCCTAGAGTCGGACACGACTGCACAAATGTGCGGGGGGTACGTTTACCTTTACCTTTTTATTAGCAGAATGGGAAATGGGAAATTTCTATTTCCTCTATAACAGTGAATGGACCTCTGTGTCTTTCTAGGTACTACATTTGAAGTATATACTAATCTCTATGCCAAATGGAGCAAGCTGTTTGCACATATTTTACTGTAGAAATATGCTGCTTCTACCACACGTTGGCCTTAGATGCATGGTTTAAAAAATTTCCACATTACTGGCAGGATGACCAAGTCATGCCAGGCTCTGAAAGTTAAATCCAAGATTAGGTTTTGTTTTCCTTTTATTGTTGTTTAAGCACAAGACATTCTGATTCCACAAAGCGTTTACAGAAATACTGTAGTCAGTGTTCTAAATCCATATAACAAGAAAGAGATACAGAAGTATTCATTAGTTGTTTCACAATATGAAATGGGGAATAAGGAATTATTATAAATGCAACATGTGTGAGTGAAAGATGAGAAAACTAGCCAACTAGCCATTATGAAATATTTACTGTAAATGTCTGTGGCTTTGTCCAATTATGTAAATAACTGTTTAAATTATTTAGGGAATGTTTACTTTTTGCATGATAAATTTCATGATTCAATGAGTACATGGTCATCTACTATTGTGGATCTTAAACTTGTATTCACCCTTCTCATTGGGCTAAGTGGCTATTCTATTCTGCAGGGAATTATTGGCACCACTAGAGGAAGCACCTAATTACGACTGAATAACTCAGGAATTCTTCTCTGGCAATCTTTCAATACCAGCTGTTTCTTCAAACTGTACACCAAATTATAATAGTTACTTTCCTGATAAGTCAGCACTTTGATCAGAAATGACTACTGTAAATATTTTATTTGAAACATTGCCTAGTAAAACATCTTCTTATAGTGTCTTTACAAAACTTAATCCATTCAATTTCTCCATAGAAATGTATACAGAGCAGTAACCAGAAATTATTCCAGGAATTTTATTGTATTTCATCTCACTGAGATGAGAAATTCAAAGAGGTTGTACATCTTAAGTTATGCTTATTTTTCAGTTCAGAGCAGTATGAATTTTGGTGACTTTCAATGCTAGGTACTTAAAATGTTATTTCCCCATTTTGTGGAAGGTTGTAGCCCTGTTCAGATGTAGTTAAAATTCACTAGGTGACTAGTGGAGATAAATTTTGCCCATCCAAACATTAATCTGGTAAAGTGCCCATATGTTCAGTGAGGATGTTTGTAGCTCTGCTAGCAAAGGGTTTCATAAAAACTGGTAGTCTAGTAATGCAGCATTTGAACCTACAGTTCTCCACAGGAAAATTCTCCTTGCCCATTAAATATCTGTATTTTTTTTTACCAGATTAGATACCACACATGTGATTCCAGAAGATTATCTCTGTGGTTGCATACTGACCAGTTCTTTTTGTATTTTTTACGAAAAAGGCTGTGATGGTGAAAAAAGGGATCCCTGTATTCTACCAATGAACCCATTGTAGAGAAATTGAGTTCTGTTTATACACACTTTCTTCCAGAGGTGTGGGCTATCCTTGAACACTGAGCTATTGGCAGGCATTCCCAGACACCAATATATTCAACATTGCATGTTTTGTGGCATGCTATTGTTTATATTGTCTTGAATTAATTTTGTAAACTGCTTTCTTCCCTTTTTCACTTTGAGCCAGTTCATATATAAGCTAAATAAATAACACATGCCACAATATAGATGAGGAAAATCTATATGTATGGATTTGTATGCTTAACTGACTATTCAAAGTCTACATTATGCCATAATACATGCCCCTTTAAAATTTCCATTTTCCATTGACATTAATTTCTTGGCCTATCTCTGTAACCATGCCATAGATAACTATATAAATCCAACTTGGATCAGCTTGCTGTGAAATCATACTTATCTGCCAACAAGAGATTTTCTTTTGGTACTGTCAGCATTCTTCCATGCATAACTGCTGAGCCCAAGCTAAGGATAAAAGAGTAAACAAATTCAACAGTTGAATTCTCTTTTTTAAATAAGATGAACAAATATTGGAACAAAAGTTTCCCAAATACTACCTGATGCCAAAAGCATCAATTAATTAAAGTGCATAGAGGCTTAGCATGACTTAAGCATTTGTGGAGTACAAGAGAATATTACTTCAGCTACCTATGGAAACAGAAGTTCTTATATTAGTAATTCCTAACAGTCTGACTCTATATGCCTTCTTGTGTTGGAGCATGACAAGGTCAGGACACCTTAATTATTTTACTAGAACAATCAGAGGCACTAAATCTGCTCATGTGATGGTTGAAGTTACTCCAATGCAGAACAGAAAATGGGACCACAGTTATAATACCATTCAGCCCTCACTGAATACAGATCACAGGTGTTAAAAACCTTTGTGTGAGTTCTCATTAAGACTTCTATCAACAGGTGTGTATACAACTTTTTAATGTATTATTTTTCCTACATACAGGAAAGGGGCTAGGGATAATCAGTTGAGATCACAACTGAATAGCTGTAAGAGAGCCTAATTATGCTATAGACATGGGTATACCCTCAATTACATGAATTAAATGGAAAAAAATCCAATCATAGTGTGGATGCAAATGTCATCTATATAAGATTGATTACACAAAATATGTCCAATCATAATATGAAGAAAAAATATTATCTAGATTAAATTGATCTAATGGAGTAAGTTCAAGCATAATGTGATGGTGTGAAGTTTATAATGACTTTCACTAGCACAAATAGCAGACAGTGAACAAACACATGTAAAATAGCAGATTTCCTTTTGGCTTCATGCAGGCGATCTGAATATATACTATATAAATCAGAGGATTAAAATTAAAACCCTGTCCCAATAATTATAAGGAAAAGTTTTCTCCTACCATTTTGGTCAAATTATTTAATCAATTTCTATAAAAGTAAACATATAAATTCTGCTCAATCACAAAATGAGCTAAATAAAGAGAAACTGTTTTAGGCCCAATCCTTCTTTTCAAGTATATTTCTTAAGAAAGGTTTGGAAATACATTAATAAGAGTTATAAAAATCTATTCTAAACAGAAAGACCTGTAAACAAGTGCCAGATTCTTCTCATAATCAAGATCCTTTATTTTCTTGCTTTACCAGGCAGATAAAATAAAATTGAGAAACTAAATAATGGAGCACAGTGGGGAGGAGAGTATGTGATTATAAGAAATAAAATAATCCAGGATCAATAAAATTATTTACTTTAAAATGCTTTTTATTAATTTAAATTAGATTTAACTTTTTAAAAAGTTTTAGTGCCAAGTATCTCTTCAAGAACAAAGTCTTTTCTATCTGATCATTTTTCTAACATTATTTTCATTTAAGATTACACACAAATACCAGGCTGACCATATTTCCTTGAGACGAAAACGGGACCCTAACCTAACCACGGCTCGCCGGACAAAGTGGGCATGCATGCGTGTGTGTGTGCACGCCCGCACAAGCAAGCACGCATGCGCTCCGTCTAACAGCCTTGCCGGCAGTGCGGTCCCTGTAGCGCCCTGGCAAATGGGGCTGGTGGGCGCTCTCTCATTGAGAACAGGACAAAATGGACATTTTTATTAAAATGACGGGACGGTCGGGAATTGTTAAAAAAAGGGACTGTCCGGTTCAAAATGGGACGTATGGTCAGCCTAACAAATACACTAAAATTTTAAGTGTGCATTTCTGGTGAAAATAAAATATTGCAGTAATGTTGACCTTAGTAGCTATAAGTTAGCATTTAGTGATAAAATCTGCACAGTTATTTATATCAACAGGAAACTTGATTTTTTCAATTATTAAAATTGTTTGTTTCCTCTTTCATTGAAATTTCCTTGATTGTAATTAATTCTGGATTGGTCTATTAATATTGCTATTTTCAATTAACAATGTCGTTTAGAGAAACCCTTCCAGAAACCTTCCTTCTCAGATGAACACTTTTTCCCTGTTGACATAATGTGGCCTTGCCTATTATTTGTACTCTTCTCTATAACATCCTATGATTATTCAAAGACAGGAACCCGAAATTTACTAATAGCTTTGCAATCTAACTTCTTCCTTGTCCCAGGAAGAGGAAACTGATAACTTTCACTTAAAGATGAAAGTAGATGTTGAGAAATAATATTTCCCCCGGCCCACTAAATAAGTCCCCTCTGACTCTGTACGTACTTGCATTTAACCAAGCATGTTCACTGCTCATCCTGTTTTATGCAAACTATGCTGATTGTAACTATCCCTCCAGATGGAAGAAAGTTACACATGGGACAGGTAGTTAAGTTGCTGCCATCTGTTATTTGGAGGGGAAAGGCCCACTCCCGTTTCCCATGTTTCTTTGAGATGTGGATTGGGACAGAACAGGAATTTTCCCCACCCCAAAGACTAAGTTTTTAAACAAATGCCTCTGGTTTGCCCTACCCCACCCCCACCCCCCATATCCACACACAAACACTTTTAAACAGTGTTCTCGGGCCTAGTAGTTTTGGACTATATGGTACTTTTAAGTTGCCTTAGCAACAATTAGAACCAAAGAACAAGAAAGGAGCAGTTCTCTCTGAGTTCAGATTAATGAAATTAATTAGGAAAAAGGTTATGATTGCCATGAAGATCCAATTTACCTGGCTTTTGAGTTTACAGTAAAAATGCATTTTTTAACCTTGGTATATTTTATTGGTCTTCAAACACTCACTCACACAGTTTTTCTATGTGGAGACCAGCAATCAGGTTCTAAACACCAACTATGCACCTCATCAGTCACTGGTGTAGCAGAACCATTTGATGGCTGCCTTTAACAACGAATGTGTGAATCTGTGCAACTCAAAGAATATGTAACGACAATGCTATTTCAATTGCATTCTTAGGCCACTCTTAGCTATATTCAATTTTCCAGAGACTGACAAGGTAGGATAGTCCCTTCCCTGCTAACATCTAGGAAAGTAGTAAAAACTGTTCTCTTCCAGTCAGCCTTCAAGACAGAAGGTGACACTAAACCAGACACATCTGTTTAGTGGGTGGGGTAGAGTGGTTTGAAGTCTGAATTGGGTATTTCATGTTTTTATGTTTTTTGGTGTTATTATAAGCTGCCTAGAATCAGTAGAGCAGGTGGCATACAAAAGCCTGTAAAAATAAGCTGCTGTTTTTTTCAGAGGTAATGCAAATAAAGAATTTAATAATAATTTAATAATAATAATAATTTATTAAACTTGTATACCTCTCAACTCTCAAGATTTCTGGCCAACCAAAGCATCTTCTGACCTGGGAGTCCCATCTTCTGATGGTATACTGATATATCTCTGGTTGTACTGATCCATTTAGTTTTCATGGCAAGAATACTGGGGTGGGTTGCCGTTACCTTCTCCAGGGATCCTATTTAGTCTGACCTCTCTGCCATGACCTTCCCGTCTTGGGTGTCCCTTCACGGTTTAGCTCATGGCATCATTGAGGTGCTCAAGCTCCAGCACCACGACAAGGTAATGATCTCCTTTTCTGGAGAAACAGATCTAACATCTAAGAAAAAAGGAATACAGTATATTTCAGTGTGCTTCATATGATATAGCAGAATGGAAACCATACTGTTGTCGTTTGTAAAAACAAAGAACAAAAAATAATTATTATAGTCCCAGAAAATAACTTCTTTGTTATTCCACTACAATAGTAATAAACAGCATGCCTCTGACATTGTAAATAAGTCAAAAGTGCTTTCTTGAGAGTTAAATCCCATGTTCAAGTATTTTCCTTCTGCAGGTCTAGACAAATTAGCTTGCAAAAAAGGGGTTTTAATTTTAATTGAGAGAAAAAATGGGGGGGAAGAGATAAAATATGAGCTCAATACATTATATTGAGTATTCAGCAGTAACTTGGATGGCTTGGAAACAATTAAATCAACTTTTTTTCTTTCTTCTTTTTGAATTTGGATACAGTTAGGCAGCAACAAACTAAAGCAATTTCTTCCTTCCTTCAGTGTATTGCTGAGAGCAGTTGGTATTTCTAGGATGAAACAAATGAACTGTTATCAAAGATTCTAATATTTATTAATTTATTATTTATTATTTATTATTTGGATTTATCACGGCCCATCTCTACCATGGGAGACTCTGGGCGGTTTACAATCATATTATAAAAAAGTTAAAAACCTATACATCTAAAATCCACTATAAAATAAATAGAAAAATCCAAGAGATGGTGTGTTCTTAAAAGGAGGATATTACTAAGCCAACCACCCCCAGGAGGAACTATTATTTCCTTCGTTCCAGGCAAGGCGGCAGAACCAGGTCTTTAAAGACTTCCTGAAGGCCAGGAGCGTGGGTGCCCGCCTCACCTCTGGGGACAAAATATTCCACAGGGCGGGTGCTATCGCAGAGAAGGCATGCCTCCTGGACCCAGCTAGATGGAATTCTTTTGTTGATGGGGTCCAAAGCATGCCCTCCCTGCATGACTGGGTGGGGCGGGTAGATGTAATCAGGATGAGACGGTCCCTCAGGTACCCAGGTCCCATGCCATGTAGGGCTTTAAAGGTGATAACCAACACCTTGAATTGGACCCGGAAGCAAACTGGTACCCAATGCAGCTCACGGAGCAGCGGTGTTACATGTGCTGATCTTATAGCACCCATGACTACTTGTGCAGCTGCATTCTGGACCAGCTGAAGCTTCCGGATACTCCTCAAGGGTAGCCCCATGTAGAGCACATTGCAATAATCTATATGGGAGATGACAAGGGCATGAGTGACTGTTTGGAGGGTTTTGATATGATTAATAATTAATAATAATATAATTAATCATATTAATAATTAATATGATTGCAGCTTGATTCTGTCTCTGTTTTACATATAGATTATGTTTCATTGAAATGTGAAAATGTATCATCATGCTTTCATCACACTTTCACACTTACACTGTGTACTGTATCCATTAAAGTAAAAAGAAAAGCAATGAAATCAGAAAGAATTCCATTCTCATTTCCTACCAATGTGCAAAATGTTGCATGGTCAAAACATTTTGAGCTGAATAGGCCAATCCAAGTGTACCAAAAGTGGTCAACTTTGAAATGGGATGTTCTGATTTCCTTAGCAAGCTGAGAACATTTAACCAGGAAACCATTAGCACACATTTTCATTTCCCTCCAAGAAAACCTATTTTACTTGGCTTACAATATAGAATATAGATGATACAAAAAGTACTTTACCAGAATGTTTACAACTTAATAATAGTAGCTGATATCTTTCCGAAGTAATACACCATTATTATTTTTGTAAAAATAACTCAACATCCATCTCCAGATATTAGAAAAATGTAAGAAATGAAGTACAAAACCTTGCATACTCCATCATCAAAGATGTTCCATCACTAGGCATTTAAATAAAAGCTTTGGGATAAGTCTGGATATTCTCCTGAAGATTTATTTCAGTTTGTTGTTCTGAATTATAATTGATTCGGGTTGTTGAAATGCACTAAACAGGTTTGTTGAGATTTCTCCTCTTCCTTCTTCCAAGAAATAGGTTTTGGCCAGGTCATGTGCAAAGAGAAAGCAAGAGGATTATTCTCCTAGGTCAAGAGTGACCTGCTGTACACATCATACCAAACTATTATTTGATTAACCATTGTTTATTGAATATACTACACAAATGTGGTTTCCTCTAGCTATGCTAACAAGCCATAATGACTAAGTTCACACAACATACTAAGCCAAAATCAATCAAATCACCTTATTGCTCACCAGTATCTGTGAACCTAGCCAGAGACTTTTAAAGGACACTAAATTCGCAAACCTCACTTTCTAATCACTTTTGGAAAATGCCCATTAACTACTTTTAAGCTATTAGAGACCTTTGGAACAACAAGTTGGAAAATGCTGGGTGAGTCTGCCTTCAGTCCTGAACGAAAGAAAAAAATTAATCGTAAGCTTAAGAATTTAAAGAGTCTGTAATAAACAGCAAAAAGCTAAATAAGATTTTGATCTTAGAAAGTTATAAATGGACTAAGGGTCCAGATAAAATTGGAATATTGAAACTTTTACAATAAGATTTTGGAATTAATTATAAAGAACAAGCAGTTTCTTGTGGGAAATAAATTCTGTTTTGGTTTTTACAAGACATAATAATGGTAAGCAATTTCATGATTTACAAAACTGGACACTAGAGGAGACTAAAGTTTTTAGGTGGAGGAAAGATTTATAAAATCTAAAGGACTTACCACAGAAACCCAAGAGAACATAAGACAGATAATCATACCACAAACCAGAAGGACATGGAAGCAGAAGGACATGGAAACAGAACCAACTGAAAGCAGAGGACAGAGCGGCACTCAAAGGCACTCCTAAAGATGGACCAAACTATTATCATCCTTCCAGCAGACAAAGGCCGCACCACCATCATTATGGACAGATCGCAATATATACAAAAGGCTAAAGAATTACTTGAGGGCAAAGAAACCTAAAACCAATCCCATACAGAAACTGGACAACAAGGTAAAAAAGAACTCTTAACGACCTCACCAACAAAGGTCAAATCATAAAAGAAGAACAGAGGTAGATGAAAAGCAGTGGACCTATCCTCCCACGCTTCTACGGACGCCCCAAAATACACAAACCTGGCATACCACTTTGACAAATTGTATCGTTACCAGGGACTCCCACTTACAACATAGCTAAAGAGCTCACAAAAAAACTTAGGCATCTTACAGAGGAGAGCGAATATTCTATTAACTCCCCACTACAGTGCCTCCAGAAAATCAAAGACTTAAAAATAGAAGAAGATGAAATTATGGTGTCATTCGATGTCAGTGCACTCTTTACATCCATAGACCCAGCACTAGTGAAAGAATCCATGACAGCAGTTCTACGAAACACACCCGACCTAGTCAAATACACTAAAATAGACCTCTGCCTCATTACTTACTTTCAGTTTGATGGACAAATATACCAACAAATCAAAGGGACACCCATGGGATCACCTGTAATGACCCTGACTTCAATGCCCCAATAAACAGTTCTCCATGCAGATCATTTGAAATGTAGAATAAGCTTTATTAAGGATACATGTAAATCAAAGCATTCTCAAAGATCCGAATGAAGAAAAAACAGGAGTTATCTACAACATACAGTGTAAGGACTGTAACAGACACTATGTAGGACAGACAGGCAGAAGACTAGCAGAGCGCATCCACGAACACCAACTAGCAGTCAGAAGACATGATGAAAACTCCTTAATCTCACAACACATGGACAGACTCAACTATACTTTCAACTGGGAAACTGTGAGCATCTTAATCCAAGCCAAATCCAAGAATGCTAGGAAATTCCTGGAAGCTTAGCACTCAGACAAAGCAGCCATTAACAGACACATAGAGGTAAACAACATTTACATACCATTCAAAAGAGACAATAGAAAAGCCAAAAGACCAGAATGCCTCCTTGCCAGCAATCAACACCCATATATGCAAAGATTAACACCACAATTAGCACCAGGGGAACAATCAAACAGCACAATATACCCTAATCAAGAAACTATTAACTTAGTCAATCAACCAAGCAGCAAACAACAGCCCAATCCAAAGGAACTCCTAAGGGGAGAACAACACCTCCACCAACACAAGCAGGACAAGCCATGGTATATAAACAGAGAGCAAGTCCCACTCCCTTTTCGCACTGAAGATGTTGCCTAGTCTGGCAATGAAACATCTGCAAGAAAACAAAGCTCAGAGAGCACCAAGGACCCCAAAGATTTATAAGCCTGTAAAATGTTGCAAAACATTTTAAAAATAAAAATACTGAAGGAGACTTTTGAAGAATGGAATCAGAAAATTGTAGTCGCAATTTCAACAACAAACAGTAATGATGTCTGCTTCTATGGATAGACCATGTCCAAAAGATGTTATTGAAGAAATTACAGATTTAGAACAAATTTTATCTGACACGATAGAGATGGTATTGAAAGTGGATTTACAACTGACAGGCCAAGAGAATGACTTAGAAAAGGATGTTTCACTGGATCTACAAAAGAAAGTGGCGGAGGTTTTAAAATTTAAAAGGGAAATACAAATGACAAGCCAAGAGAGTGACCTGGATAATTTTTTTCCTATTGGATTTACAAAAGAGGCTTCTTAAAGCATTGAAGAACTCTGTGTGATGGAACAAAGAAGAAATGAAGAGAAATCAAATCCTACAACAATATTTGAATGAATGAAAGTTTAAGACTGTTAGAAGTGAAAGGAAGGAATATATAGTTGGTTTATTTGATCAAGGTTAAAACAAGATATTTTATTATTTCTGGTAACCCCATATAGACTTTCTGCTGATACCGGGATGGAAAAGATGATGCTTTATGGATTTGTTTATAGATAAGAGATGGGATATGGGAAGAAGAGATAAATGTTTATAACTTTAGAGGGGGTGAAGAGTCACTAAATTTGTTTATACTTGTGATGAAACAAATCAGAGGAAAGAATTTCCTTGCAGATGCGCTTTCACAGCTACCACAGCACAACAGTCAATGGGAAGAGGTAGTGGATTCAATTATCCCTCCTCCACAACTCAGCATGGCAGTCACAATGAGTAGCCAGAAAGCACGCTACAGTGACCCTGTGGAGTTAGAAAAAGGATTGCATTAAGAACTGTGTGAGGCTTTACAAGCAGACGAGTGGCTGAATGATAACAAAACACTCATCAGCGAATGACAGGGAGTGTGGTGGAAGGGGGAGAGGCTTTATGTTCCCGAGATTCTATGAAAGAAGATACTAGAGAGATGCCACAACGCTAAAATGGCAGGGCACTTTGGGTTTGTGAAAACATTACATTTGATACGCAGGCAATTCTGATGGCCGACCCTATGTAAAGATGTGGAGAATTATGTAGGAAGCTGCCCCACCTGTGCCTCAGCAAAATGTATGGGAGGCAAACCCAAAGGACTTCTCCAGGAGGTGGCCAACCCCAGTTGCCCATGGAAACAAATAGCCATGGATTTTATAATAGAACTTCCAGAGATCAAGAAGAAAACTGTTATATGGGTGGTCACAGATCTCTTTCCTAAACAAACACACTTTGTGGCATGCAGCACACTACCCTCAGTGAGTCAGCTAGCCAAATTGTTTATTTCAACATGTGTACTGCTTACACGGTGTTCCTGAGAGAGTCATCTCTGATCAGGGCACGCAGTTCACCTCTAAATTCTGGTGAGCGTTCTTGAAGCTCATAGGGGCAGGGCAAGCACTAAGCTCCTCCCATCATCCACAGACAGACAGAACCAGTGTTAGAGCAATACCTGAGATGCTACACTAACTACCAACAAGATGACTGGGTGGACCTTTTGCCTTTTGCAGAAGTAGCATATAATAACGTGGTGAATCAGAGCACAGGGTTCACTCCCTTCCAAGTGGCCACAGGGTGAGAATTTGTCACCATTCCAGAACTTCCAACAGAGACACCCCCAGAGCTTTCACCTGAAAACTGGATCAAGCAATTATCTGAGAGTTGGACAAATATCCAAAAGGCCTTACAAGATGCCCGGGCTGAGTACAAAAAATATGCTGATCACAAGCAAGACCCAGAGTGGAACATGAACGTAGGAGATAAAGTTTACCTATCTACAAAGTATCTAAAATCGACTCAACCATCAAAGAAATTGGGACCCAAATACATAGGTCTGTTTCCAGTGACCCAAGTGATAAACCCTGTGACAGTGAAACTAGAATTGCCGAAGAATTCGAGACAAATTCATACCATATTTCATTGCAGTCTGTTAAAACCATTTAGAGAGTCAGAACATTGGCACCCTGAAATAAAACCACCTCCTCCTATAATGATAGAAGGAGAGCAACATTTTGAAGTGCATTGTGTCTTAGATTCACGAATCCATAAAGGACAGTTGCAATACCTAATTAGATGGAAGCATTTCCCCCCTACACAAACTGAATGGGTGAGCAGTACCAATGTGAGAGCGAAAAAACTAACCAGAGAGTTCCACAATACCTATTCTGATAAACCAAGATGAGATGTTAAATTGCTGTATGTACCATGTTTATTAACCTGTTTTTCTTTTCTTCTTTTCCAGGAGGGGATTTGGTATTTGGGGGGGGGGGCAGTATGTCAGTGGATGATCTTTGAAGCATTTGTAAAAGGCTTCTGGAATCCATCCGCTGCCAGGAGTTGTAAAGGGGGAGGGGGGAGGACCAATTTGTTGCTAGGTTACAGGAGCCAGAAAGATCACAAGCAAGCATGGAGAGGACTGTTATGGCTTTCTCTTATTGGAGCTGACACCACCTCAAAGTGAAGAGCCTGGGAACAGAGCTGTAAACTGAGAGGCGCTGTGAAGGATCAATTTCAAAGAGAAGGTGGGAAAGAGAAATGGACTCATGTGGGAGGGGAGGAGTTTAGAGTCACTTGTAACTTTGCAGGGGAATGGACTGTACCTTAATAAAATATCTTTCCCATATCCTAAAAGGCTTGTGGTGAAGCTTGTTAATATTGAGGTAACTGAATCTACAACCCTCACAACTGGAGCTGGCCAAATCACAGCCAGATTACAGGACTCTGTTTTGAACCATCTTCTATGGACACAAGTATATTGTTACTATTTGTAATATTAAGATAGCATCCATAGCCTGCCAAAGGCTTTATGATGACACGGCTTCTGGCCTCCAAGCTTCTTCTCTATGTCAGACTGTCATAAGAATACAGGGAAGACTGTATTGAAACAGACAAGGAGTAGTGAATGGATGGGGAGGCAGATAATGTAAAGAGAGACTGGAACACAAGAGTCTTCCCTGTGGAGTTCTTGGTGCTCTCTGAGCTAGGCTGTTTGCTTGCAGAGGTTTCATTACCTGATTAGGTAACATTATAGATGCTCACTGATGATGTTATCCAGTCAAGCAATGGGACATCTGCAAGCAAACAACCAAGCTCAGAGAGCACCAAGGACTCCACAGTTCAACCCTGAGCTACATATTCTCTTCTATTGGAGTCTTCCCTGTATATGTTTCTGCTGCTAGCACTCAGAACTGTGAACTTGAAATTGCACATACATCATGGAGCTCTTCAATGGTCAAGAATATCAGTATGATTTAGGATTTCAGTTATTTCCCAGTGTTAGTATCTAGCAAAAACTTAAGATCTGTTCTTGATTATTATCAAACACAGAAATAATAAGGCAAAGTTCTTGGGACAGGCATTTTTGTTCCACCCCTCAGGCTTTAACACTCCTAGCCAAGAGAGCCATATCTAATCCAGTACTTGATGACCTTCCATCAGTAGCCAAATATAGTTATATTTAGTCAGAATTCTGACACAAATTTATAACTATTATAAATTATATATTTATTTGTTTCATTCATTTATTTGTAAATGTATATCTCACCTTTCCTCCAAGGGATCAAGGCAGAGTACCTAGCATCTACCTTATTAAATGTTTGGTTGATTTTATTGCTTTTTTGTTTGTTCTGGATGTTTATGTTTTTAGTTGTACTTTATTGCATTTATACTGGTGTTCTTAACCTTGAGTATCAATGGATGGAAAAGTATGATACTTTTCCTGAGAGTAAATTAACAAATAAATAATGAATGCTAATCTGATTGAACAAGCAAGTTGAGGCTAGAACAAACCCAGCAGCTTTTACGAGATCAAAAATAGAAGGCTGACTCAGATAGACATAGTAGAGTTTGAGACAAAACACAACAAATATGATTTTGCTTATGGCCACAAGTCTTCAGATTGTGAGTTGATCTGAGAAAAGAACCTTATATGCATCTAGGACAGTTGTGTGTACTTTGGTAATATAGCAGATGTGTTTTCATGTACATCTTTGAAATTCCTGACCTCATCTCCTCTCATTTCATCTTTTGTTAACTCCTATGTCTTTGATGAGGGAACCTGAAGAGTGAAAGCTCCAGTCAACATCCCACTGAAATCAAAAGCACTTCCCCATATTTTCCCATATTTTGTTGGCATACTTCTTTGGTTCAGCTATGAGAAGAGCATGCACTGAATCCCGAGTTACAGGAGGCTGTCATGCTTTTGATGCCTCTTCAAAATAACATATGTCAGGATGATAAGTCTCCTAGAGAATGAAGATGTAACATATATTTTATATCTCAAACGTTATAAGACAGTATAACAAATAATGAATCACATAAACCATGACATCAACAAGGCTCACCTAGGATGAATGTGGCATATCAGTAAAGAACACTTCCATTTTTTAAAAAAAGACAGAACCAAAACTATGTTCTGATTTTCTATATGATGGAACCAAATGCTTAAAATTTTGCATATGCATTTGTATTACCAAATAGGATAAACTGTCTCAAAAACTATAGTAATATTTTATTAACATCTCTGAACATAAACCAAAGCCCAAAATCTTTGTCACATAAAAAGTAATGAGAATTTAAAATGGTGTTTGAGAACTTTGCAAAGGAAAAAAAATATATGTGGTGTATAAATAGCAAAAATTTATTTAAAAGTTAAAGAATACAGAGCTGAGTTCCATACAAGCAGATTCTATGGACTTTACAAGGATGGAACAGTTGCGGCCATCTATACTGTATGTTGTATTCCATCTTTGATTTATTAATTTATTCATTCCTTATTTAAAATATTACTAAGCTGTCTTACAGACAAAATCCCTACTAAGGTAGCTTACAGAAACAAATCCAGAGGAATCAGGGATTTGGGGAACTGCAGTCCTATATGATATAGAAAGCCACAACTTCTCCTAATGGGGGGTCACCTAATGTACATATTACATACTTATTAGGGGATGGATCATAAGGTTCCCCAAAGTTGTGTATCCAAGGAAGCTTGAATGCTTGTTCTTCCAACATCATGGCACACCACAGATATTTTCAAAAAGGAAGTGGTCATTAATAAACAGACATTATCAAGGATACTGGCACTTCAGAGAAACAGGGCTAAACCACTTCCATTTCTGAAATTGTCAGGACCTGGATAAATCACATCAGTGGGCTTTCCCTGATGGGATTATTGGGTGAACGGGCAGCATATACTGTAGAATGGTGCTACTATGTCAGAAATATTGTTGAAATTAAAATAGCAAATTTCCCAGCCATAGTCAGCTGCTCTTTGATTGGTACACTCGGAACAAGGATGAACAGAAAAAAAACAGTATCGGAAAAATAATTTAAGGCCATTTCCTCATTAGTGATTTATAACATCTTATACATCCTACCATTGCTATGCCAATATGTCAAGATAAGCTTTATGCCACCACAGTACCCTTGATCAAACAGGCATCAGGATAGGCCTTGCCTGCATTCCAGTATCCAGCAAGTATCTAGTATCTAGTGAAACATCCTCCTCAGTAGATAAAAATGTCTTAGGAGGGGCATTGAAAAAGTTCCTTGGATACATTTGGGAGGGAAGAGGGATGACTGGAAGGTGCTGCTAGTAATAAGAATAGAAAAATGATAACCTATTCCTTTTCCCCTCATGATGGGGGTTTATCTTCATAGGGCATAACAGTCATGTAGTAGAGGGAATAGAGTGTTGAATTAGCATAGTAAGACCACAATTCCAAATACCATTAATATGTTCCGCGGGCGAGTCAGGAGGCTTCATTTCACATCTTCTCAAAGATCTATATCCTGTTCCAATCTATTTTACATTGGAAGGAAAGAAAGAAGTCAGTATAAAAACCCAGGATCATTTACAGAGGTTTTTACTGCTAAGACTTTTATGGGACAAAATGCTGCTGAGCAGTTTAACTGAATGCAGTGTTGAATAGTGAGATTTATAAAATTCACTTAAGAGCTTTTTTGAAAAATCCATTTTTCCTACCATGCAGGCAAAACAAAAATATATGGCTACATAAATAAACAGAACAGCATTTGATAAAGGGATCATAATCAATCTGGTGAAATACACCATAAAGCAATTTCAACATTCCGCTTTAATTCTCACCTTTCTCTCCTTGGATCCTTGTAGCAAGACTAAAATTTCTGTCACTGAAATTACTGAGCTGAACTTTTATTCATTTCTTCTTGTTTATAACTTTTAGCAAGTGGAATGGCCACTTCTGTTGGGATAGTTACTTTGCTGAATTTGACCAGGTGTACAGCACAAAGAAACATATCAGAGAAGGGCATTAAAAAAGATAAGGGAATGGCAACTAAGTGTTATGTAATTCTTATGTATGTATAAGAATTAAGGAAGCTGAGATTGTGCGTATGTGTGTGGAGGTATTATAATGATACACACATATACACGCACACATTCACACATACACAAATTATAGCCAGGGTTGTTATGTAAAAAAAGGCATAACCTGTTACCATCCCAGTACTGGATACAGAATAATAACCTTATATTACAGAAATGTAGATTTCAATGATACACAAGGAAAGACTTTTAATAATTGGAATACTGTCAACTCTTGTCACACAAAACATTCAAACAATATTTAAGATTCTTTAAACTGGACATTGTCAATGAACAGAGGCAATGATCCTTCTTATTTTATGATTCTATTATTTTAATTCTTAAATTAAGGAAGGCAGAGCTTTTACTGTCCTGTTTTACCACTGGTTGTCTAATTCTTTTCAGTGCACATTCATGGTCTCCTATATACTCAATCCTTCAGTTGGATAATAAATGATAGCTCTCTTATAGCTGCTAAGGGCTTTATGGTAAGGAATGTGTGAACATAACAGGAAAAAAAGTAAGCAGTCTTATTAGCACTTAGAATGGAGAAGAAGTCATACTATGCTTTATTTAACCATTTCATGGACACTTCCAAAATTTGGGCTTTGTGCCTAAATTGTGTACTTCTATTTCAAGTCCCAGAAATTAATCTGGACTCAATTCCCAAAAGGCCATAATCTGCCACATCTATTAAGACTAGCTGCTTGAGGAATGTTAGCAGCATCTTTAACAGTAAGATAGAAGACAATGAATATTCAACAGGAGGATTAAAAATGCAGGCTCCTTTGTCTGGACAACATGTTAAATTGAAAGCATTCTCAGGGTGGCAAGGTTAATTAGTGTTATTTACAGAAAGTAATTTTAGAATCTATTTAACTTCAGCATCATGTAGAGATGAATCTGACCAACTAAGTTAATAAATATGGGTTTCTGTATACATGAGACAGAAGCCAAGCACATAATAAACAGCTCCTTCTACTCAGTAGATACATTCTCCAAATATTTAATTCCAATAAAATAAATCAAAATAAAATGGGGAAAAGCTTTTGCATAGAGAACTGAGGACATTCTGAAAATTTTCTTTATTTTGGGAAACATTGCACAATCAAGTCTTAAGGAATTTTATTTCAGGATTATTATCTTGAAATATTTGTTGTCTATATACAGTATGATCAATATATTCTAGTTTATTTGTTTTCTATCCCTTTATTATTTTTATAAATAACTCAAGGTGGCGAACACACCAAATACTCCTTCCTCCTCTTATTTTCCCCACAGCAACAACCCTGTGAGGTGAGTTGGGCTGAGAGTGTGTCACTGGCCCAAGGTCACCCAGCTGGCTTTCATGCCTCAGGCGGGACTAGAACTCACATGACTTTATTGTTTTTGTCAGTCTTCATCCACCAGACAACTAGAATATAATTTTCCCTTACAACAAATGTGCAGCTGGTTTGTTTAAACACAGCTTGTTAAATAAGCTACAGTTGACTGATTCACTGAACATGCTGAGCCAAAATCAAGGAAACCAAATAATATGATGTGTGAACCCAGTGTACATTTTGTAGGGTTGTGGGAGAGGACAGGGAAAGAGGGCTGCTAAAGATGTATTCTAAAGACTTCCTTTCATGCTACCAACAAATCTATTTCTGACTGTTGAAGTATGACTAATGGGTGCATACTTGATGGAAGGGGCACGATTGTATGTGCTATTATTTCACCTCTATTAGGATTATATCAAACAACGTAAATAAACCTTTGAATGGGGGGAGGGAAGAGAGATACTGTATGTCTTTATGACTTGGTTTTCTATTAGCCAACAGCTTCATGCCACATAATGATACAATTCTTTTCAATAAGGCATTGCTTTGCCTACTTCAATTAATGCTTGTAAAAGCCAGAATTTTGCAAGTTCCAGTCATAGGAGGCAAAATGAAGCAACACAACCACTTTTATTCATTCTGAGAAGCAAGAGGGATTCTGATGCCTTCCAAAGCAGCTTCAAGGGGAGAGACGTGAATCTTCATTGAAGCAGAGCCCCTCACACAGCCCTAATACTGAAAATTACACATGCTCACACACAAGAGAGATGCAAGAACACTCAGAAAAATAAACCAAATAAAAATCTCTTTGATATGAACCAGGTGCTAAGATGCCAGTAAGGGCAGGTATTCTGAGCATAAAAATACCATGTTTCCTAAGAAGCAGTAAAAAATTAGACTTCTGTCAGGAAAGGAGCTAGTAATTTTCATTCAGCAGAAATAATGGAAATGATCATTTTCTCAATAAATAATGGAAATGAATAATTTTCCTCAATAAATAAATGAACGAGTATAATGGTTTTGACTCATTTGTTTAATTGTGTTCTCTTTATCTAGTTTTAGGACTTGTGTGGAGAACAGATCATGTTTTAGCTCATATTTATGCAGCAAATTGAAAATGCAAAAGGGGTCACAAACTTTTAAGCACCACTGTACATATGCTTATAGATACATAATAGATAGACACATGGTTCAAATCTAGATTTTAAGAGCATGCTTAAGCTGTCTTTCTAGATGGACAAATTGGTTTTGCTTTCCCTCATTTTTTGGGAAAAAAAGGAAATAATGCAAATATGCAGAATAAATTTGCAAATATGGGGAAACTCTTATCAAAACCTGAAACCAAATAAAATTCCCATAACTGTTTTTAATTTTTCCTCATGAGTAAGTTTTCTCCAGGTTCCCTTCACATTTTATATCCAGCAAGTAGAGTCCCCCATTGGGGGAGATGGGTGGTGATAAATTTGAATTATAAATAAATATATAAGTAACTCCCAAGAGGACTCACACATATACTGATTTTTAATGGAGCTATTGCAGAGCTTTCATTTTTGGTCTACAAGGAAGGAATACAGCAATATAGAGTTCAGCTGTTTTCAGGTAAAAGAAATACAATTAAATGGGTTAAACGATTAACTTATTACTTAATATTCTACATTTCCAATATGAAGCAAAGAGAGATGCTTATCTTTGAAGAAGACAGATTCTGTGCAACGATGAACAGAGTAACTCATGTCACTTTAAGATGATGATGATGATGATGATGACGACAACTATTACATCTAATACATTGGCTTTAGAACTTGCTTTATTGCTGAAAGAATAAGGACTCTTCCAGTAGACATTTGCTTTCAGAAGATGATGCAGCCTCCTTCTGTTCTCAAATACATGAACGACACCAAAACTGCTGTGTGGCTGAGTTAGATACTGATTAGATTGCATGCCAGAATGAGATGCACATATCAGAAAGAAACATAATTAACTAGGGCAGCAGGTCAGGGAGACAAACAGGAAAGAAGCAGAGTGCGTGCATAGTCTTTGGACATCAAGCCATTCCAAACTTGTTAACTCTAATGGAAACAAAATGTCAGGTTATCAGCTTGCCAGGCTAGCCATACCATTATGGAATAATATTTGGGAGTGAGGGAGAGAATAACAGCATTTTTTTTCCCTTTGGGGACAAGAAGCTTACAGCACTCAGAATGATTTTAGGGATCAATATCTATGATAACAGCATTCTGCATGCATCATGCCGGCCACATGACCGTGGAAGTGTCTTCGGACAATGCTGGCTATTTGGCTAACAAACAGAGATGAGCACCGGCCCCTAGAGTCGGACACGACTGCACAAATGTGCAGGGGGAAACTTTACCTTTACTATCTATGATCTAAAATTTGTGGGCAACCCCAGGGAATAGTCTCTCATGGAGTTAAGCCACAGTAGGTGGGATGCAGACCCATTCTTTCTTGCATTTTGCAAGCTATGCTGCTCCAATATGCCTTGGCTCAAGTTGATTATGGCTATCCATCATAGCTACCTTATTGTTTGTTGTTGGTGTTATTAGTATATTTATACTGTGTTTGTGCTTTGTTGCTCACCACCCAGAGTCTGAATGGGTTGAAGTGGTCTACAAATATTGTGAAATAAATAAATACATGCTACACAACCCAACCCCTACTGACTTTTTTTGCCCAACGGACCATCCAACATTAAATTCTGCCTTCATGTTATCTGTTATAATGAGGAATTGTGTTTCCCCAAACCAAGATGAAGAACCATGTTACAGCTATCTTGCATTTTTTTGAGAAATCAGAAGCATGTATTTTATTGCCCAAATTCTTGCAGCACATCAGTTATTAAGCCTATAGTCTCTCTTTTGAGACTATATCTAAAATTCATACTCCATGACCACCATACCTAGCTTAACTTTTATATTTTATTTTCTGTATTGATTTATGTGTTAGATTTATGTCCCATGTTTGGTAGACCATGTTTCCTTGCAGCAACTACTTTCTGTGAAAGATTGTGGGAAGCAGGGAAGAGAGGAAGAGTTCATTTTCTGGAAGAAAAGTTAGCACAGCCCAGATGCAGAGGTTGTAGGAAGAAAACATTTCAAAGAGACCCCATCTTAAAATCCAACAAATTCAGATGTCAGGAAATTCAGACTTCTTAGATTCCCACTTCAGCTCAAACATTTTTCTCATAGCTTCTGAAGAGTTCCTGCCAGATGAGCTTAGGGTCCAATCAGTGCAAGTCAAAAATAAACCCTATTGAAGGTAAAGTACTATTCATAGAATAGTAGCCCCACAATGGGACACATTTGCAAAGCAAGATAAGGCTTCTATAGCAATGTTCAAAAGAAAGCAAATGAAAAATAATCTCTGACTACATTCTGATCACTTTTGACTGCATGAGATTTCTTGATGGAACAAATCATTCTGAACTTGTTTTGAGACAGAAGCTTTTATTGATCTGCCACGAAAATCAAATACTGCCAGATGTCCATATTCCCTGAATGTATAACTATATTAACATATTTATGAAATGGATACCTTGTGAAAAGCAAATACAAGTGCAGGAACATGTAAAGATAATGGAAAAATCTTTCTGATAATATAACAGGTTAACAATATGTCTATGAAGGTTCTCAGTCATCCAGGTGGAATTGTCTGTAGCTTGAATCATGTCAACTGGATTTCTATTTTCTTAGTGGAAACGTTTCGCTCCTTATCCAAGGAGCTTCTTCAGTCTGAGCAAAGTTGGTAAGGGAATCCTAAATATGTTCCTAGGTAGCTGTGTGACCTTACACCTGGGGCTAGGTCATGGTTATATTGAGATGTAATTTTTAAGTCCTTTTATCATCTAAAGGAGGGTCGTTAAAATCACCATGCTGCTGTTGAGCTTGTGAAATGGTCTTAATCTTCCTAGGCACAGAAGACAAAACGGGGAGGAAGATGGGGGAGAGTTTGTGCCTGAGGCCCCCACCTCTATTCAAGGAAGGATTTTCCAAGTTGGCATAAATGGATTCCTTTGAGAGAGGGGTCAAGGAATCCATTTATGCCAACTTGGAAAATCCTTCCTTGAATAGAGGTGGGGGCCTCAGGCACAAACTCTCCCCCATCTTCCTCCCCGTTTTGTCTTCTGTGCCTAGGAAGATTAAGACCATTTCACAAGCTCAACAGCAGCATGGTGATTTTAACGACCCTCCTTTAGATGATAAAAGGACTTAAAAATTACATCTCAATATAACCATGACCTAGCCCCAGGTGTAAGGTCACACAGCTACCTAGGAACATATTTAGGATTCCCTTACCAACTTTGCTCAGACTGAAGAAGCTCCTTGGATAAGGAGCGAAACGTTTCCACTAAGAAAATAGAAATCCAGTTGACATGATTCAAGCTACAAACAGGTTAACAATATATCTCATGCTGACCAGGCTTTCGTTTAAAAAGATAAAAGAATTGGTGGAAATTAAATGTAGAAGAAATTTTATAATGCTTACACCTGGGTGGAAAATTGTTAATATCCACATATCCATTTCACACTTCCTGAACCTATATTTAAATCAAAATAAAGTACATATTGGCTATGATTTGTTGAATAAATCACAACTCTAAGCCATAAACCATGGTTTACAAACCACAGTGGCTAGATTCCACATCATACTACGCCAAAGCCATACCTGTTATTAAACATGCAGTCCCAATTGACTTTATAAAAATCCTGAGGTAGTCTACAGCAAGAGTGAAAATAACATTGCATAACAAAACAAACCATTAAAAAGAGAAAGATTAAAATGCATCCCAAGCATGTCAGAATTGGGGGCTTAGTATATTGCAGAGAGGAAGTCCTTCAATAAAGACATGGTTGAAGAAATGACCATAGTGAAAGGAAATTACACATATAAAATATATTTAAAATAACTAAAGAGTTTTACAGAGATTTTTTTTCCAGACTGCCAGAATACTCATGTTCTTCAAGCTGCCGCTCAGCACACTTTTATACGGCACACTTTTATATGGCACACTTTTATATGGCACACACCTCTGCAATGGTCTTCACTGTTGCAGATTTCAAGACACAGAGAACACGCAGGGAATATCATGACCCAATGAACTTCCTCCCTCTAGCCCAGGGCTTTCCAAAGTGCCGCCGCTGGTGACACACCAGCGGCGGCGGCAGTGCGGCGGAAGCACGCGCGTGCACGGCGGCAGCATGGGGTGTGTGCGGCGGCGCGCATGTGCATGGCAGCAGCGCGGGGGCGTGCGGCAGCACGCGTGCATGGCGGCGGCAGCAGCCTCCGCTAAAATGCGGAACCACTGATCCTGCGCCACTGCTGCCGCCGTGCACGCACGCGCCGCCGCTTCCGGGTGGTGTGGCGACACACCACGTTGTGTGTGGCGACACACTTTTGTGTCGCAACAAACAGTTTGGAAAGCTCTGCTCTAGCCGATCAAGTAGAGAGTGAAAAAAAATGTATTTTTTTCTTTTTGGTGTCTCATCTCAAACTACTGCAACAACATTCTCTCATTGACTGCTCTGTGAAAAAAGGAAATAAAACACTGATTGCTAATGCCCCTGCCCCCCATGTTTTCAGAGTATAATGTGTTTATTTCGTCAAAAAATATTCTTAGCAATTGCTATAAGGGGCAGTTATGAAGCTGTCAGTCCATCATTCTTCTATTGCCTTTAAAGCCCATCGCTTGCTATAATTTGGAAAAAAAATAGCATATTTGCAATTTCTAAACTAAATACTATTCCCAATTAGTGTAACTATGGTTGCATGTTGCTGTGATAGACTGGACTGGAAGAATTGGCGAGATATATTGTAAAGAAAGCCTACAGATAGGCACTCTGAATAGAATCTTGAAGGCTACCTGTGGTGTGGGTGGGGTGAGAAAGAGGGTCCTGAAGCAACAAAAATCTCTCACCCACCCTTTGCCTTGGATACCATGCACATGGATACAGTTCCAAAATTCCACCAAAGATAGAATAGTTCTGATGATCCAGGCTACATTTTAAAATGAAATCAGCAGGGTGATGTGTAGTTGTCTAAGGAGTAAACAAATGCTAGAATCAGAGATGATTCCAAGTGATTGCATAGACATACGTAATATTTTAATATAGTTCATAAATATGCTTTTTCTTGTAAGGTGTTAATTTTCTGTTGCAACTCAATTAGGTATCAGCTTGTTAAATGTTAATGAAGTGATAATCAATTTAACCTCACTCCTTGTGTCTCAGTGCACCTCAGGCTCAGAAAATAACAGTCCAGCACTGCATGCTTGGCATGTCCTATTACTTAAGCAAATTAATTTTGATTACTTTGGGGATTCTGCAGGATGATAGGTTCAAAAATAACTTTGTACAGACCTGTGCTTTACTTGAAGAATTTCAGTAGCTCTTCCTATTTCTTTAATAGCTCTTGTACGTGCTGATCAAGTCACAGAGTGGTGTTGTGACACGTACATGTGATAGACTTCTTTCTGATTGTAATTTAGAAGAGAAGTAGGTTTTTAACAAATTATTGTTAGTCTGTGATCAACCCAGTGTTGATTTTCTCCCTTGATTTCCATTTTTAAAGTATAATTTTTATTTGCAGGCAATAACCTTTCGAAGGCAAATGAATACCAACTAAAATGTGTGGCTGGTGCCAGCCTAAAAAGAATAAATAATGTGTAAAGGAGCCCAAGATGGATCTAGTTTTTTCTCACTACTCCCAGATTTATTCTTATATCAGAACACTATATGCCTGGGGCATATTGTGAGTCTACAGAGGTCATAAATAACCAATAGCCAATCAGCCCTTAGCCTTTCTGGTCAATACTGAGGACAAAAATATCAGCCAATAGAACTTTACTTGCTGACTAGCCAGTGACCAACTCCTTCCTCCCAACCCCTCAGGAAAGGGCCTAAACAAAAATAATCTCCTTCTCTTCACAAAAAATCAAAGAGAATAAATTGCTACTGGTCTCATGTTGTTTGCCACCATTGCCTTATATTTAAAAATCCTGTTTCTGACCTCCTGCATTTGGGCCAACCTACCAATGCAACCAAGATGGAAGGCAGGACAATCCAAGAATATCCTCCAATGAAAGCACAGAGCAGTGACACACTGCCATTTCAGAAGTGGCACACACTGATTTGAAATTACTATTCCTGTCCACAGATAGAATGCCACTAGCAAAGGGAAGTCTAAACATTGTACATAATTGCAATCCCCAATATGATCTTGCATGAGTACTGGGACTGTCCTCTGGTTTGAATGACCACTCAATGATATCTTCTATTTAAACGGGTTTTGCAGCCTTCTTTGATGCTCTAAACATCAACAAGATTATTTGGCAAAAAAAATAACAACAGGACAAATTAAGTTAGCCCATCCACAATAACTATTGTAATAAATGGCCTTATCTTAATACTGCAGAAGAACAGAAGAAACAATTTGACCAAGAACAACAGTAATACTTTCCCCACAACTCTGAGAAAGTGGAAAGGGATATGTAGCTGGAAGTTATATAGCGCTTTAAGGATAGTCACCAATACTTTGAATTGGTCCTGGAAGCTAGTCCAACTGAACCAAGTTAGAAGTGATGTAGTCTTCTAAAGGGTTCTAAAGCAAAAGAAGACAACATTTTGGTAATCAGTGAGTTAGGCTTTTTATTTTATAACTATGTTAATATTACAGTTTTCATGTGTTCCCTTCTCAAAATTGAGAGACTATGACTATGATTTTACTTATTTATTTATTAAATTTATTTATTAAATGTATTAAATTTCTATGACCGCTTATCTTCCCCTCAAGGAGGGACTCTGGGCGATTTTCAGTAATCACTTAAATTTGGGACAATAATTACACTATGTCCACCCCTATATTCATGATTTTCTATCATGGGGAGTCTCTACTTATTCAGAAGGCTGTCTCCTACAGACCTTTTTCCCAGTGCATGCTCAGCAGTGTGAGAAATAGCCCTGTTCTCCCACATGATTGGAATACTCAAATTGTGGTAAATGGAAGTTCAAAATCAATTATAGAAAATAAAGGATTGAATCTCTCATCTACTGTGATTTTTTTTCAAAGAAAAAATAAGTGGAGGAGGACGTAGTGGTGGTGGTGGTTTCATGAACACAAAGCAAATAATTTTAAGATAATCATTTGGCTTTTTGAAATTATATGTATGATGTTTTGCTAGTGGCATAAAAATAGCAATCTAACTGAAAGCTTATCTTGGACAAATGTATGTCATTCTCCTTGCAAATATATGGTATGATAAGTTATTTGAAGAGGAGATTTATTAACCTTTTACTTATTAAAAATCCATTTGGAGCTGGAGATAAAAATTGACATTTTTAATCAGGAAAATATATAGTATTGGGATATTCACTCAGAAGAGACTGCCTGCAAAAGAATATGAATGGTTCAAAATCTCCAAGTCAATAACCCATTATAGTGTGGGAACAGACAATAGAAACACAATGATGAAAATGGAATGTCCTGAATTAATCAAAGTAGATTCCAGGCTAATCTGGTCCCAGAATTAATTTATGCAATAGCGTGTATGATGGATAGAAGATGTATTTTACTTTCTAAAAATGTGATTATGAAGAGAAAAACATGATCAAGGTGAATAAATTGTATATCACTCCAAACATTATGATGATGGTCAACTAGAATAGTTCTTGATTCTATCTATTCTGAAGTGGATCACATTGTCCTAAAAAACAGGGCATAGAAGCTAGAAAGGTGCTTTTTAAATCCAATTTTTCTGTTAGATTTCCAAATAGTAGTGAGCAGAGCTTTCCAAACTTTTCATGTTGGTGACACACTTTTTAGACATGCATCATTTCGTGACACACTCTTACAGCAGGGCACAAGGCAGGCACTAGGACCTGCGCAGAATCACAGCAGGTTTGGAGGCAGCAGGGCAAAAGGCAGGCACTAGGACCTGCATGGAATCCTGGCAGGGCAGGTTTGGAGGCAGCCAGGCACAAGGCAGGCACTAGGACCTGCATGGAATCACAGCAGGTTTGGAGGCAGCCAGGCACAAGGCAGGCACTAGGACCTGCGTGGAATCCTGGCATGGCTCGGAGGCAACAGCAGCCGCAACACACCCAGACACTGCAGCCGACACACTAACGGAATAGGGAATTTTTTTTCCTTTTCTGCCTGGAATCTTTAGTCCCTCTAGTGTCCAATTTCTGAAATCATAAAGTCTCAAATCTCTGTTATAATTTAGGATTGACAAAACAATTTGGTTCCTCCGAATGGCTGTTTATTTATATAAGTATTTTCAAAATCTTATAGTAAAAGTCTTAATATTCCAAATTTGTCGGACCCTTAATTCATTTATACGTTTCTTGGATCAAAGTCTTATTTAGCTTTTTGCCATTTATTTCCAATTCTTTAAATTCTTAAGCTTATAGTTAATTTTTCTTTTTTTCACGAATGAAAGTAAACTCACCAGGTGGTTTTTCAAACTTGTTCCAAAGACCTCTAATAGCCTTAATATAGTTAAATAGGTAATTTCCAAAAGTGATTAGAAAGTGAGGTTAGCGAACCCAGTGTCCTTTAAAAGGCTCCTCCATGGCTGTGAGCATGATGGCTGTTCCCTTCATCTCCCAGTGCTCAAACCCTCGGTGCCCAAACCCTCAGCACTCACACTTGGAAGGAGCAGCAGTCCGGAGCACATGTGGGTAATCTTCTGTCCCCTCCTTCTCTGAAAAGATTCCATAGAACTGGTCTACTTGCTGCTTCTTTGGTCTTTGCCACAGTCATCGTTTCTGTTCACTTGGAGATGTGCTAGTTCACTATGCCTCACCCAGAAGTCCCAGATTTATAAGATTCTGTCATTACAATAAATCTCAAGAAAAAAAGTTTTAGCCTTTCTGTGGAGTTGATTTCCTGGTCTAGTCTACCTAGTGGAGCTGATAATATTGCCTTGACTCAATTACAGCAGCAATGGTTACACCATTGGAAGACCTGAAGGACCAGGTTGAGGACAGATTGTCCTGGAGAAAAATCTATCTTTGTTGTCACTAAGAGTCAACACCAACTCGATGGCACTCAATCAGTAAGTCAATCAATCAAAGGTGGCCTAGTTTGTAATCAGGGGCATCCACAGTATAAAAAAAGAAATCAAGATGAAGCCAAGACCATGTGATCCTCTGGTTTTAAGGCATTGGATTTATATTACATAGGCTTCTATCTGTGCTCCTGCCCTCTGAAGATGCTGGCCACAGATGCTGGCGAAACGTTAGGAACCACAACTTCCAGAACACGGCCACACAGCCCGGAAGACCCACAACAGGCATTGGATTTACTTTGATTATTTGAAACCCTGAAAAATTGGCTAGCTCTTATTTACAGATTATCTTTTTTCTCCTAACTTCCAGAAAGGTAGCCACAGGTGCAATAAAAGAAACAAATAAAAGCCCTGAGGTGTCTTAAGGACAAATAATATTGTATAGTCAAATAATATTCTTACAGCATAAGCTTTTTGTCAACTAGGTTTACAGCATCACATTTATCCCACAATAAATTATTTAAGCTGTAAAATGACACTAGCTTTTTTGTTGCCTTTTTTCCTCCCTTGTAATTACTTTGTTAAGCAAACTGGGGTTTTCTTTATATCAGAACATGGAAATCTAAATGCTACAAAGCTGCCATGGCTCTGGGATGTCATTTTTGTCTGAATTTCTCCTCTAGAATCCTCTCAATCTTTTCATTTGGTGATGAAGACCTAAGAATTTGAGTAAGAGTAAGCAAGAACTATTAATAAAATATCATATATGCTTGTTATTTCTTACAGTAATTGTATTTATATAGTTTATATATAGTTGAGTCAGTTTTAAGATGAGTTATTATTTAGGGATTTAATCTTCACTAAAAATATAATGATTTTTAAAGTGATAGCATGGATCCTAAGTTATCTATTCACAAATAGAAAAGACTCCTTTGTGATTTAATATGTGATCCACTGGTGATTTTGATTACGATTAAAGCAGGGAAAGTAGTTTTTAATTAGATCTCCTTCTTCCTTCCACCATCCTTATTGAATCTGTCCCTACTGATGTTGTTTTAAAGGGTCCATAATACTCAAAAGTAGATTTTTGGAGGAATAGAAAACAGTATTTGGGGAGGAAAATATGTCTTTCCTTTTATCAGAAGCATGGCCTTGCAGAATTTATTTCAGGCTTGCAGGAGCAAAAAGCTATACAAATGTTTCTCTCAGTCTCCCAGTTTTATCATTACAATAATCCCATGAAATAGATTGGGCTGAGATATAATGATTTGTGGAAAGTGGGGAATTGGGTATCACCACTGTAATCCCATTCTAGGAGCTGATTACTCCAGCAGGAACATTGGCAACACGGAGTCAGAAAACTCAAGATGTTGGTCATAACGACATGACCAAAGCACACACCCTTTTTATGAGTGTCATTCTTCAATCTAAACTGCCATCTTGACTTTTTTAACACCTCCTTGCCCAGATGTCCCTATCCTCCAGAAAAACCTTCCACCCAGATGGGGCTCTAAGGGGCAATTTTCCTCCTTTCTGGACTATCCAGTAAGAAAAACATCCAGCCTTTAGCTGTGAACTTTTTACAACTTTTACTTATTTCATTAGAGAGAAGCATACAGACACAAAACTAGTACAACACAGGTACAATTATAACTTGAAATAATACTCAGCTATTAAACTCAATGGGTAAATCTCCCCATAACCTACAAGAAGGCATGGCAGTCCCTCCTTTCTCTTACAGAGCAGACTGGGCAGACTCCTTATAGGTACACATATTTCAGAAGCACAATATATCTTCAAAGAATCTAATTCTCCCTCCTCAGTTGGCATATGTACTCACTGCAACAATTCTCTAAGAATTAGCTTTCTTTGTGGTCACTTAATTCTTCCTCCTTAAGGGTTAGTGCTCTTCCCATCTGAATCCAGACTGCTTCTCTCCTCTTAGCAGGTCTTTCTAGATTCTCCACAGCTGATCCACTGATGATTTCCCCATGGGTGAAACCTGTTGGCTTCTCCATGTCCATGTTGGCCAAACTGCCAACTGATGTTGCTAAATTATTTGCACCTTAACCCCAAACTGCAGAGAGCTGAAATTCAGCTGGACAAAGAGTTGTAGGGAGAAAAGTTTCATGTTTTCTCTCATTTTCTTTCTTTCTCATGAGTAGTCTTTCTGCCAGCACTGTTGGAATAACCCCTGCTCTGCTGGTTTCAAACAATCTTCTTTTCCTTCTACCTACCACAGCCAAATGTATGGTCTTTTAAATGGTCTGAACCAGTGTTTCTCAACGTTGGCAGCTTGAAGATGTGTGGACTTCAACTCCCAGAATTCCCCAGCCAGTCATGATGGCTGGGGAATTCTGGGAGTTGAAGTCCACACATCTTCAAGTTGCCAACGTTGAGAAACACTGGTTTGAACTAACTCTTGGCCTATTCAAAAATTAGCCTCTTTCTCCTCCCTTCTTAGGGTACTAGTTCCACACTGTCTACAAGTAGCTCCTATTTCCTCTCACAATCTCTACCTCTATTTTCCCATCATCTTCAAAGAGCTTATTTCCTGTGTTCCACAGTTTAGCTATTTAGCCTAACCACTTCAATCTTTCCTTGTACTAACTTTATTCCAACTACTGGGGTTGCACCAGTTTCAGTCCCCAACTTTAAAGCTGCACCACATGGGTGCAGCAGAAGTTTACTTGTAGAAGATCTGGAGCTAAATCAAATGCCACCTGATATATTTATTTATTTTGACATGTCATTTTTTGTGTGAACATTTTTCCAAAAAAAAAAAACCTTCCACAAATGCAAAACCCTGAGACTTGCCTTGGCCAGAGCAATTGCAATATTAGGCACGAGATTATAAGTCATGAATTGTTCTATAAAGTGAACAGGAATGTTTAATTTCATGCATCATTTGCAACTTGTTCTATTAATTCCACAAACTCAGAAGGTGTTCATAAAAGCTAATGAGAAACTAAATAACTATATTTTGTGTTTCTTAGGAAATGTTTGAAGAGACACCCATTACATCTTATTCTAATTCCCATGCTTTGTCCTCTTTGCTGATGAAAAAGAAATCACAGAACAAAATCTTGCTGGTAATATAATGGAATCTAAAACTTCACCTAAGAGAAATTCTATGCCACTGCAGTTTAGCATATCTAGAAATATTTCAGCTACCTTGTATATCAATACCTGTCAAGCAATAATTTTAAAATCGTGTTTTGTTTATGCTTTCTCTAGCTATAGATATATTACTTATGGGTACATATATGTGTCAATATATACATTTTAATTTTATTTTTATATATACAATAGATACATGAATACAGCTTTTGGTCTTTCATGCTTGTGCTAATTATATGTGCATATCTGTACACATGCACATGTATGTCTATATAATAAGCCACCTTGAGTTACAATACTTTTTTAGATGACTGATTATAAAGCCATGAATAGGTTAACATAGCAATCTTGTAGTTTACTTCCACCAAAAATCAAGGAAAATAGTTTATTTCATTGGAGCCACATCTAACTCTTACTAATGAAGAAAATATAGGCTATTATTTAATTTGATATAATTTCCTAATAACCATGACTGACAGTATTGTAGCATATTTCATTTAAAAATTCATTGTTTGTTTTTTGTAAACCGCCCAGTCCCCTTTGCGGGAGATGGGGTGCTGATATAAATTGAAAAATAAATGAATAAATAAATAAATAAATAAATATTTCCCTTCACATATTTAGCATATTATTCCCTTTCTGAAGGGAAATATGCACATGTAGCATATTTCCCTTCACAAAGACAGACAATAAGGGCAAGATTTTAAATCCTTCAGTAATCTTTTCACTGAGATATATGCATATAATGGAATTTTCTGTATGCTATGAATAATTTCCACTGAATTTCATCTGATGGTAAATTAATATAAATTGGTAATGGTAGTTGATCCATTAAGAAGTAAAATCAGACATTTTGCATTTCCCAAAAATGATTTAAGAACAATATCTAGTTGACATAAAAATAGGTGTACTAGTAAGATCTGCATAACTAATTGCTCCATCATCCCTTAGACAAATTGTTTTAGTGTGGAAACCACAATTGTTGGTAGAAAGATGTTATGCCTGAGATTATGAGAGTAATAATGTGGTGTGATTTATATACTAGAGTTTGAAATACAAGGTTTGCTTGATAAAGGCAACTGTTTTTTCACTCCACAAAATAATATCAATGTTCTCCAGGAAGCTGTTTAAATGATATTAAGAGAGGAAACAACAGCAGGTGGGACCACATATTTTGTTACTGTGATTACAGCAGTCTATGAGTTTTGTAAATGCAATCTTGAAGAAAGATAGAAACCCAAATGCATCAGTGCCACTCTGATGAAAATGAGATTGATTTAATAAAACCAAAATAAAATTTGGACACAAGGAATTATGAAAGCATTCTTTCACTTCTACTTGATTCTCATAGCACCTCTAAAAGCTAGCACACTTTGGGAAGAAAACAATTCATTTTCACCCTCTACATGCATTTGCATATGAAATTATAATGCAAAAACCTTTTGAAGTCAAAATATTAAGAAAAGTAACTTCTTTAGGAAATAGCAGCCAAATATTTAGTCATTAAAAAAATAGAGATTAGACTGTTGGGTTTTTTGAACGAAGGTCTGGTGTCATTTAATTATCATTAATGTATTATCTTTATTCATTTATTTGGGTTTTTTGTTTATTACATTTGCATGATGATGAATCATACAGACTTATGGCAGCTTACAACATATAAATTATGATAATGCACACAGTAAGAAAAAATAACATAGATACAATAAAACACCCACAATAAGAAAAATTAACCCACAACTCAAGTAAGATTATACCACAATAACAACTGGAATAAAAAATAGCAATTATACTACAATATAAATGACACAAAAAACTGATAGCAAGCAATAATACAATCCATGCACTGTTTTCAGATGACTATCTCTCTCCACAGACATGATAGTAAAATTTAGATTGGACTCTGGAAGAAAAAAAGCTGACACTGGATCTGAATCTCTTTTCCCACCTTATCCATCAACATGAATATAAATAAATCACAATATAAAGTTCTCAGTAGGTGGTATAGCCCCGAAATGCTTTACCAGTCAGCCTAAATTATACTTCATTTTTAAAAGAAATATGGACAAATTAATTCACAGTTGCACCTTGATTTTAGAAAGCTAACACTTCTGAAGAAAAACAGTGCCAATCGTCTTGCAAAAAAATGTTCGTAATAAATGGTATCCTTGGGCTACTTCTTCCTGATATTCAGACACTGGATTTCTCCATTTTAGTCATGCAGAAAGTTGGAGGAGGAAGGATTCAGCTTATCTCAGAAACACGCTTGGATAACTAGTGGCTCCAGTGCACATTAGAATGGCCCACATTTTCATTTCGCTCTTTATGTTCTTACATTCTGTAATCATCTTATGTCTCAGGCAATATTTCTCAACCTTCGCAACTTTAAGATAGGTGGATTTCAATTCCCAGAATTCCCCAGCCAGTGGGCTAGCTGGGGAATTCTGGGAGTTGAAGTCCACCCATCTTAAAGTTGCCAAGGTTGAGAAACACTGATCTAAAGCATTGTTATTTATAGTTTCATATTTTTTGAAAAAACCCTTTTTTACAGTTTTTAAACATTTTTTGTTTTGTTTTCCCTTTATTCCACTGGAGTAAAATATAGCAATACACATTGAACAAGGATGATTTCTTAAGGTCTGCTGTTACTGAAGTATTATATGATGCTCCAAACTAGTACCGGGTGCATGTTTGGGGGTTCACTGGAGCATGACATCCATAGGCAATTAACCCCTAAATGGGGCTGATTCTTCTTCCAGAACTATAATAATCCTCCTTCATTTTCTTTCAAGCCTGATCAGCACAAATACCCATAGCTGAAAGAAAATAAAATAATTGATCTTCAGTCTATCAGACAAATAGATGAATAGGAAGGAAATGCACAGCCTGGGTCCTCTTCTTTATGTGGACTGCATTCTACCCCTTTCTGAGGAAAAACACACATGGGACTGCTATCCTTTCTAGACGCTGCATTACAATCTCTGCAATGAGTCCTGAGATTGGTGATCCCATGGGTGTTCCTTTGATTTGTTGGTATATTTATATTTTTGGGTTTGGTGTGGTTGGAAATTACTTGGGAAGATAGGCGGACTAATGTTAGTGTATTAGAAGAAGCGAAAACCACCAGCATTGAAACAATGATCATCCAACATCAACTTCGCTGGACCGGTCATGTTGTTCGAATGCCTGACCATCGTCTTCCAAAGCAGCTACTTTACTCCCAACTTAAGAATGGAAAACGGAATATTGGTGGACAGCAAAAGAGATTCAAAGATACTCTCAAAGCTAATTTAAAAAAATGTAATATCAGCATTGAGAACTGGGAAGCCCTAACTCATGAGCGTTTCAATTGGAGGTCATCCTTTATTAATGGCGCTATGGACTTTGAAGAAGCACGAGTACAGGGCGAAAGGGAGAAAAGAGCTAAAAGGAAGGCACGTCAGGCAAACCCTCATCATGACCGTCTCCCACCTGGAAACCTATGCCCTCATTGTGGAAGGTTGTGCGGATCCAGAATTGGCCTTTATAGCCACTTACGGATCCACCGTTAAAATTTTACCTTTGGAAGACAATCTTACTCAGCTACGAGTGATCGCCAATTATGAATGATGATATTTATATTTATATTATTTATATTTATTTTTATATTATTTATATCTATATTATATTTATATTTATATTTATATTTATATTTATATTTATATTTATATTTATATTTATATTTATATTTATATTTATATTTATATTTATATTTATATTTTATAACTAGCAGTCAGAAGACACTATGAAAACTCCTTAATCTCACAACACATGGACAGACTCAACCATACCTTCAACTGGGAAACTGTGAGCATCCTAAACCAAGCCAAATTCTGGTTTTCTGGGAAAATTCTGGGTTTTCAAGAAAACCCTTATCAACATAAATAATATTTAGTTTAGAAAAGAAACCACAGAAAACTACAATCCTGATTAACTACATGATTTCCAACAGACTCCAGCAAAAATAGGATGCCAGGCAGGATTCATGAGGCTTTCAAGGTTCCTAATGTTTACAACCATTTCAAAAGTTTACAAAATGAATTTGGTTACATGTTACACACGTTGTGGCAAGTATTAGGCCATAGGTGTGAACCCATCTGGTGGGACTCAATGGTTATGAGAAAGAGAGGGAGAGAGGGAGGGGTGGGGGAGAGTGAATACAGCAGACTTGGGGCAATATGGAAGTAGGCAGAGCTGTGTCATTACATGGATAGGGACAACATTGTCCATTTTTAGGTATAAGTATTATTATCATTATTATTATTTATTTATTGACTATTATAAATATGTTTCTGGATAAATATGTTTAGGCAGAAATCTTTGAAGCAACCCAACTGGGAAAAAAAATATGAGTTTTTCAAAAGTCAGAAGAAATGACTCAATAGCTTATATGTGGGACTCATCAACCTTGACATACTTTTTGCTGTTTTTGTCTTGTGCTTACTGTGCCGTGACATCAAAAACTAGCTGAATGTAAGTGTTCTGACATTTCTTCTCCCTTAAACAGGGGAGAAAAGAATAAAATGACTTTCTAGATCTCTGCTTTGTTGCAATTTCTTCATTAACTGCAGCATACTTGTAATTTGTCTATCATTCCAAGATTGAGGCAGTCATTATTGGAACGAAGGACATTTGTGTCACAGGGGACATACTTTTTAAAAAATATTCTTTTTCCCTGACTGCTAGGGACTTCAGCAGGCAGGGTGGTACCTAATAATATCACAGGGAGTGGTGAATTAATAATTTTTTTATGGATGCTTCAAGTTTATTGAAGATTCAACTCACCTATTTTCTTTCCAAATAACATTACTGAGTAGTTAAACTGTCACTGAATGGTGCCACAATGTACTGGGGTTGCAGAAGTCACAGAAATGGAGTCTGTGGAGCCTAAATGTAATTGCCTGTCCTGCCCTAAACCCACAGTTACAACAAATCAACCCAGAATTTTCCCAGAAAACCAGAATTTGGCTTGGTTTAGGGTGCTCACAGTTTCCCAGTTGAAAGTATGGTTGAGTCTGTCCATGTGTTATGAGATTAAGGAGTTTTCATAGTGTCTTCTGACTGATATATATATATACATACATACATACATACATACATACACACACACACACACACACACACACACAAATCAAAGGAACACCCATGGGATCACCAATCTCAGAACTCATTGCAGAGATTGTAATGCAGTGTCTAGAAAGGATAGCACTCCCATGTATACAACCCAAAGTATGGATCTGGTATGTAGATGACACCTTCATCATAATAAAAAAGGAACAACTACATCATCATTCATCATTGGCGATCACTCGTAGCCGAGTAAGATTGTCTTCCAAAAGGTAAAATTTTAACGGTGGATCCGTAAGTGGCTGTAAAGGCCAATTCTGGATCCGCACAACCTCCCACAGTGGGGGCATAGGTTTCCGGGTGGGAGACGGTCATGATGAGGGTTTGCCTGACGTGCCTTCCTTTTAGCTCTTTTCTCCCTTTCGCCCTGTACTCGTGCTTCTTCAAAGTCCATAGCACCATTAATAAAGGCTGACCTCCAATTGAAACGCTCATGAGTTAGGGCTTCCCAGTTCTCAATGCTGATATTACATTTTTTTAAATTAGCTTTGAGAGTATCTTTGAATCTCTTTTGCTGTCCACCAATATTCCGTTTTCCATTCTTAAGTTGGGAGTAAAGTAGCTGCTTTGGAAGACGATGGTCAGGCATTCGAACAACATGACCGGTCCAGCGAAGTTGATGTTGGATGATCATTGTTTCAATGCTGGTGGTTTTCGCTTCTTCCAATACGCTAACATTAGTCCGCCTATCTTCCCAAGTAATTTGCAGAATTTTTCGGAGGCAGCGTTGATGGAATCTTTCAAGAAGTTGGAGGTGGCGTTTGTAGAGGGTCCATGTTTCACAGGCGTACAGAAGGGTTGGTAGTACAATGGCTTTGTAAACAAGCATTTTGGTCTCCCTGCGAATGTCCCGATCCTCAAACACTCTACGCTTCATTCGGGAGAAAGCTACACTCGCAGAGCTCAGGCGATGCTGAATTTCAGCGTCGATGTCGGCTTTTGTAGATAGATGGCTGCCGAGATAAGAAAAGTGATCGACATTTTCTAGTGACACACCTTTAAGCTGGATTGATGGCGCTGCGGAGGGATTGGTTCGAACTTGCTGGTAAAGCACTTTGGTTTTTTTAATGTTAATCGAGAGGCCGAGTTTTTCATATGCTTCTGCAAAGATGTTTAGGATAGTTTGAAGATCTTCCTCGGAGTGTGCACAGACTACGTTATCATCAGCATATTGAAGTTCTATAACAGAAGTTGCAATTACCTTATTTTTTGCTTTCAGCCTACTAAGATTAAAAAGCTTTCCATCTGTTCGATATATAATTTCTACACCAGTAGGAAGTTTCTCTTCAACAAGGTGCATAATCATAGCGATGAAGATAGCGAATAAGGTTGGAGCAATAACACATCCCTGTTTAACGCCGGATTCCACTTTAAATGGATCGCTTTGAGAGCCATTGTTATTCAGGATTGTTGCCATCATGTCGTCATGGAGTAACCGCAAGATGTTCACAAATTTATCAGGGCATCCGATTTTCAGAAGGATGGTCCAGAGAGCAGTACGATTTACAGTATCAAAAGCTTTAGTCAGATCAATAAACGCCATGTACAGAGGGCGGTTTTGCTCCTTGCATTTTTCTTGAAGCTGTCGTGCAGTGAAGATCATATCCACTGTTCCCCTGGAAGGGCAGAAGCCATTTTGCGTTTCAGGGAGGATGTCTTCTGATACAGATAGGAGACGGTTTGCAATGATCTTTGCCAGGATTTTGCCTGCTGTGGCTAGAAGGGAGATGCCGCGATAGTTTCCACAGTCTGTTCTATCACCCTTTTTAAAGAGAGTGATAATTATGGCATCCCTAAAGTCTGCTGGAATCTCCTCCCTCATCCAGATTTTTTCGATGAGCTTATGAAGTTGTTGTGTAAGTTCAGGCCCGCCTTCTTTAAAGACTTCAGCAGGAATCCCATCAGGTCCACTAGCTTTGTTATTTTTCATTTGTTTAGTGGCTTTGCTGACTTCCTCCAAACTAGGGGGTACTGCAAGCTCATTTCTTATTTGTTTTTGTGGGATTTGCAAGAAGACTTCATCAGCCACAGTGGAGTGACGATTAAGGAGATTGTAGTAATGCTCTTTCCAGCGCAGTGCAATAGACTCTTTGTCCTTTAGAAGTTTAGCACCATCTACTGAGCGTAAGGGATTTGTACCATGGTTTGTTGGTCCATAGATGGCCTTTATGGCATTAAAAAAGCCCCGTGCATCATGAGCATCTGCAAAATGTTGGGTTTCTTGGGCTTTTTTTATCCACCATATGTTCTTAAGTTCTCTAGTTCTTCTTTGGACTTCTGCCTTTGCACTGGCGTAGATTTTTTTCTTAACGGCACAGTTAATATCTTTTTGCCATATCTGGAAGGCTTTCCTTTTCTTGTCAATAATATGTTCAATCTCACTATCGTTCTCATCAAACCAGTCCTGATGTCTCTTAGTCTGGTATCCGATAGTTTGTTCACAGGCTGAAATAATAGAAGTCTTCAATTTAGTCCAGTGTTCCTCAACATTTTCAGGAAGTTCCATAGGCAGATGTTCCTTGAGAGTTGATTGAAAGCAAGCTCGTTTAATAGGATCTTGAAGGGTCAGTGTATTCATTTTACGCCTTGGTTTTCTTCCTTGGAGCCTACGATGAGGGACAATCTTTATGGCCATCGTGGATCGAATTAATCGATGGTCTGTCCAGCAGTCATCGGCGCTCGTCATGGCTCTGGTGAGAAGTACATCACGGCGATCTCTAGCACGGACAATTACATAATCTAAAAGATGCCAGTGCTTCGACCGTGGGTGCTTCCATGATGTTTTAAATTTATTTTTCTGGCGAAAGAGTGTATTAGTAATGACAAGGTTATGCTCTGCACATTTAGTCAGAAGTAAGATTCCATTCATGTTGCTGTTGTCAACTCCTTCTTTCCCAATGATCCCTGGCCACAAATCAAAATCACGCCCAACTCTTGCATTGAAATCGCCCAGGAGGATAATTTTATCCTCCTTTGGTATCTCTGATAAGATGGTGTCCAGCTGGGTATAAAATTTTTCCTTGATATCCTCATCTGCATCTAGTGTTGGTGCGTAAGCACTTAGGATAGTTGCCTGTTGGTTTTTGGCGAGTTTTATTCGCAGAGTTGAGAGTCGTTCGTTAATCCCAGTGGGAACTTCTGACAAGAGCTTCACAAGGTCGTTTTTGATAGCAAAGCCTACCCCATGTATTCGTCGTTCTTGTTCAGGCAGTCCTTTCCAAAAGAAGGTATAACCTCCTTTTTCTTCCTTCAACTGTCCTTCTCCTGCTCTTCGAGTTTCTTGGAGTGCTGCTATATCGATATTAAAACGTCTCAGCTCCCTTGCAATAATGGCAGTCCTACGTTCAGGTCGTTCACTATCCATATTGTCTTGCAGTGTCCGTATATTCCATGTTCCAAAATTCATGTGTTTTTTACGACCGCTAGATGGTGACCCCACTGGTCGCGGTAATCCAGTCAGGGAGAAAATGAGGCAGACTATGTTTAGGGCACCTTTTCTAGCCCCCTCCCCATATGGGGTGAGCAGAGTGGATCCTAAATAGGGCTGCTCAGTCGTGGATACAGCTGCCGAACTACTCAACTGCCTCGATCCTTGAGTCAGGGCGACTGAATCTGTATCCACCGCCCATGTGCTGGTCCATGACTAGGAGCTTCCGGATTTCACAGTCCTGCCCCCGTTGCCATTCGTCAGTCGCCATGGGACTTTTGGTTGTTTTGGGTTTGGTGTGGTTGGAAGACGCCTGTGCGTGAATTTGTTTTATGTGTGGAGATCGGTGCACAACGATCAGCACACAACCTTCACAGAAAAAGGCTCTAATCCAATGGCATGGATACCATGACGATTGGTGACCTTTTGTCTGCTGCAGCCTTCATCCGCCTTCACAGCCGTTGTAACAATACACCTTGTTATCTTCCGCCTGTTCTGCCGTTGAGGACTTTCTTGGATCGTTCTTTGTCTGGTTCCTCCCCCTGGACCTTACCGCCATGGGTGACCCTGCCAGGAGTACATGACTCCCGACGGCTTCGCTCACAGGGTTCATTGGGAACACACAAGCCCACTCACCACAACAAGGTGACGATCCAGCGAGTGAGACTACAAGGAAACACATGAAACCATCAACAACATCTTCAATGGAATAAAATACACAAGAGAAGAAGAAAACAGCAACACACTACCCTTATTGGACATCCTCATCAGTAGAGGAAATGATGGCAAGCTAGAAACACAAGTCTACCAGAAATCTACCCACACTAACCAAGTGTTCCATTACCAAAGCAACAACCCAACCATCTACAAGAGGAGCTGTGTAAGAACATTATTCAGACAAGCACTAATGCACTGCAGCAACCCAGAACACCAGAAAAAGGAAACAGATCATCTATACAGTATCTTCCATCAAAATGTATACCCACTCAACTTTATCAAAAAGTGCCTGACTACTCAACCCACTACAACACAACTGACAGAAACTAAAAAAAGGATAACACTACCATACATCAAAAACATCTCAGAAACTACCAACAGACTGTTACAACCACACGGCATCACCATAGCACATAAACCAACCAAAACCCTTCAAAACATGTTAAGTAACCCAAAAGACCCAGTAGCCCAAGAAGGAAAAACAGGAGTTATCTACAACATACAGTGTAAGGATTGTAACAGCCACTATGTAGGACAGAGAGACAGAAGACTAGCAGAGTGCATCCATGAACACCAACTAGCAGTCAGAAGACACGATGAAAACTCCTTAATCTCACAATACATGGACAGACTCATCCATACTTTCAACTGGGAAACTGTGAGCATCCTAAACCAAGCCAAATCCAAAAATGCTAGAGAATTCCTGGAAGCTTGGCACTCAGACAAAGCAGCCATCAACAGACACATAGAGGTAAACAACATTTACATACCATTCAAAAGAGACAATAGAAAAGCCAAAAGACCAGAACACTTCCTCTCCAGAAATCAACACCCAGATATGCAAAGATTAACACCAAGATTAACACCAGATGAACAATCAAATAGTACATTATACCTTAGTCAAAACCAAGCAGCAAACAACAGCCCAATCAAGGAACTCCCAAGGAGTGAATAACACCTCCACCAACACAAGCAGGACAAGCCACGATATATAAACAGAAAGCAAGTTCCACTCCCTTTTCACACTGAGGATGTTGCCTAGTCTGGCAATGAAACGTCTGCAAGAAAACAACAAGGCTCAGGGAACACCAAGGACTCCACATTGTTAGAAGTAAAAGGAAGGAATATAAAGTTGGTTTATTCGATCAAGGTTAAAATAGATATGTTGTTTTCTCTGGTAATCCTTAATGGACTTTTGCTGACATCAGGACTGAAATACAATGCTTTAAGGATTTGTTTATAGATAAGAGCTAGGATATGGGACGAAGGGAAGGCGGTAAGTTACTAAAATTGTTTATACTTGTTATGAAGAGGGAAGTCATTTCTTTATATATTTATTTTCTTTTTCTTTACTATATTCTTATTTTTTTCTCTTTATCTATTTTGTCTACTTTTTTTCTTTTCTGCATCTTCTATTTTTTCTTTTTTTCTTTTCTTTTTGTAGTTAGTATTAGTTTTTTATTGTAATTGTAATTTTTAATAAAATTACTATAAAAAAGAAGGCATTCCTGATATTAATGCTAATGTAGGATATAAGTGTACACATGGATACAATAGGAAAATGACTTGTACTTCCATCCTTAGAAATCAGTCTTTCTTTTCTTTTCTTTTCTTTTCTTTTCTTTTCTTTTCTTTTCTTTTCTTTTCTTTTCTTTTTTTCTTTTCTTTTCTTTTCTTTTCTTTTCTTTCTTACATTTATAATCTCTTTTGTTTGATGGAACTCAAAGCTGTACTAAGAAGATCCCCAGAGGTTGTCCAAGAGTTGTCCAGATTGCTTAGTTGTAGCAAGATAGTTGTGTCATGAGCCTTGGGACTACAACCTTGAAAAATTGCAGTATGTCAGAATATTCATTGGCACAAATTAGCAAACCCTATTTTATTTTGAAGGCCTTTCTGTTTGCTCAGTCCTTTTCCTGTTATGTGAAGTTGCAATGTTCGTGTCATTATTTTTACAGTATATTTTTACAGTATGGCTTTGCTCTAATGGTGTACTATCTTGTATCCTATTTTAAATAGTATAGTTTAAAATTTAGTGATTTAGTGTTTAGTGATTACCTTAATGATAAATGGTTTAGACAGACAAATGCATTAAATAAGAATTCACTGTCATTTGCAAGCCCTGCCTTCCTAAAGTACATATTATGCACAGCTATATTTACAGCTAGCCATTAAAGAAAAGTAAAAGTCAGTTTAAACGTACTGTATATGTAAAAGATAAAACTTGGAGAGGTTCTAGAACATGCTATTTAGGGATCATGGTCTATTTTGAATGCTTTCCTTTGAAAGATGTTGCTTGAAAGGGCCATAATTTTCTGGTAATCACATTTTCTCAGAGTGTTATATCTGGTGGCAGCAACATTTTACCGATGATTGTTGGCAGCTGCATGCAAATTACTCAGGAAGCTGTTGATTTCCTGAGTATGCAAATTGCACAGCTCAGACTGAGTAGGCACTTTGTTTTCCTTTTCTATTTGTGGGAGCATCTCATAAAAGCATTCTGTATCCAAAACACACCTGATCCAGCTAAAACAGTCTCTTCTCTGGCAAAGTGTTGGCTACATCCTTTGGAATCATCCTCCAGCCTTTCACTCTAAATTAACCACTTTTAAAAATAGCCTTTCTAACCTTATGATTAATATTCTTGCTCTTCTTTTCATCCAAGAAACCATTTCTTTATGAATTAATATGCTTTATTAAGATACAGAGTAGGAACATTAAGCTGGCTAGAAATGAACTTTAAGCTAGATGCTCCAGTTAAAATCCCAATTTAACAATGACCCATCTGTGTAATCTTAAACAAGCTTTTATCCTGCAGCTCCAGCTGCTCCAGTGTACTCTAAATCTGTAACACGGAGTCAGCAATTTTCACACAGTTATTGTAAGAAAATTGATATTTTCAGTTTCACAGTACTAAGTATAAACTTATTAAATGAAAGATTACCTGAAAGTATTATTAAAAGAGCATATGTATGTATGTATGTATGTACGTGTGTGTGTGTGTGTGTATATGTATGTATGTATGTATGTATGTATGTGTGTGTATATATATATATATATATATATATTAAATATATTATATATATTGTGTAATATATATAATATAATATATATAATATAATTAATATAATATAATATAATATAATATAATATTATAATATAATATAATATAATATAATATAATATAATATAATATAAATATATATATTAAAAGACTTACATAGCCACCCATATTGTAACCATAACCCTGGGCAGCACAAAAAACAGTAAAAACCACAAATCCCCAAACCATCTGTAATGGTACAGTATGTGAGAAAGACCTTGGGAGACGGGATGAAGAGATGCTGCCTAGGGAATGGTCAGATAAGAGGGGTCATAGCCTGTAGCTGGATAGTGGGTGGAGCATGAGGCTCAGAAGGGACCCTCCCTAGTTTCTCGGGCTGTAAAGGAGGTGGCAGGAGAATTGTACTCTCAGACTTGCAAGATTCTGTTAATGTAGCTTACTATAAAGTAAAATTAGCTTATCTGGTCGTGTTTCCTGTCTGGTCTACCTGGTAAGGCTGACATAATCAGAATTAAAGTCAACAAAAACTCCATATAAACTCTAAAATATCTCATGGTACCAGAGGCAGCATTCTCCCATACATCCACACACCATCTTGCTGGGCTCCAGCCTCATCCTACCCCACCACTTGTGGGAAGAGCCAGCTCTTCTAGGCATTCTGGAAGGCAAGGGTTAGGTGGGTGCGGGCCTGCCACATCTCTGGAGGAAGGTTGTTGCACAGTACAGGGGAAGCTACAGAGAAGACACTGTTCCTAGGTCCAATAGATGACATTCTCCTTTATTGCTTGGTGTCTTATGAAGTTGAAAAACAGTTTTGGCACTGAATGCTACTAATTATTGCAGCAATTCCTAATGATCAATAGAGAATAGATAATCAGCATGTTTAGATTTTTACAATGTTGACCATTAGTGTGAGAGACTGAATGTGAGTTTTAATGCAGGTAGTCAGTGCTGTCAGATAACTGTGATGAACTGTCAAGAAGGCTGTTATAGGCACCCAGTTTCAGAGAAGCATCACAGCTGATGCTACCTCACTATGCAGTTTTCGCCTAGGGATGTCATAGAGCTCTGTTACTTTTTTCCCTTGGCTACAAATAGCCAGGACATAGCTTTTGTTGGGATAATGCCTTAGCACAGGTACATTTTTTAAAATTACTCAGGATCAGGTTTCTACTTGAGTCTTTTTTAATCTTATTCAGCTGAAGTTCATCAGTGTGGTTTATATATAATGCTGTTGATTGGAGAGTTAACCACATACCTTGTTGCTTTGGTGCCTTTGAGTCAGTGTTGACTCCTGGCGACTGCCTGGACTAGTCCCTGCAGTTTTCTTGGCAAGATTTCAGAAGTGGCTTGCCATTGCCTGCTTCCTAGGGCTGAGAGAGAATGACTGGCCCAAGGTCACCCAGCTGGCTTTGTGCCTAAGGTGGGACTAGAACTCACAGTCTTCCAGTTTCTAGTCTGATGCCTTAACTGCTATACCAAACTGGCTCCCTAACAACATACCTTAACAATGCTAAATTACCAATCTTTAATATATTTCTATGAATTCTTTGCTGAGAACCTGATTGTAGCTGTTAAGTTTTCATACAAAGTTGGGTGACAAACTGCCACTTCTTTGAACACTTAAATCACTGCATTTCTGAAATTTATGGAAATTCTTTTCGAGTAGTATTTATTTATTTTATTTATTTATCAAATTTTGTCACCGCCCATCTCACCCCTCAAGAGGGACTCTGGACGGTTTACAATAAGAGTGCTCAATTAAAAGAATAACCGTAAAATATAAATACAATATATAAAATGTAAATACAATTATCAAATAAATATAAAAATAAGAATAACATTCAAGTGGCAGAAAGGTCTAATTCAGTCCATGTGTGTGAGGAGCACTCTAAGGCACTTGCCATCCCCAAGAGTAACTACTCCCCTCCCCAAGCACAATGGCAGAGCCAAGACTTCAGGCTCATCCGGAAGGTCAGGAGCGATGGGGCTAACCTCACCTCCGGGGGCAGGATGTTCCAAAGGGCAGGAGCTACTGCAGAGAAGGCCCATTTCCTGGATCCCGTCAAATGGAATTCTCTTACAGACGGGGTCTGCAACATGCCCTCTCTGCATGATTGGGTGGGACGGGCTGATGTAATGGGTCAGGTAACCTGGACCCATGCCATGTATTGCTTTAAAGGTGATAACCAACACCTTGAATTGGACCCGGAAGCAAACTGGGTAAGTACGTTCCCTCGGCATCTCCCAAGACCTTGCCTCACACTTGGAGTCCAACCTGGAACGGATCCGAGTGATATTATCCTGCAGGTGCTCAGAAAACTCCTCTGCACGGCCCTGTAGGTGGGGCACTGGGCCCACCTTCCCCAAAAGGGAGCGAGTGATCTTAAACAGGGCCGTCGGGCGGCATTCTGCGGATGCAATAAGAGTATGAGTGTACAAGGTAAGAAACCAATATACTGAGCCAGTTTTTCCCACTGTATTGACTTTTAGTTCCTACTTTAAGGAAATGCCCTCCAGTCCTCCTTCAACATTGTGCTCTCGGCCATAGAATTCCTTATCTAATATAGAAACCTATTTACCAAGCACAGTTAGTCGAGTTCTGTTTCAGAGGCATATTAGAAAGATGTCACATCTATTAGGATTTATATAGGTCCCCTTTCATCTGTCTACTATGTTCTGGCATCTGCATTCTCAATTAATGGCATATTCATTAAGGAGGTTACACTTGAGTAAAGCAGAATCTTAAACAATTTATTCTCTCTCTAACTCTACCTGTAGGCCTTTTAGCACTGTGTCTTCTGAACAGCATTTCTTATTCATACAGTTTTAGGTTATTGGTCACTACCAAGAATTCCCCCAGCTTGCCACTGAATGAAAAGTGAAAATGAGAAAGAGTGGGCTTCTTCTGTTAAATAGGTTTATGGTTTGCATTATTTTGTGGCATTGGTGTCTTTCAAAGTGATGCCTGAAATGTTATTCAGAATATTTATATCTCATAACTTAATCAGTCTTATTTTAAAATACTCTTTACATACATAAATATCTGTTGATAGATATATATCCATTCCTAACCACAATGATAGCAAAATGTGCATTATGACATCACAAAGTAAGCTCCACCTTTTTATACTTGCATAGTGACATCATGCACAAGTACCTAAGGCAGGGCTTTCCAAAGTGCCGCCGCTGGCACTACTCCAGGCTTCCTATTTCACCTCCATTCCCAGAGAAATTAGCTTCACTCTCTGCCATAGAACTAGGCAGTCTACCTCTCTGTTGACCTGGACTCATACCCTCTGCCTTTTTGAGTGTTGCCTTTCTCCCTAGCTTGAAGAGACCAGTTCTCCAGGATGCTCCTTCAATGCCTATCCCATCTCCCCCAGAGGACCATTCCATTTCTCTGCTGTCTCTCACTGCCCCCAATCTCTCAGCATTCCATCCCTTTACATCTCTGCTTTTGTTTTCTTCCCCCTTTGAAGTGACATAAAGTTTTAGCCACCAAAGGCAGAACTGGGGGAAATTCCTTTTGGGCTTTTCCTGGGAAGCCTCACTTTCCCCCTCTCCCTTCTTTAGGTTAGAATTCCCAAATGACCAAACCTTTGTTCTCTGTAGCCAAAAGGGAGGGGTCAAGGATCGTCCACTGGCTATATGTTATCAGGCATGTTTTACTAGGAAGTCAGGGCTGGAGAGATAATCTCTTCCTTCCTTCTGCTTGCTTAGTGAGATTTGGGTTATTGGGTCCTGGAGTAAATATGGGGAGGGTTTGCCTATCTTACCTAGTGCAGCAGCACCTGCCTGAGTGAATGGGACTTGCCCATTTGCTGCAGAAACTGACCACCAAATTTGCAAAACTAACACTTTTGTTAAAGTAGGACTCTAAGTATTCACTATGTTGTATGATAGAGTCCTACTGTAGAGAACTAAGGAGATGACCTTGGAGAAACTATGTGACAGCAGTTAGAAAAAACATGATTTAAGTCCAGGACAGGAAGAAAACATTAGAAAGAAATCGAGACTCTTGAGTATAAGCGGGAAGGAGGAAAAATGCTGTCAGACTTTCAGGTTTCTGTTACTATAACCTATATCAATAAAGGAGAGTTCCAGTTGTAAGGGATGAGTGGAATGAAAGGAACAAAACAATTGTCATGTTGTTATTATGTTTGACCTTTCAGACAGCAGGTGTGGTTTTGTTTATGAGCCCAATAAGTTGAGAAGGAATGGCAGACAATTGTGGACAGGATGTACCAGACAGAATGTGATAAGATGGAGGCCAAGAAAGTGATACAAAAGATTTAAGGAATGTGCCATAATTGACCTTATTTGGTTGCTAGGAATCTAAAGTCAGTATATGTAAGGTGTTAACTTTTAATTGGTTACCTTTGGTTACTATACTACATATATACAATGTGTTTGCTTTTGTTCTTTGTCTTCCTCCTTTTCTTTTGCACGAGAGAGAATAAAACTTCGCTGTACCCACTTTGGTTTGGTTCACTGACTCTCTGGATCAAAAAGACCCAACTGACTGATCCAGACTAACTTCCCCCTCTCTAGGATGAGAAGAAATTCACTAACTCCTATGATTAGAAAAAAAGTGGGGGGGTGTCTGGAAATCTGTTCAGTCTGGATTTGTCCTCAACACAGTCATTCTTGTGGAGTTCCTAACCTGGCCTACTTTGAATGACAGACATCAATATACGTTATGCAAAATCATCAGCTCAATTTATGCAACAGTGATCATCCATGTCATTTTCACCCTACAAAGGCAAAAATACTTTTAATTCCAGTCAAATATAATTTCAAGAAATCCTTACAAAAGAAATCCTTATCTGTAAGAAAGAGGGACAGAGCTTCTGGAACCCTGAAGATCTCATGTGGGGTGGGGATGTGGCCCCCAGAGACCTTTTCAAAGTTCTTGCTGAAGTGCCATTTTTATTATTATAATTTTGTTATTCTAATTTCCTGCTGAAGTGTTATTTTTAACAGGAGAGAATGAGAAAAAATATTGCATATCTTGTTGTTGTTTATTCGTTCAGTCGTTTCCGACTCTTCGTGACTTCATGGACCAGTCCACGCCAGAGCTTTCTGTCGGCCGTCACCATCCCCAGCTCCCCAATGGTTGAGTCCGTCACCTCCAGAATACCATCCATCCATCTTGCCCTTGGTCAGCCCCTCTTCCTTTTGCCTTCCACTTTCCCTAGCATCAGCTTCTTCTCCAGGGTATCCTGTCTTCTCATTATGTGGCCAAAGTACTTCAGTTTTGCCTTTAATATCATTCCCTCAAGTGAGCAGTCTGGCTTGATTTATGGACTGGTTTGATCTTCTTGCAGTCCAAGGCACTCTCAGAATTTTCCTCCAACACCACAGTTCAAAAGCATCTATCTACATTGTATTAAATATAATAAAAATAATTATATAAAATCAAATGTAAATATATATACATAAATGTAACCATTGTTATGTGTTATATATGATCATTGTTATGTGTTATATGTTTTGTTTATGTTTTATGTTGAATGTAATAATAAAAAATTATATCTGCAAAAAAAAAAAAAAAAGCATCTATCTTCCTTCGCTCAGCCTTCCTTACGGTCCAGCTCTCGCAGCCATAGGTTACTACAGGGAATACCATTGCTTTAACTATGCAGACCTTTGTTGTCAGTGTGATGCCTCTGCTCTTAACTATTTTATCAAGATTTGCCATTGCTCTCCTCCCAAGAAGTAGACGTCTTCTGATTTCCTGGCTGCAGTCAGCGTCTGCAGTAATCTTTGCGCCTAGAAATACAAAGTCTGTCACTGCCTCCACTTTTTCTCCCTCTATTTGCCAGTCATCAATCAAGCTCGTTGCCATAATCTTGGTTTTTTTGAGGTTTAACTGCACCCCAGCTTTTGCACTTTCTTCTTTCACCTTCGTCATAAGGTTCCTCAACTCCTCCTCGCTTTCAGCCATCAAAGTGGTATCATCTGCATATCTGAGATTGTTAATGTTTCTTCCAGCGATTTTAACTCCAGACTTGGATTCCTCAAGCCCAGCATGTCGCATGATGTGTCCTGCGTACAGGTTGAATAGGTAGGGTGAGAGTATACAACCCTGCCGTACTCCTTTCCCAATCTTAAACCAGTCCGTTGTTCCGTGCTCTGCTCTTACCGTTGCTACTTGGTCGTTATACAGATTCCTCAGGAGGCAGACAAGATGACTTGGTATCCCCATACCACCAAGAACTTGCCACAATTTGTTATGATCCACACAGTCAAAGGCTTTAGAATAGTCAATAAAACAGAAATAGATGTTTTTCTGAAATTCCCTGGCTTTCTCCATTATCCAGCGGATATTGGCAATTTGGTCTCTAGTTCCTCTGCCTTTTCTAAACCCAGCTTGTACATCTGGCAATTCTCGCTCCATGAATTGCTGGAGTCTACCTTGAAAGATCTTGAGCATTACCTTACTGGCATGTGAAATAAGTGCCACTGTTCGATAGTTTGAACATTCTTTAGTGCTTCCCTTTTTTGGTATGGGGATATAAGTTGATTTTTTCCAATCTGATGGCCATTCTTGTGTTTTCCAAATTTGCTGGCATATGGCATGCATCACCTTGACAGCATCATCTTGCAAGATTTTAAACAGTTCAGCTGGGATACCGTCGTCTCCTGCTGCCTTGTTATTAGCAATGCTTCTTAAGGCCCATTCAACCTCACTCTTCAGGATGTCTGGCTCTAACTCACTGACCACACCGTCAAAGCTATCTCCAATATTATTATCCTTCCTATACAGATCTTCCGTATATTCTTGCCACCTTTTCTTGATCTCTTCTGCTTCTGTTAGGTCCTTACCATCTTTGTTTTTGATCATACCCATTTTTGCCTGGAATTTACCTCCGATGTTTCTAATTTTCTGGAAGAGGTCTCTTGTCCTTCCTATTCTATTGTCTTCTTCCACTTCCGCACATTGCTTGTTTAAAAATAATTCCTTATCTCTTCTGTCTAACCTCTGGAATTTTGCATTTAATTGGGCATATCTCCCCCTATCTCTGTTGCCTTTTGCTTTCCTTCTTTCTTGGGCTACTTCCAGTGTTTCAGCAGACAGACATCTTGCCTTCTTGGTTTTCTTTTTCTTTGGGATGTTTTTTGTTGCCGCCTCCTGAACAATGTTGCGAACTTCTGTCCATAGTTCTTCTGGGACCCTATCTACTAAATCTAGTCCCTTAAATCTATTCTTCACCTCCACTGCATATCTACAGTACATTTAATTAATCCCATGTTCATTCTTATTCAATTTACAAAGTAAATCAACCAGAGTTAGGTTTTGGGTGGTCTTTATTCACTTCTTTCTTCTAGCCCTGCCCACTTTGGGGAAAGTGGCCTTCAGTGTGCCATTGAAAGGGTCAGGGTGGCCATGGATTCCCCAAAAGTTAAGTTTTAGATATGAAAAAGTTGCATAGAAATGGTGGAGGATGAGAGGGAGAGAGAGAAATATTATCATGACCATTATAAACGTACCAGCAGCTCATAGGTCTTAAGTATTGTTTTGCATTCCTTTATGCCATGTCTCATTATGCTCAGTACTCCTGACATCCACTTTAACCTTTCTAGAAGCAGCCCTGTCTTATATTGAAGGAGAACATTAGTAAGGATATATGACTTACCGAGACATTTACTGTTTCAGGGCTGACATTTTCATCTTCTGCTACAAGAGGATACAGACAAAAGATTAAAGGAGTAACTTTAATTGATTCTCCATTATTGAATTTTTTTTTCTGTGCAGCCAAGCAACATTCTGATGTGGAATTGTTGTCTCTCATGTGCAGGGGACAGAACCACCATTAAAATGAATACTTACTGTTTGATAAATGCAATGAAATGCTGTTTCCTCTATATATTTCTCATTTGCAATACTTGTTCAAAAGAAAAGAAGTAACATATGAGCACTAATGATGCTCATTAAAAAAAGATTGCTCTTTTTACTACCATTTTTTTAAAAAATTGTGTGAATCTTTATGTATCTAAATCCAATGGAATATATGTAATTTTGTAAAGTTCTGCAAGGAGGTCAAATCAGTCAATCCTAAAGGAAATCAACCCTGACTGCTCATTAGAAGGACAGATAGTGAAGCTGAAGCTCAAATACTTTGGCCACCTAATGCAAAGAGGACTCACTGGAAAAGACCCTGATGCTGGGAAAGACTGAAGGCAAAAGGAGAAGGGTACGGCAGAGGATGAGATGGTTAGATAGCATCATCGATGTAATGAACATGAATTTTAGTAAACTCTGGAAGACAGTGGAGGACAGGAAGGCCTGGCGTACTATGGTCCATGAGGTCACGAAGAGTCGGACACGACTAAACGACTGAACAACAACAAAAAAAGTTCTAAACAATTAAAACTGTTTAGAACTGATGACTGAGTTTTGTTTTAACATTATACTGCTGTTTTGTCTGATGGCAAAATTTTGAGGTCTACCTTTATACCTTTCTCCCTAAGTATAAAAAGAAAGAACTACTGCTGGGGCACTGGATTTAAGACAAAATTAGACAATACATTAAATGTGTTATTACTTAAGAGCAGGTATCTTCAGGAACTTTCCTGGAATGACTACTGTATCCCAGATTGAAAGGTGGCCTTTGAAATATTATTTCAAATTATATTATTAAAATCCATCCCTTGGAATTTTTTAAATGGTCATTTTCAATGAATGTTCATTAAATATAATAAAAGTCGATGTAATGTAAGAGTCATCCTGGGGTGTTCGTGCAATGGATTGGTTTTTACTGTAAAAAATATTAAGAGTTTGAGTAGACAAAAGATGGAAAGATTATGCTTATCTGCCAGAATACAGTTCTTTCCTTTAAAAACTTAGTGAAAATCTTGATTTGAATAATTTAGAAATGTTCCAGCAAGATAAAATAGCCAATTTGTTGATTTTCAGACATCTGTGTAGACAGGCAAAATGTTCTTCTCTGTGATACCGTTTTATATATCTGAACACTGATATTGTGTCTTCAGTCTCTTTTTTGTCCAGACTGTCCAGTTTCTTCATCTTGTCTTAAGGCCAGGATCTCAGATACCTGTATTATCTTTGTCAGCCCCTGAACCTGTTCTAATTTGACAATCTGGTTCTGGAAATATGGAACCCAGAATTGTACATTATACTCCAGTTTTGGTCTTAGCAATGCAGAGAGGAACAAGGACTTCACATGTCTTTGATGCAATGCTTCCTTTAATATAGCCCAGAACTGTGTAAGCCAGGGCTTTCCAAAGCTTTCCAAAGTTTTCCCGCGGCGACACACCAACTGCTGTGGTGTACCCGGAAACCCGGAAGTGCCGCCGTTGTGGCAGCGCGCAAAAACCCAGAAGCGCTGCTGCCACTTTCGGGTTTTTGCACGCCGCCGTTGGTGTGTCGCCGCGGGAAAACCCGGAAGCGCTGATGATGATCAGCGCTTCCGGGTTGTGTGGCGACACACCAGACTGTGTGGCAACACACTTTTGTGTCGCAACACACAGTTTGGAAAGCTCTGGTGTAAGCCCTTCTAGCATCTGTCTCATGCCCATGGCTCATCTTCAGCATTTTGTCAATGCTACTTCAGTGTACTGCTTCTAAGGCATGAACCTTCCATCTGGAATGTGTGCCCTAAATTAGTATCTTACATTGCTCCCTGTTAAATATATATTGTTCCTTTTAGCCCTGTCCAGATTAGATTACAATCTCATTCTCTCATCCTTGGTGTTGGTCAGACTTCCTAATTTTAAATCTGTAAATGTATAAGCAGCCATCAAACCTGTTATCCAGACCATTAATAAACATGTTGAATAATACTGGTCCAAGACAGATCCCCACAGTACCCTATTGGTTTCTGCTCAATAACTCAATGTAGAACCACTAATGCTGATTCTTTAAATGGGGCTATCCATCCAGCTGCACACCCATCTTACTGTAGTGTCATTCAAACCACACTTTAATAGCTCATCAATGAGAATGCCATGTAGAAACTTGTCAACAACTTTACTGAAATCAAAATAGATTATATTTATGGCATTCCCACTAAAGTTGGACCTTGCCAAAGGAGGAAACAAAGTTTGTTATCTATTATCTATTTTTGACAAAGCCATGCTAACCCTCAGCGATTATGGCATTGTCTTCAAGAAACTGCCAAATAGCCTGGTGTATTATTTGCACTAACACCTTTCCAGATATTGAAGTTAATTCACTGGTCAATAATTAACTTGGGGAGGGGTGCCTTTGAGTCAGTGTTGACTCCTGGTGACTGCCTGGACCAGTCCATGCAGTTTTCTTGGCAAGATTTTGGAAGTAGTTTGCCATTGCGTCCTTCCTAGGGCTGAGAGAGAGTGACTGGCCTAAGCTCACCCAGCTGGCTTTGTGCCTAAGGCAGGACTAGAACTAATGGTCTACCCGGTTTCTAGCCTGATGCCTTAACCACTGGCTCTCCAGTAATTACTGGGATCTTTGTTTTTTGCTTTCTTAAAGAGAGGGGCTGCATTTGCTCTTCCGCAATCCTCTGTCACTTCCCTGGTTTTCTGGGACTCCTCAGAGATAGAAGTTCTGATAGATCTTCAGGCAGGTCCTTCAGTATTCTAGGATGGGTTTCATCAGAGCCTGGGTTTATATATTTGGGGATCACAAAGGAGGGTGCAGGTTACTATAGATATAGTAAAGAATCTTCTAGCTAATTTGAATGCCTTCAGACCTCAGCAGGGGAGGGTACAGGTTAGTGTTCCTACAGAAAGAATTACCAAGGAATTAGCTTTGAGGATGTAATAACGAAACATGAATGAACATTACTTGGCATTAGAAATCTTGGTGGATAATGGGTTCATGGGTTAGAAATATTTAGCCGCACAGATTCACAGATTTTAATTCTCTCAGACGTGTATACCTTGTATGTCTTCTTTATAATAATTCTACCTTTCCTCCATTAAAAGAGTATTATAGTATGTGGCAGGCAGGTTATTAGACAAGCTGGTTATTAAACTATATATCTTGATGTGTGAACTTGACACCTCAGTCTGGTCTTTGCACAGCCTATTAGTCTCTAAGTTGAATTTAATGTATCAGCTTAGAACTACTGCTACCTAGAAAGGCTATAGCAGAGGACAGATTTCCATTATTCCAAACTGTATACATTGACAACTTTATCTGCAACTCACAAGCTGTATGCATTCGTTCATTCAGTTAATTAATTAGTTAATGTATCAGCAAAGTCATTAATATTCTTCAAGTACTAACTGCTTCATTTAATCAGTTAGAAAAAGCACTCTCAGTTAAAAGGAATTTTAAAATCAATCAGTGAGGGAGACAAATGTAGATTTTGACAGAACTTTCTGATGGGCATGTGAGAAAATTCATTGTGTCTAGTTCTGTCTCCTAGGCAGGTTCATATACATGTAGATTCTTCAAATAACATTAAATTGCTTGGACCAGGTTATCATAAAGTTTAAAAACCATCACTTTAAACTGAACTTCTAAACTCACATGAACCACAAAGCAACCACATTGGTACATGCTGCACTTGTTGAAGCTTCTGAATCTTCAAAAGCAGCTTGTATTGAAGGACATTAAGTCATACCTATGGCTAATTTGTAACTTAATAAGTATAATGAGCCCACATTCTACCTCATGAGAATTCCTTTGGAGTTCTAAGGCAGCCAATGCATTTCTTGTCTTGCCAGTGCCTTAAGTAAGAACTCTCTTGCCCTCTTTATCTCAGCTATGGCAGGGCTGTGAGCACTGAGCTCAGTGCAACCAAACCAAGTTTATTGGCCTGGCCATCTTGGCAGAATTGCTCTTCCTCATTATTCCATTAACTGTTCCATACATTCAAAGTATTCTGGAAGCTGAAGTTTTCTGAAAGTATCTCTGCCCTCACTGATCAGTATACCTTCCCTCTGAAACATTACTGAAATGGGTTCCTCTATTTTACATTCTGCAAACGGGTTGGCCAAATAGCTGGGATTTCAGCCTGTACCCTTTTTGTACCTTGGGGATACCACTGAAACTAGTGGGAGATAAATTCCATTTAATTTTTATAGGTTTTCATGCAGTGAGCCCTTGTTGAATCATACATAATAAGTCTTCTTACTGAGAAGCAGACCTCTTATATTAGAGGAAATCAGCAGAAGTTGCACTTGGCTTGTAGGAACTGTGTTGAATAAACATATTTGGCACCCCAAGTACCTTTAATGTGAGACTCTTAAGCTATAGACTGCACAAAATCAGAACTCTTTTCTCTCAGTTGACTTACATTAAACACTTAAGGACAACATCCATTTTCAGTTGTTACCATATTCTTTTACCCCATGTTTTTCATTTGCAACAATAAATCTTGGTGAGACCTATGGAATAAAACTAAGTACCTTGGGGTGTGGTGGCTCAGTGGGTAAGATGCCAGGCTTGTTGATTGGAAGATCACAAGTTTGGAGGTTCGAATCCCTAGCCCTGCATGACGGAGTGAGCTCCCGCACTCGCCCCAGCTCTTGCCAACCTAGCAATTTGAAAGCATGCAAATGCAAGTAGATAAATAGGTACCACTTCAGTGGGAAGGTAACAGCGTTCCACGCACGTCATGCTGGCCACATGACCGCGGAAGTGTCTTCAGACAACGCTGGCTCTTTGGCTAACAAACAGAGATGAGCACCGGCCCCTAGAGTCGGACACGACTGCAAAAATGTGCGGGGGGAACCTTTACCTTTACCTTGGACAAAACCCAAAAAGAAAGTTCCTTGATATCCTTGAGAAAATTCAATGTACTTTGACCCGACTGTAGCATAACATTAATCCCTGGACAGATAGCTGCCAATGCAAATGACTGTTCCAGCTGAGTGTTTTTAGGTGAGAATAACCACACAACTTCCAGGTACTTTTCAATCGTTTTATTTTTCACTGCAAAACTCACAGAGCAGGAGGAAATAATGAGGGAGAACTGTGTCTCTCCTGACTTTGATTGACACAGCAGACAGCAACCAAAGAGAAGCATGCATGAAAATAATGGTAAAGCCTTTGAATGGTGTGATAAAATGGTGAGCAGCTGTTTCATTTCTTCACCTCCTGGGCATTGTAGTTGAACTGTCATCTTTGCAGTGTTCATTGTGCATATGCATTCATTGAGTGCTATTAAAAAGGCTTTCTGTATGTTGAGGACAGGATCAAGTCCTCCATTACTAGAAGGAACATCTTGTCACCGCCAAAATTAAAAGACAGCAGGCTATAGATCAGTGACATGAAAGGCATGGAATATTTGAACACTGTTGTCAAAATGGAGCATGTGTTGTCTGCATAGCTGATTGTTCTCCAGACCTTAGATTATATAATAAATCTTTCCCAAAACCCAGGCAGAAAACACATATTAGGAGATAGCTAGATTCTGTGTCATTTGACCTTCAAGTTACCTTCAAGTAATTGTTCTGCACAGACATTTTAATAGAGAAATTAGTAACTGATAGGGCTGTGCACAGATTTGATTCTACGGTATCCAGCCAACCTCACCCCTTTTGTTCTAATTTAACGATTTGATGCATGTTTCCATCTGTGCAAACACACCTTTATCTGAACTGAATCAAGTCATCAAATCAAACCGATTTTGTTACTCCATATGAACTGATGATTCTCACTGAACCAAATAGTTTTGTGCAATTGAATTAATTATGCAAATAGAACTCTCTGAATTGAATTGAATTGAATTGAATTGAACTGAATCATTCAAATTGGGTCTGGTGATTTGCACTGTACAATTCTAGTAAGTGATGGTAATGTGTGTGGTAGCAACCTGAGTTCTCTTCGATTGGAACCTGTGTTTGTACTACATCTTACCTGAACTGGACTTTGACCCTACTTCCACCCTATTGTAGGGATAGGCACTCTTTTTGCTGATAGAGATATATCATAACTGATGTAATGAAATTACTAAAAGGGACAGGAACAGAATTTTCAGCTCTTTATTTTCCTTTCGTTGTGCTTTTAAAGAAAACAGGTGCATCAAATCTCCTGGAAGCTTAATGCCTCTAGTTTCTCTAGCTTCCTACCAAAAATCAGCATAAACTCATCTGAATCACTACTACTGAATTGTTTGCAACCAACAAACTCGACTGAGGGTGGGAGATTGCAAGCAAGTCTTAAAGACCGTACCTGGCTCACCCTGCTCTGCTGTCATAATTCTGAGTCTTCCCCCAAAATCTGTCCTGGTAATCTCACCTTGTTCAGATTTTAAGCAGTTGCTTAGTGCAAAGCTTCCTCACTCCTGTTGTATAGGCCATGTGAGATCTTTTGAGAATATAATTGCTAATTGGTCTTGTGTAACAATATGCTTCAATCAAAGAGAATATTTGTAGCTCAGGGTTGAACTGTGGAGTCCTTGGTGCTCTCTGAGCCTTGTTGTTTTCTTGCAGACGTTTCATTGCCAGACTAGGCAACATCCTCAGTGCGAAAAGGGAGTGGTGTTTGCTCTCAGTTTATATACAGTGGTTGCCCTGCTTGTGTTGGTGGGGGTGTTGTTCTCTCCTTGGGAGTTCCTTGATTGGGCTGTTGTTTACTGCTTGGTTGATTGACTGAGTTAATAGTTTCTTGATTAAGGTCTAGTGTACTGTTTGATTGTTCATCTGGTGTTAATCCTGGTGTTAATCTTTGCATATCTGGGTGATGATTGCTGGTGGGGCAGTGTTCTGGTCTTTTGGCTTATCTATTGTCTCTTTTGAATGATATGTAAATGTTGTTTATCTCTATGTGCCTGTTGATGGCTGACTTGTCAGAGTGCCAAGCTTCCAGGAATTCCCTAGCGTTCTTGGATTTGGCTTGGTCTAGGATGCTTACAGTCTCCCAATTGAATGTATGGTTGAGGCTGTCCATGTGTTGTGAGATTAAGGAGTTTTCATCGTGTCTTCTGACTGCTAATTGGTGTTCATGCACCTTCATCAAAATCAACAACCTCTTCATCAAAATCAACAACATCTTCATCAAAATCAACAACAACCTCTTCAAAGGAATAAAATTCACAAGGGAAGAAGAAAACAACAACACACTACCCTTCTTGGATATACTCATCAGTAGAGGAAATGATGGCAAACTAGAAACACAAGTCTACCAGAAAGCAACCCACACTAACCAAGTGCTCCACTACCAAAGCAATAACCCAACCTCCCACAAGAGGAGCTGTGTAAGAACACTATTCAGATGAGCACAAACACACTGCAGCAACCCAGAACACCAGAAAAAGGAAACAGACCACTTATATAGCATCTTCCAGCAAAATGGATATCCACGCAACTTTATCAAAAAGTGTCTGACCACTCAACCCACCATAGCAAAACCAACAGAAGCTATGAAAAGGATTACATTGCCATACGTCAGAAACATCTCGGAAACTACCAACAGACTGTTACAACCACATGGCATCACCATAGCACATAAACCAACCAAAGCCCTTCAGAACATCTTAAGTAAGCCAAAAGACCCAGCAGTCCAAGAAGAAAAAACAGGAGTCATCCACAACATACAGTGTAAGGACTGTAAAAGCCACTATGTAGGACAGACGGGCAGAAGACTAGCAGAGCGTATCCACGAACACCAATTAGCAGTCAGAAGACACAATGAAAACTTCCTAATCTCACAACACATGGACAGACTCAACCATACGTTCAATTGGGAGACAGGGCAAACCACTGTATATATAAACTGAGAGGAAACACCACTCCCTTTTCGCACTGAGGACGTTGCCTAGTCAGGCAATGAAATGTCTGCAAGAAAACAAGGCTCAGAAAGCACCAAGGACTCCACATAACAATATGCTTCTTATACAGCAGTGTTTCTCAACCTCAGCAACATTAAGATGTGTAGACTTCAACTCCAAGCTTGCTGGCTGGGGAATTCTGGGAGTTGAAGGCCACATATCTTAAAGTTGCTGAGGTTGAGAAACACTCCTATACGGTATACACATTTTGGTAATTACTTATGCTTGTTGTCTATATCTAAACTAGCTCTAGTCATAGCTATATTTAATTTTAGGTAAGTTCTTTTTCTTACCTTCTGCCTTAAGTGCTTTGCCTCATTATTTCAGGTTTCTTTGTGCTTTGCATAATGTGACTTACTCCAAAATAGAATAATGTGAAGAGTATTCCTGTATGTATATTAGACTTTTAAAACTACTGAGCAGTCCTCTCTCTTTCTACTCTCTCTTCCCTTTCACTTCCTATTGCAATGGAACTCATGTTTGAACTACTTCTTGCAGACAGGATTAGTTATTCCTTGAGAATGGAAAGCTGAGGTGCCCAATTCAATTCTTAACAGGAAAATCGGCTTTGTTGCTGCTGGATCCAGGTTTAGCTCATCACATCCCCTGTTATTGCTGCATTGTTGGTAGTAGCTGATATCTGCTTTAGGGCTAGAACAAGGCCTACCAGCAGAGTTATTCAAAGGGCACATCCACCTCATTCTACCGTTCCCTAATTGGATGATTTGGGGATTCCTGTGTTTTCTAATGCATCTTATTCTGAAATATAAAAGTTAGCTTTACATCTCTCATCCCAATGGTAAGAACTGCAGTCTTAAATTAAACAGTTTTGCACATCCTTTGCATTTCATTTTGCCTTCTGTGCTGAAGGAAAACTTCTGACACATTGGTTTTCCATTCATCTATGAAAAACAAGTTGTACAAAGTTACATTTTCCCAAACAAGGTAATCTTAAAATTCAGCACTAATATTTCTGTTTTCATTGGCAATGACTCTCAAGGGCCTTCCAAGAAAACAAAAGGAGTCTGGTAACACTTTCTCCAACCAACAAATATTATTAAAAGGCATAAACTTTTGTGAATTGAAGCTCAAATGAGCTGCAGCTGATGAAAGCTTATGCCTTTTATGAAATATGTTAGTCAGAAGAGGTGCCACCAGACTGATTTTGTGCTACCGTAGACTAACACAGCTCTCCTCTTGCCCAACTGGAAACACCAGAAATTGAATCAGGATCACTCTGCATGTGAAGCAGATAGTCTACCAGTGAAATAAGGTCTGACTCCCAAGAGAATACTCCAGTTTCCTCTTCCAGTAGTATGCTGTGTGCAAAGTGGAAGTCATCTGTTGTCCTTTCTTTGTTTTATAAGGATTTTTATTTGTTCAGTTTCTCAAAACAAGAATTTACACTGCAAGATGTATTAGCGAATTTGTCAATATTGTTGCTGAAATATAATAATTAAATATCTCACAACTTCATGCTTGGAAGTAGGTACAATTAATGGAAACAACACTTAGAAGTCAAAATTAGTTTTGAAGAATATAACTATAGTGTACTAAGTATCAAGCACCATCCATCTAATTTTGAGCTAGTTGTTGGGCATTAGTACAGAATCATGGGGACAAATTAAAGGAGATAGTATTGGATACAAAGTTAGTTTTCCTGAAAGCACACCAATAAAAACAAATAAGGCTTTAGTGGGCTCTTACTATATTTTATCATTGTTTTCAATCAGCCAACTCATTCCTAGTTTTGGATCTGGGCCATAGGTTGCATGTATATATTATCACTGTATGCTGGTTGTTCAAATTTATATTCTTGCATGGAGTAAAAAAATGTTATCCACTGGTACATAGAATACTGGCATTAACTACAAATATAGTAACTTAAATAAAAGATTATAAATGTCAATTTATAAATGTCAACCAGGTGAGTTTTTGGATAGGCTTCATCTTACACCTATGAGAATTGGTTTTTCATCTTGCCTTACAAGAAAAAAACATGCATTTTTTTAAAAAAATATTTCTATAAGGTAGGTTTAGTATGACAGTAAGAATGCACTAACGTTTTAATTACCATCAGTGAAACCTTCAAAACAGCACATTGACTGACTATTAACACAAGTCCTACTCCAAATACCTCTTACGCTTATCTGCAGAGTAGAAAACTTCTATTGTTTACTCATCTAAAAATCCCAGAGGTGCTGGTAGGAATTTTAACTACATAGAAGATGGTTATAAATTAAGAGAGTTAAGCAAGTCTTCTGGCTGTAAAGTGAGTATGATTATGATCTATAATATGTAGCAGTCTTAGAGACCACCCTTCCTAACCCAAATGATGCCAAAAGTTCAAAATGTGAAACGTGACATCACAACACCAGTTTCGCCCTTTTGTACTTTTATTACAACATCACATGCAAGAATGTAAGGGGTTGAGTTTGTGCCACAGAATCACAAGGCACATGTCATCACTTTCCTCCCTTCTGTGGACACCTATGTTTATAGGCCAGCTGAGTACAGGGTAAGAGCCTAGATCATGGATCTCTTCATTAGGCGCTAATGCATGCAGAAAATGAGAGGAGCTTGCATTATGACATTTGATCCGCCATCTTCTGACTTTGAAGTCCCCACCGCCCACAAACGGTGCTGCACTGATCTTGCTGCTGGACAGTTTCCACCCCCAGTGTGTGTACCATGCAGGGAGTTGCAGAAGTCCCAGGTTTACTTCAGTGTGGATCAATATTGTAATCTCCTGTTTCAACAGTGTGTCCAATAAGTAAGCTTCCTGTGATCTGAGTAGGCACTTAAAACCTCACCCCAAAAGGAGATAGCATTTTGTGGGGGAGGGGGAAATCAGAACAACATAGCCCCTGCTTACACTTTAAACAGATTTGACCAGATTCTCATACGTTCTTCAAATATTGTGACCCAATCTCATGCAATATATTTGCAAAGGAGAGAGCTACCTCTCTGGTGAAAATTTCTATTTGAAGAAACATTCTTATTAGCTTAACCTACATAACACCTAGCTGACTTTGACTGATCTCAGAAAGCTAACCAGAGTTAAACATATTTGTTATGTAGGACACCACCAGGAAATCTCAGAGTTGTAAGGTAGACTCTGAAGTAAAAAAAAAAACACAACAGCTTGGAAGAATGGGAATTCACTGCCATATTGTTAACAAATCTCTCTCTCTCCCTCCCTTTCCTCTCTCCATGAAGTTACTAGAAGTTGAAGTCATCCTAGGACAAACTTTACCAAATTTATTAGCTCAGAATTCAGATGTAGAGGAACCTATGATGATGATGATCTATCCGTTCAATCATGTCCGATTCTTGGCGATTCTATGGGCCAGCTGTCTCCACATTTTCCTATCTTGTACAGGTTCTTTTAGTTGTTTCATGCTCTGGCTGGTGTCAGCTTTGATGGTGTCTAGCCACCATGTTTTTTGATGGCCTCGTTTCCTTTTACCACTGACCATTCCGAGCATAACTGTATTTTCCAGTGAGTTTGATCGCATGACATGGCCGAAATAAGTAAGGCAGAGTTTTGTAATTTTGCCCACCAGTGATATGTCTGGTTTTATATGCTCCAGTACTTGCTTGTTTGTCACCTATGCTGACCAAGGAATGCGCAGGAGCCTTCTCCAACACCACAGCTCAAACAAGTCGATTTTCCTCTTGTCTAGTTTTCTCATAGTCCAACTTTCACAACCATAGGTAGCTATAGGAAACACGATAGTGCGGACTAATGTCCTTGCTTTTCCATACTCGAATCTTGCTCATCATTGCTGTGCAACCCAGTGCGATCCAATGCTTTATTTCCGGACTGTATTCACTGCTTTGATCAATCAGCGAACCTAGGAAAGTGAATTTTTGCACAAATGTAGAGCAACTTCGTATATGGCAGGAGGGAGATTATCTTCTCTTGTTATTTTTGACTCCAATGGTCACATTTTCTGGGATTGCTTCTGATCACCTACAAGGCCCACTCAAATTTCACCACCATGGAACCTATGGAAACATTTAAATACTTTCAAGAATTCTGGAGGACAGTGTGACAGTTTGCAACCTAATCTTACTTGGATTCCCATTTTATCTTTAAATCCAGCTTTTTTTCTCTTGAGCAAAACAAAGAAGACAATATAAATGTGAGCCTTTTTAAAGGCATACAGCAGATACAATTCTGTATATATTCAATTGTCTCCTCTGCCTCTAAGTGAGGAAACAAGCCATAGCCAGATGTTGTTTGTGTGTAGGGTATTCATTTCATACACTTTGAATGAAATAAATAGGGCTTTTAAATTCACATAATTTTTATATACAAAAATCATACAGTTCTGACATTTTTGCCTATACTTTTTGTGCTATGTTTGGCTTGATGTGACAGTTTCAACCAAACATAAAGGTTGTTTCTTGGGTAGAGACAGCAAGTTGCTGCTTTGTCATTTCAAAGTAACTTATTTCCAGCATTAATGGGCAAGGGCTGTTTCATTTAAAGACATGTTCAGTTGATAGAACTTTGTTTCCATTTCCTTCCTGGGTGGTGTCATTGTTTTATTTCATTTATTTCATTTATTTATTTAATTCATCCCCACCCATCTCCCTGAATAGGGGACTCTGGGCGGTTTACAGAATAACAAAGGTTAAAATCTATGCATAAAATTACAATAAAACAATAAATAGATAGAATAAGTAAAAATCCAAAAGATGGTAAAATTAACTACCAGGATCAAGGCACTATGGGGCCAGCCACCCCCAGGAGGCACTACCACCTCCGTCGTCCCAGGCAAGGCGGCAGAGCCAGGTCTTAAGAGACTTCTGGAAGGTCAGGAGTGAGGGGGCAGCCTCACCTCCAGGGGCAATATGTTTCACAATGCGGGCACTATTGCAGAGAAGGCTTGACTCCTGGACCCCGCTAGATGAAATTCTCTTGTTGAAGGGGTCCGAAGCATGCCTTCTCTGCATGAACGGGTGGGGCGGGTCGATGTTATCGGGATGAGACGGTCCCTCAGATACCCTGGCCCCATGCCATGTAGGGGTTTAAAGGTGATAACCAACACCTTGAATTGGACCCGTAAGCAAACTGGTACCCAATGCAGCTCGCGCAGCAGAGGTGTCACATGTGCTGATCTTATAGCATTTATAAATTTATTTATAATTTTCCACTGAGCTAAGAAGCATAATAATTGTAATAATAAGCAAACTGTGTTTTTCTTACCATAAATAATGACATAAAATAAAAAAATGGCCTGCTGATTTGAAAATAAACAGGTCTGCTGCACTTCGGTATTTCTGCTGGCAGGTGATTATTAATAACTCATATAAGACACTAACATTTGAATATGAGACATGCCTACTAGAAAATTATGTATCTATCTTATCTATCTCCCATTTAAATTGTTACACTAATTTGTTCCTTGCAGGCAAGGTGCGCTGCTGCAGCTTTCTATTTCTGGCACTATAATTTGGAGAAGGGAGGCTGAAGTATAAAGCCAAAGCAGGGATTAGCAAAAGCAAGGAGGGCAGAAATCTTGTACATTTGCAGCACAGCCCTGTGCCAAGCTGACCTTGATGGATCTCAGGACGCTCAGTAGAATTGGATCTGATTAATATTTGGATAGGAGACCATGAATTTCTGAAGCTGCTGGCTAGACTTGGAAGTAGAATGGCAATTACAAACCACTTCTGTGTTGCTCCCAAGAAAACTATAAGGACATGTCCATGAAGTCGCAAGGGGCTGAGCTGCCCCTTTAGCTTTACCTTTTACCCCTGGGGTGGGCAAATAATGGTCCATGGACCGTATGTAACCCTTCACACACACACACACACACACACACACAAACACACAAATTTAGAGTCCCTGAAGCTCCCTTGAGACCCCATCACAGAAATTTGATAGGATATACAGTAACTGAGTAAGAGCATAATGACTATGCTCAGAATTAGAATTCAAACGATTTTACGTTTTTCAGGTCCCAAGGCTCAATAAAGGGGGAGAAGGGGCTGAAAATTCTACCCCTCCCCATTCTCCATGATGTCATTGGATAAAAAAGTGCAGCTGTAGAAGTCTGTCGGCCCTTACAATGCAGATTTGCTCCACAGAATTGAATTAGTAAATAGAATTAAAAGGACCTATTGGCAGATAAAACTTGTTAAAAAGAGATCAGAAAATACATACTTCAGATCATTCCCTCTTGCAATTTCCATGGTACTATGAAAAGACACCCTTTAGATCTTTAAAGGTAAAGGTAAAGGTTCCCCCCACGCAGTTGTGCAGTCATGTCCGACTCTAGGGGCCGGTGCTCATCTCCGTTTGTTAGCCGAAGAGCCAGCGTTGTCTGAAGACGCTTCCACGGTCATGTGGCCAGCATGACGCACGCGGAACGCTGTTACCTTCCCACAGAAGTGGTACCTATTCATCTACTTGCATTTGCATGCTTTCAAATTGCTAGGTTGGCAAGAGCTGGGGCGAGTGCGGGAGCTCACTCCATCACGCGGGACTAGGGATTTGAACCTCTGAACTTGCGATCTTCCGATCGACAAGCCTGGCATCTTACCCTCTGAGCCCCCATGCCCCCTTTAGATCTTTACCAAGCTGTATTTCTCAAGGTATCTTTTACTTAACTGGTTGATCCATTACTGCTGCAGTGTTTTCAGCTAAATGTCTACTTTCCTAATCCTGTAAATGGAAGCATTTGATTTTGATATATTAAAATAGTACCTTGTTAGCTGTTACTTCAAGTTGAAGAGGCATCTTGCACCCCACGGAGTATACAGTTCACTTTATGGAACTGCATATTATTTGCCTTGTTGAGGCATTTCACATGACTCCAAAGCCTTGTTCAGGGGATCTTGGGGGGAAAAAAACCTATGCGTTTGGAGTCACCTTAGTATTGTGTTTGTAGAACACCACAGAAATCCCAGGCCTGTATCTAGACTGGGGAGTAAAAAGAAAATTTTCCCTAAAAGAGCAATGGCAAACTGGTACCATACCTTGCCAAAGTAACTACATGGGTGCATCCATGTGGTCACCAGGAGCCAAGCTTAGTTCAAGGGTATCTTTGCTCAATTTAAGTGAGATCACACCAGGTTATTACTTGGACAGGAGACCCCCAGGACTGAAGTCTATACCTGAAGCTCAAAAAATCTTCCCAAATCACATATGTATTGTGCCAAGAAAACTGCATGGACATATCTATGTACTCAAAGGAGATTATACCTTTAATGTTGTATATAGATTTCTTTTAAAAATGCATAGTTGCTCCTCATGCCTATACATCGTCAAAGAAGATAATGGCATAAGACTTCCATATGGCTGCCTAGAAACCTACTTGGGTGTGTCCTTGGGTGTGTCCATGTTGTCACATCTGTGACACCGTTATCCCAGATATTTTAAGAGAGGAAAGAACTTGGCACTTTCTCAAATGAAGACTACAAGTATCTGGCTGACAAAATATAAACCAGGCCCACAAATGACAAGGAAATAATCTTTATGTAAACATAAACAAGAACATGTAGAAAGTTTCACTCCTTTTGTACGAAATCCTTTGAACTATTTGTTGAAGGAATCAAGCTATATTATATCCTTTAGACCAGGGGTGGGCAACGTCAGGCTCCTGCCTAAGGCCCGCGGGGCTCCTGCCCACAAACCTCGCCCCCCAGTGCTTGTGATTAGCTCCCGCCCGCAAACTCTGGCCCTCAGTCTGCGGAAATCCCAGAACCCCCCCCCCCCCCGGTCCCTGGTTATAAATATCCAAATGGCCCTTAGCAGAAAAAAGGTTCCCCACCCCTGCTTTAGACTCTATAAGAACTTTCAGTATATAAGGTTGGCTTCTGAGTCCACTAGAAATGGAATAAATCCTAGTGTTTTGTGTCCTGCTTTACCTAGCATCTAACCACAGCATGTGGCTTCCAGATATTCAGGAACTCCAACTCCCAAAAGCACTCAGCAGCAGCAGTACATTTTGTAGTTCAGAAACATTTGGAAGGACATAGGTTCCCCAACCCAATATTTCTGTTCCAGTCTGAGAGTTTCTCAATGCCTCTCATAGTCTTTTCTTGCCTTTCCTTTTTCTAGCTTCTGCTAGAAAATGTAAGCATAAAGTGGGTTCACATGTAACACTAAGCCATTGCTCACTTAACCATGGTTTATGGAATATATCATAATTTGAAGGGTCAGTATATCAATTATGGATTACAAATTGCAGCAGTTTTGTTTACAAATCATGCTAAGCAAAATCCAAACAAACTACATCATTGTATTGTCGAAGGCTTTCACGGCCGGAGTTCAATGGCTGTTGTGGGTCTTCCGGGCTGTGTGGCCGTGTTCTGGAAGTTGTGGTTCCTAACGTTTCGCCAGCATCTGTGGCCAGCATCTTCAGAGGGCAGGAGCACAGATAGAAGCAAAATCTCTGTGCCCAGGTAGAGTGGCAATGTTCTATTTATAGAGCTAAATTATAGGAGATTAGGTGGGGTTTTTTTTTTTTGTTTTTTTTTTTGTGTTGAAATGTTAACGAGTGGCTGATGAGCGTGATTAGCATGTTCATTGTGAGAAGTATTCCCATGACCTGGTGGTTGGACTGAGTTCGTTGACCTTTTGCAGGCTGTGTTTTTCAGGACTGGTAGCCAGGTTTTGCTAATTTTTAAACTTTCTTCTTTTTTATTGTAACTGTGCTGGTGTTTGTGAATTTCAATGGCTTCTCTGTATAATCTGGTGTAGTGGCTTTTGGTGTTGTCCAGTATTTCTGTGTTTTCAAATAGGATTTTGTGTCCCGTTTGCTTGAGAGCATGTTCAGCTACTGAAGATTTTTCTGGTTGCTGTAGTCTGCAGTGTCTTTCATGTTCTTTTATCCTGGTGTGAATGCTTCGTTTTGTGGTTCCGATGTATACTTGTCCACAGCTGCATGGTATGCGGTATACTCCTGCAGCGGTGCGGGGGTCCCTTTTGTCTTTTGCTGATTTTAGCATTTGTAGTATTTTTCTGGTGGGTCTGAAGACTGTTTGAAAGTTGTGTTTTTCCATCAGTTTTCCCATGCGGTCAGTGACTCCTTTGATGTAGGGCAGGAATACTTTGTTTGTGGGGGGCTGTTTTTCTTCAGTTGGATGTTGTTTTCTTGGTTTGATGGCTCTTTTTATTTCATTCTTGGAATAGCCATTTGCCTGTAGGACCCAATTCAGATGGTTAAGTTCATTGTTGAGAAATTGGGTTTCACAGTTTCGATTAGCACGATCCACCAAGGTTTTGATCATGCCTCTCTTTTGTCGTGGGTGGTGATTGGAATTTTTGTGTAGATATCGGTCCATATGGGTGGGTTTTCTGTATACTTTGTGTCCTAGTTTGAGGTCCAGATTGCGTATGACCAGCGTATCTAAAAATGGAAGTTTGCCATCAGTTTCTTTTTCCATGGTGAATTGTATATTGGGGTGGATGCCGTTTAGGTGGTCCAGAAATTTCTCCAGTTCTTCTTCAGTATGACTCCAAATTGCGAAGGTGTCATCAACGAACCGGAACCAGACTGTTGGTGTAATGGGTGCCGATTCCAAAGCCTGTTTTTCAAAGTGTTCCATGTAAAAGTTTGCTATGACTGGGCTCAGGGGGCTTCCCATGGCAACGCCATCCATCTGTTCGTAGAACTCATTCTCCCATTGAAAGTAACTAGTTGTTAGGCAGTGTTGAAATAAAGCTGTAATGTCTTCTGGGAAGATTTGCTTGATGAGTGCCAGGGTGTCCCTTACTGGCACCTTGGTAAACAGGGAGACCACGTCAAAGCTGACCAGTTTGTCCGTGTGGTTGAGTTTTAGGGTGCTGATTTTGTTGATGAAGTGTCCTGAGTCTTTGATGTGGGATGGAGTCTGTCCGATGTGGGTCTGTAAAAGGGTTGCCAAATGTTTGGATAATTCATATGTCGGGGAGCCGGTTAGGAACCACAACTTCAAGAACACGGCCACACAGCCCGGAAGACCCACAACAGCCAAACTACATCTTTCCTTAGCAACACACACCAATGCCTCTACCACTCATTTTTCTTATCGGTCTGTAAACTTACAGGGACTTCTGTTTTACATAGCAGGAAAATAGGTATTTTTCCCCTTCTAGGATCACTACCTGATTTGAATTTGACTAACATAGTTATGCTCTAGTGCATCTGACTAATGAATCACATAGTCTTACTCCTTCATTGCCCTCAACATGATTGCCTCCAAGAGACTCATAAAGCAGGGATTCTAAAAAACCGAAATGGTCCCTTATGTGGATCATGATGATCTTCTCACTGTCTGTAAGATTAAATGCATGCCATCCCCACGTCTGCCCAGCATGCATGAGGTTAGGCTGTGAAGCTACGCTTTCCCTCACAGGAAGAAATTTAATTCTCAACCTTATAAGATTAAAGTATTATTAATTCCCTACTTGTGACATATTATCAAATATTAATTCCCTGTTTAGGTAAATAATGCAGTCAGGGCTTTCCAGAGTCATTTGTTTACCAGGTGAATCTATACTCCAGGTATAATAGGGATCAACACAGTGGACAGTATAGCTAATTAAATGGCAAATTGAAAATGAAACAATTACACATTTCCGAAGCCATTTGTTTTGAATCCATCAAGATAAGAGAGCTTTGCTCTTATTATGTTTGCCACTGGATTTAAAGAGGATTTCCCTACTTATAGGTTTCATAAAGAAAAATAACTAGCTTTGACCTTTAGCAACTCAGTCATAAGGAATGTAATGATAAGCTTATGGCCATTCACCACCATTATAGCAAGCTATTACTTGTTATGCTACTGAGCCTAGGTACAACTCTCAGCTTTATTACTATATCAGTTTTTTCTCAAGGTTAGACAATCCAGGTGTTTGAGAGTACAATAGCCATGGTTGGGAACATGGTGGAAGTAGTCTGAACAAGAGGTTGTTATGGTCAAAAAGCAAAAACCCAAGCATATAATGAAGAGATTGCTATATGTGTGTGTGTGTGTGTGTGTGTGTGTGTGTGTGTGTGTGTGTATGTATGTGTATACACACACACGCACACACACACACACACACACACACACACATACAATGAGAATGCTCCTAAGGAGAATGGAGCTCTTTAGCCTATTGGAACCATATAGTTATCCAGTAAAAGCTACAATGACATCACACTCATAGTGATGCCACAATGTAATTACATTATTTGCATCATTTATGTGATGATGTCATGACACATGTGATGTTTGTTGCCCCCTTTGCCCACTCCATGAACACTCGAGTGGAGCCAGCATCTGGGGTACAACTCTCTCTCTTTTTTTTTTTTTAAATCATTTTATTTACATTCAACATAAAACATAGACAAAACACATAACACATAACAATGATCATATATAACACATAACAATGGTTACATTTATGTATATATATTTACATTTGATTTTATATAATCATTTTTATTATATTTAATATAATGTATCCTTCTTCTCTTTTTTTTGTCTCTAATCTTTTCCCTCCTTTATCTTTCAATCTCTTCTAACCTATTCTCTCTCTATCTTTTCCTTTCCCTTTCCTTCCCTTTTGATTCTTCCTTTAACTCCTTTTCTCTTTCATCCACTCCCTTCTTCCTTTTTTAACCCTCTCTCTCTCTCTCTAATCTCTTCTCTCACTTACCTTACTCACTCTTTCTAACCCTCCCATCTCTCTCTCTTTTCCTTTCCTTTATCTTCCATTTTTATTCTTCCTTTTATCCCTTCATCCATTCCTTTCTTCTTCTTCTTCTTCTTTTTTTTATTTTTTTTGGACCCTCTCATTCTCTCTAATCTCTTCTCTCATACTCCATCTTTCTCTCTCTAACCTCTTCTCTCTCTTCTCTTCTGTTCTATCTTCTTTCCCTATCTTTCTTTCCCTTTTCACCCTTTCTATCCTCTTTTTCTTTCTAACCTAATCCTTTCTTTTTCTTCTTACTTTATATATATTTATCACTCTTTTTCTCCCTTTCCTTTCCTTACATTATATTATTTATTTATATATTTGTATCAAATTCAATCTTAAGTTTAAATCTTTGTTTTATAATACATAATACATACATACACTCCATTAAAATTCTTCCAGTTTTCTTAACAAAAAAAATTTTTTTTTGGGGGGGGGGGTACAACTCTCAATGGCTATTTCTGGAATACCAGACCAAGCAGGGTGGCTTCTGCACAGCCTTAGCTAAAAAAAATAGGAGTATGATTACCAACAACAAATGGCTCTTTTTTTCTTCTTTTAATGCATTTTCTTATTTTTCTCTCTGTCATCCTGATTTATTTAGCAAATGTTTGACAGCCTAGATTTTATTGTATTTGAAGTCACTTGATTAATAGACAGTTGCAGGCCAAAGTATTCACCTTACAAAAACAACACACACCTGTATGTATATTCAGGCTAAGGTAAGATGATGATGACTACTGTTAATCAGTTAAGAAGGAAATGTATTTCAGTTTTGCAAGAAGATGGGGATGTGTGTCCTTTCATCACTCCCAACCAATTTGTTAAGAGTCAAGAACTGTCTTCAGTTCTGCACAACCCAACTTGTTAATGTATTCATGTAAAAATAATAATAATAATAATAATAATTAATAAGTGCTTGGGCAGCTGGTCTGGATTCACTTGATTTCTTTTCCTTTAACACCTGCTGGATAATAAGCCAATTCCCATAAGGAGTTTTCTATGGAAAAGCTTGGGAGAGTTGCTGTAAACAGACAGATGGCAAGTGATAGCTTTGCGCATAGGTGTCTGCTGCATTTCTTTCTTTGGTTCCATGGTGAACGGCAATGGTGGGAGAATTGATGCCATCTTGAAAGGCAGGCAGGCAGGCAGGCAGGCAGGCAGGCAGGGAAGAGAGATCAGAACCAGACAGATAAAGCAGCACATTTGCAGCAAGATTGGGTACTCTTTCTTGAAAGCTGGGATGAAACATCTGAACCAGATCTACAGTAGAATACAGCATCCTGTCTTGGGGCATAGGTCAACAAGACATGTCTCACTGATTTGTCACTGATTGACTGACTCCGTATCAGGTCTTGGGTGCTGGTTTTGATCTATAAATTCTTTTATAGTTTGGCACCAAAATAATTTACAGGACTGTCTTCCAGATGAATTTCAACTATCTGATTGCTCATCCCCGGGGGGGGGGGGAACCCCACTTGTGGATCCCCACTTTCATAAAGTGAGGGAGGCTGAGGCTTGTGGGTGCTGCTTCTCAGTGGGGCCAGCAGTGCTACAGAAAAATTCTGCTGGAAATTGGATTGGCTGCCACATGATTAGCTTTCCATAAGTTTTCAAAGACTGAATTTTTTCATACATCCTAATGAGGGTGAAGTGATACTATTGGCTTATTATGGTTGCTTAATTTTAATTTATTTTATGGTTCTTTAAATCTACATTATTGTGATTTTATTGTATTGTTGATTGCTATATGGCTATTGCTAACTGCCAAGAGTCTGTGGATAGTGGTGAGGACAAAGTTAATAAATACAAATGAACAAACAAACACAATTAAGATACTGCAAAGACTGAAAACTGATTAATTTCACCAAGTGTTTAATTTTTAAAACTGTATGTAATTTTAAGCATAGTTTATAACATTTGTGACTCCAGGATCGTATTGCAAAATTTAGAGATGTGTTTTCTTTCTATTAGAAGTGCTGGTTAGGTCAGTTTTCCTAGCCTTGTGGGCCAAACAAATTTCTCCTCATTCCTAAAAATATCCTCCCTTAAGGCTGCAGTCTTTTACCCACTTGTGGAAATCAGCTCAACAATCACAGTTGTTCTTACTGTATGTATTCACTTCCAATCTTTCACATGCTAACTAAACAAATACAGTAAAATCATATCTACTTACGGCATCCTCAATCAGCTTGGCCAAAAGGCATAGTGAAATGGGGCACCTTTCACTTGTTTCCTAGATGCAAGAAGAGTTGGGAGTTGGGACTCCACATACCTTCAAGTGGAGAGAATCTCAAAGAAGGTTACTACAGAGAAGGCCTGTCATCTTGTCCACACCACAGCTGCCTTACAAGAAGTGGGGATTCGTAGGAGGCCCTCTGTAGATGAATGGACCAGGCAGGCAGATTCTGTTCTGACAAGGTGATGCCTGGAGAAACTGGGTGCTGCAGCATTAGAGCTTTAAAGTTAACATTCTTAACTGGGCCCAGAAATCTACTGCCAACCAATACAGCAGAGTTTTCCAAACTTTTCATGTTGGTGACACACTTTTTAGACATGCATCATTTCGCGACACACTCTTACAGCAGGGCATCATTTCACGACACACTCTTACAGCAGGGCACAAGGCAGGCACTAGGACCAGCGCAGAATCACAGCAGGTTTGGAGGCAGCAAGGCACAAGGCAGGCACTAGGACCTGCGCGGAATCCTGGCAGGGCAGGTTTGGAGGCAGCAAGGCACAATATATAGTAATTATGGACTTTTATTAGTATTTTAATGTTTGACTTAAATTGGTGACACACTTTTTAGACATGCATCATTTCACGACACACTCTTACAGCTGAACTTACAACTCTTATAGACTGAAATTGTGAGTTAAAGAATGTATATTTTTTAAGAATGTATATTTTATAAGAATGGGTATTTTATAGTAATTATGTTTTTTTATTATTATCATTAGTATTTTATTGCTTGAGTGAATTTGTGAGCCAACTGCAACGAAATTTCATTCTATTGTGCACTTGTATAGTGTATAGTGGGATGGCAATAAAGTTATTATTCTATTATTCTATTCTATTCTATTCTACAAGGCAGGCACTAGGACCTGTGTGGAATCCTGGCAGGGCTTGGAGGCAGCAGCAGCCGCAACACACCCAGACACTGCAGCCGACACACTAATGTGTCGTGACGCAGTTTGGAAAGCTCTGCAATACAGCTTTAAAAGGTCACATGAAACACACTGGTTTTCAATATGACATGATGTTAAATATGTGGAAACAAACACTTTATTTATTGATTTATTTTTATTACAGCATTTATATCCTACCATGTTGAAAAAACTCGGTGGTTATTACTGCATGTAAGCTTAATTTCAGACCAAGCTTGATATAGAAAAAGTAATATTATTACTGCATGATAACCAAAGGGGCAAACAAGTTCATTTTGGGCTGCAGGTAAGCCCTAGAGCCATGTTTGTGTTTCCCATTAGGCAAGTTGTACATCAGCCTTTCACAAACTGACGCCCTCAATTTTCAGAATTTCCAGCCATCACTCAGCACCAAACAGATATCCTATATATTACCCTCCAGGGCAAATAATGAGTACTTAAGATATTCTGAAGGGTTTTGGTTGGTTTATGTGCTACGGTGATGCCATGTGGTTGTAACAGTCTATTAGTAGTTTCTGAGATGTTTCTGATGTATGGCAGTGTAATCCTTTTCATAGCTTCTGTTGGTTTTGCTGTGGTGGGTTGAGTGGTCAGGCACTTTTTGATAAAGTTGCATGGGTATCCATTTTGCTGGAAGATGCTATATAAGTGGTCTGTTTCCTTTTTCTGGTGTTCTGGGTTGCTGCAGTGCATTTGTATGATGTATTCTTCTAAGAGAAGTTAAATAAACTCTAGTCAGCATTTCATAATATATTTTATTTTTCTTTCTAAATATCTAATTACTTTGTTTTTCAAAATTTTCTTCCCAGATTCAATTCAAAATGTTGCAGTTCAGGACAATACAGTAGAAAGTCCTATTAAGTATACAGAGACAAACAAAGCAGTGATGATACATTGAAGGACAATGACTTTCTAAATTACAAGCAATCTAAGATTCATTGTAAGAAGAGCAGTTCAATCATGGTTTCTGTGGTAACCAAATATCAGTGTTATTTGCGTTCAAAGTTCTTTTAGTTCTAGCCTCAAGATATATTAATACCCCTTATCAAAATGTCTGTCATGACTTAAAACAATAAAAATAATATGATGGTAAGGATAATAAAATTAGGGGGAAGTGCTGGTTTCATATAAAAGATATGTACTGTACCTTTCCCCCCAAGCAATATCATGATTGTTATGGTAACAGTAGGAACTGAACAAGTCTTTTTGTGTTCATTCTTACATACAGTAACTAACAGGATGGAAAGAAGATTGTTTGCATACTTGCAAATAATAAGACAACTGGGATATGAGGAAACTAAGACATCTAAGACATGTCTGCAAGAAAACAACTAGACTCAGAGAGCACCAAGGACTCCACATCTAAGACAACTGGGAGATGAGGAATGGAATAGGGAAAAGTCACTGGCATACTTCGCAACTGATTTTTTGTCCCCTAAATAGGATCCCATAAGAGCAATAAGTCCAGGATCTAAAATATACTATCTTCATCGCCAGTATCAGAGATCTTGAAAAGAAGATCCTTGGACAGCATCCTCAGCTCGCAGTGTATTACAACCTTAAATTGTACCTACTTTGATTTGATAATTATAACCTAAATGATTTATAAAACTGCTTATTGTTTTATAAAATAAATATAACAGTGAAATGTGGGAAAGAAATTATGTACTGGGGCTTAGAACTGTCCATCAGCAGGATACCCCTCTGAAAACTGAACAAAATAGGACCAAATTTACTATGGCGGGAAAAACTGGTAAAAGAACAAGTTAAAGATGGGCTAGATATGGCTTGAGGATGCAGAGTAAAACATTCCAGGAAAAAAAAAATCTCCCAATGCATCTCTGTGGGAAAGACAGTTGGGCAGTGACTCAGAATGTGGACAAGTGTTCTATTCTAACCCCTCCCCCCACACTTCATGTGATCCAAAGTGGGCATAGGCTGCTTGCCCTGTGCTTCCCAATGCATAGCCCCACACACAAATTCATAACTCTGAAATGTTTTTGTTCTCCATGTTAATTCTAAAAGAGACAAGCATTGATACCACGAAAACAAATTGCACTTTGCTTTGCCCCGTACTTAAACAATAATTTCATAGTATTGAAAGCTGACAGTGTTTTTGAACCCTAAGGGTTCACAGATGATTGGTGTTTCCATCATGCTGACATATTGCACTTGAAAATGGCACCCTTCCTGATCATGGTGTACCTGTTCAGAGGAAGAGGACTAGGGGAATGGGCAGAGGAATGATAGCCTGTAGGTGACAGTTTTTATAAACATCTGGATTTAGTAGCTTTTATTTAAAAACAACAAAACAAGCACATCATAAAAATGATATAAATTTAGCCAGTTTCTTCTTTCATTGGCATGTTGAGTTCTTACAGTTTGAAAAGTAGGTTGCATTATTTCCAAGTAATCAATGTTAACCCCTTTTATATTGAAAAAAGGTACAAGAGTTATTTTTCCCTGGTATCAAGCCTCCGCTGTAGCTGTTCCAAATATACAGTACATTCCAGGTACGAATCAGTTAGCTTGCATTTGAGGGGAGGGAAAAAAAATTAAGTCTCTAGTTAACTGTGGCAGCAGTAACACACTTGAGATAGCAAACTTGAAAGCTGTTTTTAGTGTTAACTACTTTATGTGATCACAGCATAACCTTCATTGACTTTAGTTTTCAAATTAGATTCTCATTACAGTAAGGCTTTTGAAGTAGTCAAAGAGTTAAAATAAAACAACATTTCATTAATGTGTGACATGACGTTTGCTAAACATTCATTGAGTAAGGATCAGTAGCAATAAAGATCCATACTGGCTATACCAGTGCTTCTCAACCTTGGCAACTTGAAGATGTGTGGACTTTAACTCCCAGAATTCCCCAGCCAGCAAGGGGAATCTCTTGTTGAGAACCAACAAGAAAGAGCATATTGATTCCAAGGGAAGAGGGGGAAGGAAATCCAGGGTTTCATGCCTTCTGCCCCTAAAATATCTTTAGAAGAAAAAGTTGTGTTTGAACCTTGGAATGAATTGAAAGCTTTTGCACGCACATCCTAGCTACCCCATTGCCAGTTTGGGCCAGCAACCATTTTTGAAGGGCAGAAAAAGACAGCATTGCCCTCTACTCACTTCCTGCCCGCCATGAATGCAACCTCCAGCTACATTTTCCTGCTCCACTTTCAAGTAGTGTTTTCCTTCTTCTGTCACCAAGAGTACCAAATTGAGAGTTTCATATAAATCTCCAGAAACCTAAAAAAAGTAAAGTCTCTTTCATATCAGGCTCAACTTCTAGCGACTCTTATGGAAGCGGTGTACCATTGTTTTCTCTGTGGATGTCTCCTCAAGTTTTTAATGTAACCTACAGCCCTGGTATTGCCTAACAGGCTTAGCCTCTGAACCCAGACAAGGATGGCTGGACACTGCTATTTGCTGAGATTGTACGTACCTCCTGATGATAATATATGCATGCCTAATTCTAATGGTACGTTAAATTTACCAAAACAAAGTCCTGTGGAAAATAGTAATTAAAGTAACTTAATGAGAAGCAGTTAGGACAGATGTGATTCCTTGAAGAAAAAAAAGATGGCCCAGTGCTCATGGTTATCTAATTATATGGAGTTTCCTCTCTGTGGCCTATGAGTTTCTAACAGGAGTTATTCCTATTACCTGTAGCAGCAAATAACTTACCTGAAACCTTGTTTAACTAACTGTGATAATTATTACTAATAGTCAATGTAGTTTGGGTTACTCACTCTCTCAGCTCAACGAACCTCACAGAGTTAGTGCTGCATGGATAAAATTAGCATGTAAGCAACCCTGAACTCCTGCAGGAAAGACAGGATTTAAATGCGGTAAAAATACTACTGCTGAGGTTGATGCTGAGGGATAGCAATATATGAATTGTTAAGTTCCAATTTGAATTTAAGAACCGTAGGATGCCTGCTTCAATTTTAATTCGTGATTCAGTATTCAAAGGCAGCGCAATTTGGTTCAAATCAATTTCAAATTCCAGATTTTATATTGTGTGTGTGTGTGTGTATGTATTTATTTATTTTCAACTATGGGCTATAATGGGGAAGAATCTAAATGACTCTTCCTCCTCCTCTTTTTTTCCAGAATGGGATGAAAACAGCAGAGATAATAGATTCTTTAGACATTAACCCAGCAAAGTCTCCAATAGATACATTCAAGGATTTTACTGTGGTAAACCTTTGAAACATTCCCCCTGCAGTTCTTGTAAGGGAAATATAGCGAGGATAAGGAAAGGACATCAGAGTAGCTTTCAAACTGCACATCAAATATTCTATAGAGAAGTTTTACAGAACCAGTACAGAAAATATCCTACTTCAATTTAAAAATAATAACTTAAAAAAATTAAGTGTAAGCTTTTGCTAAAGTTCAAACAGTTCATCACTCTCTACCATTGCTTTTCTGGTCTGGCTGTCTTCTTTGTGTGACTCATTGGCAAGGCTAGCCCCTTCTGGAAATTATGCTTTATGGCCTACTTGCACAATAATTAAAAAAGAAAAGAAAAATGTGAGAAGGATTATGTTATCAGTATTAGGTACAGTATATTGAGAGCTAATTTTGTGTATTGGTCAAAGGCACCAGTTAGAAACCAGGAGACTGTGAGTTCTAGTCCCACCTGAGGCATGAAGCCAGCTAGGTGACCTTGGGCCAGTCATTCTCTCTCAGCCCTAGGAAGGAGGCAATGGCAAACCACTTCCGAAAATGTTGCCAAGAACACTGCATGGGCTAGTCCAGGCAGTCACCAGGAGCCAAGACTGACTCAAAGGCAAAATAAATAAAATTATATAGATTTTACCATGATATAAAGAAATTCTGCAATAAACATAATAGTCTGATAGCAAGCTCATTATTTCAGACCCACTTACCCAACAACAAAGAGTCACTCAGTATAAGACAAAGCAGCGACAAAGTGTTAAATGGTAAAATATCCAAGACTTTTAGGTCATTATGTTAATATGATCCTGTAAGATCTGACTGTCTATCTTATTCCATTACAATCTTTGGATCTCAAGCTTGCCAAAGATCCTACTGTAAATGAATATTTCCTTTGTCTCTCTCCATCCTGGAACTACTGTCTGAAACAGCTGGGATCTAGGACATGACAGACACACACGGACACATAGTTTCAAAAGCACTTGGGTTTTTTTTAAAAAAAAAGGATATCAGGGGTAGCTATATGAATGTGGTCATTTGGAATGAAATGGACACATTAGAAATGGGCTATTAGCATTCAAAATGGTAAGTTTAAACAAGACACAATTACAAGGCAATTGCTGTACTGTTTCCAATCATTACAATTTCATAGAAAAGATACAAAGCAGCATGGGAATGAAAAGAGAACAAAGTGTGTCAAATTGGTTCTTTCCCTCAAATGTAACACAAAACTCAGGTCATGAACTCTTTAATTGTCATAGCTTCCTAAATGCTATTTTGGGGGTTTCCCAATGAGTTTCCCCCATAATTAGTCATTAGAAATAATTACTGAATTATTTAGGTAATGTATGTTTGAAACTTTCAAGATCGCAAATAATTGTGATTATCATTTGGATTCATCTTTCAAAATGCACTGAACTGAAATCATACCAGAATCACAAAACACATTCCATAATGAACACAAGGATAGCTGAAGCCAATCTTTAATAACTCATCATAGTCTTTAAATCTGGGAGCATAAAAGTAGCAAGATGCTCAGTGGGGATGGTTTAGCCTTTTTGGAAGCCAAGAATGCTTAGAAATAATACATTAGATAGAGGCTCTATATTAGCCTCTATCAAGCAAGCAAGCAATTTGTTCAGCAATTCATTTTTATTCCAGATCTTATTTATCTAAAACAAAGTAAGCTCACATAATCTGGGAATGTTTTAATTTTTAGTATGTTTTCTCTAAGTGACATTTCCTTGCCTGCCTTATCATAGTTGGGTTCTCAGTTTTGTTTGAGTTATGAGAAGGTAGGAAATACATTACACTAAAATCCTTTGAAACTTGCAGAACACCATTCATTATTTATTTATATATATATTTTTTAAAAAAGGATCACATCTTTCTAATGCGTACATCTCACTCAGCCAGGGTAACTAAAAAAAAACAGCACTGTACTGTACCCCTCCCCATCCCCTAAATCATAAAATTGGAAGGCAAACCCTTAATCCTAGTAATATGCTTTTCTATAAATATTCATCAAAATCCTTTGGGGAAAGATGGGCGATGATAGAAATTTAATAAATAAATAATAAATAAATAAATAAAATTAAAAATCATATGCACATTCAGTCCACACTAGGCCCAACATAAAAAGGTAAAGGTTCCCCCCGCACATTTGTGCAGTCGTGTCTGACTCTAGGGGCCGGTGCTCATCTCCGTTTGTTAGCCGAAGAGCCAGCGTTGTCCGAAGACGCTTCCACGGTCATGTGGCCGCATGATGCGCGTGGAACGCTGTTACCTACCCACCGAAGTGGTACTTATTAATCTACTTGCATTTGCATGCTTTCGAATTGCTAGGTTGGCAAGAGCTGGAGCTAGTGCGGGAGCTCACTCCGCACGCAGGGCTAGAGATTTGAACCTCCGAACTTGCGATCTTCCGATCGACAAGCCTGGCATCTTACCCGCTGAGCCACCACGCCCCTGCATACCTATTTATTAAAAAAAACAAAGAGGGGAGGAAATTGCTGGGCTTTGCTGACTAAACTTTAAAATCCCAACTACACCCTCTCAAATTAAGCATGGTTGCTTCTGAGCTTTTGTATATAAAAAAAGATATTGTCTAATAGGCATACAGTTATTAATGACAACCATCGTTCTGCAGGGAGTGGTATGAGAGCAAGGTGTTTTAAATAAAGAGAATTCAACAACTACACATTCCAGAGTAAAAGCCTTGAAGTTCATGAAGCCATGGCTCTCCTGTTGCTGGGGACTCAGACCAGGTCAGAGGAATGAATGGTATTGTTTTATTGCTGCTTTGCCTGATCTGAACATGCTGTTCCACTGACCCAAAAAGGTTACACTTCTAAGATTTACAAAGGCAAGGTGCTGGATGGGGTAAGTTCGGCTCCTGAAAGGCCCAGCCACCTGCTTAGGGCTGTAACGGTAACAGAAAAGGATCCTGAAAGGCCTCTGTTTGCTTTGTGATCTTACTGGTTGGGCTCAGATTCAGTTCCTTAAGCAGATTGGGCTTCCAATGGCTCCAAGAGTTTTCTCTCAAACAAAAGCTTGAAAGCAGGAGAGGGGCAGAACTTAGAGCTGGCCATCAACTCTGCATCTCTCCTTGAGCGACTTCAGGTATTGATCTTATTGATGGAGAGAAAGATTCAAAATGAGGTTTTCCTCTATGTTTCTGCCCAGTGTGGGTTATTCAGCAGGGTTCTGAATCATCCTCTCACCTAGGAAAAGATCACGAAAGGCTTCCCAATTCTGATTATCTTAAAAATGATTGTCTTTAAAATCATTAAAATCTCACCTTTAGGGCAACCAGCTTTGATGAAATTTGCATTCCAATCAACCTTTTGAACAGGATATCTACGTTCTTGCCCCAACTCCCCACAATGAAAGTTTTATTCCTATAGGCAGATTGGCATTACACCTGAGCAAAAGTCACATCTCAAAGTAGGAGGGTGTAAGGGAAGGAAGCTTCCTCATAAGCATTACATCATATCCCTTCCCATACCTGCCATAATATCCTCCTGCATCAGTGTAAAATGGCAAGGTTGTTAGGACTGCAGAGGTGAGATAATCTCAGAACAAGCTGAAGAGAAATTGGTTTGAGTTGAAAGTGGAGGCTTTATTACACCATGAGGAAATATTAAGGCCCTGTGGAATCACAAATTCATTTTTCTGTCCATTTGAATATGAAAGAACAATGGGACAGGCAAGAGTAGGAAGAATGTTTAATTGGAGAGTAAGTCTGAGAGAATTGCGAGAAATTTCACTGATTAGAATGATTGTACATAAATATGAATACACTCAGGGAAAAGGAAGAAAATCTTCTGGGTTTTATTTTTAAGCAGAAGAGTGATGGTGAAGTGCTACTTTTCTGAAAAACCATCACACGCTCTATAAGCAGTTGATTTAAGAAACTCAGAGAACAGAAATGATATTAATCCCTTCATTAATGATGCAAAGTAAATAAGCTTTCTGAGGGAAAGAAGACATTTTAAAAACTTTCTAAAGTTTCATGATTATACTGCAGCATCCATACTGTAATAATGAATAGCAAACATAAATTGAACAAATAAATAAATAAACAAACAAACAAACAGCAGTAATGATACACATTCCATGAGAAATAGTCATTATTTGCTTTGTCTGGGATGGATCACAAGCACATAACTTAGGTGGGTAAAGAGTGCTTTTACTCAAGTGGAATGATTGGATGTAAAAAGGTAATATGGAAACTACTTACCAGCATAGGTGCCTCACGAAGCAGATACTTTATTAAACAGGCACTTTAGCTGCAAAATACATAATATCAGCACTGCTAAGAGTCAAATGAATTACAATAAAAGTTCTTTTTCTGGTAAAAAGGAAAAAAAATCAGATAAAGGACTATATCCAGCAGTATTACTGATGAAGTCATCCAGATTTTTTGCACAACCAGAAAAGCAATCACATCACGTCTAGTTAATCTAATTTTGGTGTGTGTGTGTGTGTATTCTGCACTTAGATCTTGATCTTGATGTTTTACTTTCAAGGAGGAGGCAGCTGGATACATTATCAGCTTCTTCATTCCCTTAACAAGACTGCGGGCGGGGCTGACCTCGGAACCAATGCAATGCTATGGATGCCTTATCAGCATTATCAATGCATTATCAACATTATCAGCAGTTGTCTCAAGACACAGAAGTCTGATCTATAACCTAAAGACAGAGAGCTGACACGTAATTTATACGTATCTCCTTGCAGAGACTATGATTTGTTAATAATATAAATAGTTGCTGATTTATCATGGGTATACCTTAGAGTACATTAACTGTTTCTGTGATACAGTCTTACTGCATTTGTTGCATAATTCAATGTGCCATGAGAATGGCAACAGCTAATATAGCTCAGTCACAGATCCCTGAGGTTTACCTATGAATGATCTTATACACATATAAATAGGAATCACGTGAGGATGTCACCTCTTTGAGGCAGGTAGTGTCAAGAAACAGGCACAGCAGAGATCCAGGAATACTTTTCATTGTAGTAGGGTAGAAAGCCTGCCTGGGTTTCTATCTGCCCCATCTTATACTAAACAAAATCAAGGTGGGGTTATTTTGAGTTTATTTCTTAGACGTTGCTCTTTCTCAGGGCTCTGTAATCTTTTCTGAAAGTCCTCCCTTTATGGCCCACACCTTCCTTCCTTATCCCCATGGTGAGCTCTATATTCCTTCACAGTGGGAGATAATCATGCAACCAAAACTGCCATCATGGTTATTGTATCCACTGCTTTTCCATTCCTTTCTATATTTGGGTTCTTTCAGCAATGGAATGTGTAGACAGGGCTTCCACAAGATGGTAGAGATACCTGTAAGATTTGAGTCTGAATCTGGTGTTGAGGAAGGTGAAATCGAAACCTATGCTAAGCAAAAGAAGGAAACCGAAACCTATGTAATAAATAAAATAAGTGACAGTTATTCTTTTGACAGAGGCAGCTCCATTTCAGGAGCTTAGAAAGTGGCCCCATTCCAGGAACTTAGAAGACTAAAACACTCGCTTGGCTTGCTTGATAACAAAACCACATATCTACTGCACTACCCAGTTCCAAGGGGAAGAGGGGTTAACAGAAGGCTGAGGGAGGAGGAAAACAAGATAAGAGTGAAAGCAACAAGGGGCGCAGCTTGGCCAGAGTAAGGCACACCTTGGCCAGAACAAGGCACACCTCGGCCAGGGTAGGGAACGCCTTGTCAAAGGCAGGGTACCTCTCGACCAGATAGGATGGGAGGGGGGGATCTGGGGAAGGGAAGGGTAGAGATAAGAAATGTATTAGGCGAGCCGTGGTATTGTAAACCGTCGGGGCCAGGATGTATAAAAACCCCATGTGTCTTTGTAATGGTGTGCTCCATACCAATCGAACTTGCGAGGGTAGTGGAAGCACCAGCTTTTGGAAAAGCTTAATAAAGGGTGGCTACTAACTACTGTGTGTGTTCGTTGTGAGTCTGTGGTCAGCAGCGGCCTGAATCTCACACCTATGTTAAGCAAAAAGGGGAAATCGAAACTATCCTGAGAAAACTGGGTAAAAAGAAACCCAACATGACTCAGCAGAGCGGGAGAATCCTGAGCAGCTGATTGGCCAAAACCAAGGAGAATGCTCTAAGTCACCAATCAGCGTGATGGAAAGGTGAGCCAAAAAGCGCGCCAAACAGCAAGAAGCCTGATTGGTTCCTGAGGATAAATGGCATGAAGGAAACATGTTAAAAAGATGCCAGCACAGGGAGCAAGTCGCTGGAGACAACCGTTCTACTGAGCTAACAACTTCTTCAGGAGAAGTAGAGCTGGAACTACCCTCCAGACCCTGCTCTGTAACCCCCGCGTTATCAGAGCCTGCGCATTTTACCATTTCGGAGTTTTCCCAGCTGCCTTTACCTGCAGTTGATCTCGCCATGATTCCTTGCGTCTTCCAGTTGAGCCTTGCCGCGCCGTGCCACGCCGCGTGCCGCAGCTGATTCTTGCCTTGCTACGCCCCGCCTGCCAGCTGATTCTTGCCTTGCTACGCCACGTTTCTAAGCTGATTCCTGCCCTGCTACGCCACGCCACTCAGCTGATTCTTGCCTTGCTACGCCATACCTCTCTGCTGATTCTTGCCTTGCTATGCCGCGCCTCTCCACCGATTCTTGCCTTGCTACATCGAGTCTTCCAGTCGAGTCCTGCCTTGCTACCTCCAGTCTTCCAGTTGTGTCCTGCCTTGCTGCATCAAGTTATCCAGTTGAGTCCTGCCTTGCCATGCCGCGCATTCCAGTCAAGTCCAGCATTAGCGTACCGTGCCTTCCAGCCAAGCCTAGCAGTGTCTTGCAATGAATTCCAGCCAAACCTGTTCAAGTCACCTTGTCCAGAAACCGAGCTCCATCCTGCCATGCTGCTCTATTACAACCACCATTTGAATCTAGTTTGTCTACCTCATTCAGTACTTCGACCTTGCCAGGTTGGAACTAATCCTGCTATGTGTTTACCAATCCAAAAGACTTTTTAACTGTAATTACAGTAGTTGAATTTGTAAATAAAGTTTATTCTAATTAAAGTATCTGGTCGTCGCCTAGTCTGAACAGGACAATACCTGATTAGGATCTGCCTTCTCCTTCTTTCCCCCTGCCTCCAGTGTCTTGTCCTTTTTTCTGTTACATTAACTGCAGCACCATAGGCAAGCTCATTCATCAGTATTTTATCCTGAGGATCCTTTCACAGAACGAGTCATTTAGGATAAAATGGCCAGGAAGACTGTTTTTGTAATTATCCAGCAGAGGAAAGATCTAGTCACCTTCCCCAATGCCTTAATCTGAGAAAGAAACTATATACTGTAAATCACAGAAATATACATATACATTTCTTATAATACAGAAGTCTTCATACACTTATTAAGTATCCTTACACTGAGGCAGGCCATAGATTCATCTACAGTATTGTCTGTTCTGAAGGGCAGCATCTCTCCAAAAAGTTGGCAGAATATTTTATCATTCCTGTTGCCTAAAATCATTTAAAGTTAGAATTAGGAATGGTGACAAAGGGCTTCTATATCAGAAATTCACAACTTATGACCCCATATTTCTACTACTCCACAGCTTAGGGCAGGGCTTTCCAAGGTGCCGCCACTGGCAACACACCAGTGGTGGCGGCGGCAGCGCGGCGGGGCACGCGCACGGCGGTGGTGTGGGGGGGCGTGCGGCGGTGCGCGTGTGCATGGCGGCGGCGGCAGCCTCCGCTAAAACACGGAAACATTGATACCGTGTCGCCGCCGCCGCCGTGCACGTGCGCACCGCCGCTTCCGGGTGGTGTGGCGACACACCACGCTGTGTGTGGCGACACACTTTTGTGTCGCCACACACAGTTTGGAAAGCTCTGGCTTAGGGTATGGACCCAAAATCTCTCCAAGGTTGTTTCTGACCAGACATTTCTATTTAATCCCTTTCATCCTGACTTTGTCTACTGTTAACCTAGGCAACCTGTTCTACCTCAAAGTAAATGCTGTTTCACTTTGAATGAATTCAATAATATTCCAGACTAAAATTTTCTAAAATCTCACCATTTTAAGTAACTTTTCTTGGGGTTTTGGCAGTTGATTGCATTTACTGGATTCATTTTTTAAAATAAAAACTATTTGTCAGTTTTCTAAACACAGGTATCAATATGACATACCCAGTCATGTCATTGTATTAGCATGAAAAAATACAGTATACAGTAGATTAAGCAATTCTGTGGTTACAGAATACCAGGTTACATTGGCATTCTGCTCAACCAACTAAAAGTCAAGTAGAAGCCCAACAATGAAAATGTTTGGCAAATGGCCATAGCTCAGTAGTAGAGCAAATGCTTTGCATGCAGAAGATACCACTTTCAAACATCAGCATCTTCAGCGACAAAGCCTCCTGATGGAAGCCTTGGAAAACTGTTATAAATCACTGTATATAATAGTCAGCAAGAAGACTTAGCATAAATGGGTCCCTATCTTCCAAGAGCTGTAAACAAATTAACACAGTAATAATTAATTGGGATGTTTTGCTTGAGCAGAACACCCTTGGAAGCAAATCTGTGAAGTGATGCAGAGTCCACTTCTAAACAGTGAGTAGCCACATTGCTTTACAGGCCAAGAGAAGTGCCTGACAGCAGAACAAGTGCATCATGAAGGCAGGTCAACTCACCAAGATGCAGCAACACAGTTTTATAAAACAAAGTACCTCGCAATGTATATTTTTACTGAATCACATAGGCCTATGTTGGCAGACATTTCCATAGTACTCCAAGGAACTCTGCCCTCCCCATCCAATCATGGCAAACAGTATTGATGCAGCCATTGCATTAGTCATGTAAAGAGGAACATCACTACACATACAGCAGGGATCCCCAAACTGTTCAGCTCATCGACCCCTTCATGAACTTTCAGATTTTTCATTGACTCTCAAACATTTATTATATGAAAATAATTTAATAAATACTATTGAGGAGGAGGAGGAGGACAACTCAAGGCAGCTCTCACCCTGGGTAACACTGTCTTGCCACTAGCCACCTCACCGTGAGGACTGGGGACTGGTGTGGAACTCTACAGAGACCCCAAAAGATTAATTGACCCCAATCAACCTTCCATCATTTATTGACCACCTATTGACTCCCAGACATTTACTGACCCCCTTTTGACTCCCAGACATTTATCGTCCCATCAACCCTTGGGGGTCCCATCAACCCTTGGGGGTAAATATGGACTGCTTTCGGGAACTCAGACATACAGTGATGGCAGAAAGTTGCCTGAATTACACTATGAGACTCTTTTATATGCACAACTAAGCAGAAACTCCTTTACATTCATAACAAGGAAGCAATCTGCTTTCTTCCTTGTAGTCCTGCAAGGATGATCCAAAGGCAGCTCAATGTTTTTACACACATTCTGCAAGGTATTTACCATGATGCAGACTATGTATTTGTGGATCACTGTAAATTCAATCCATTTTACTGCACACTTTGCAAGATAAATTTGCAAGAGCTGTATGTCCAATAAATAAATAAACTATCTAGACATAAATGTACTGGCCATTTTAGAAGTGGAGGGACGTTTTTCTTGCTTTTGAAAATGTACAAGGTAATCAAGAGTCTTTATATTTTCTCTCTGTTGACAGCAAAAATGATCCATCTATTCATAGCAGTGTAAAACTCTCTGCAAAAGCTGCTGCTTCATTGCAATGTTTCCTGGACTAACCATATGAAGTATTACAAACAGGCTATGAGGAAGCATAACAGAAACAATGTTCTTCCATTAAACAGCTCCTTTTCTATGCTTCCTCATCCATTCAGATTAATAAGGAAGGAAGACAATACTGCAAAAAGAGCCAGATAAGGTGGCAAGTAAGAGAAAAGTTGTGCTAAATTGGAAGCAACTAATAAAGAAGCACATGACTGATCTTCCCAATAAAGTATATCAGTTTTTGACTGGTAATAATTTATTAGTTAAGAGAAAGGGTAAGGACTTTTCTTGAAAGTTGATGTTTCTAGATTGCCTCAATAAAAGGTAGGTATGAGCTGAATTCTAGGAACGAGAAAGATTATGGCCAGTGACATGTTATTGTTGTTCCTGCTGGTTATAGATATGGATAGGTGTATCAGGTTGTAATATCAGATTGTTTCCAAATGTAAAGTTTCTTAAAATCAGATCTCTGATTTGTATAGCAGCTGTTACTAATAGTAGCTGCATCCTCCCAGTTCAAATGGGATAGAATTCCAGAAGGCAACAGGTAATGGAGGCGAAACTATCACAGCCACTGCACACTACACGGTCCTCAAGCAGAAGGGTGAAGGAATGGCAAGGGTGAAGGAATGGCATCATTATTGAGATTTCACCCTCACCATTTCTGAAAGCTTCTGAAAGTTTTGCTCTTGGATTGCTTCTCTTCACCAAAAATTGCTTCTGATTGACTGCTTCTCCTTCAAAATAGAAATGGGAAGGTGCCACATGTGGCTTAAACATCATGCTTTTGAAATCTAGGAAGAGTTAGGTGGGTGCTCTAGCTTTCATGGTCAGTGATGTCTTTCTTATGGCCTTGAAAAATGCTACAGGAGCCTTCATTAGCATGTCTGTTTCAAAAGGTTACTCCTACACATCGTGTCACAAGTCTAATCTAATCCACTAATACTGCTTTCACATGCTCAGCAGGATAACATAATGCTATACTGTATCTCCAAAACTCCTTCCAGTTGAGTCACTCTTGATTTTATTATGAAACCAAATATAAACAACTTAACTATCAGGGAGAGAAGCTTTAGATGAGAATATATGTGATTTTTGTGATTTAATTTTCCAATCTGGGCCGATATAACAGGTCATGTTCCTGCTACTGTTGGCGTATTTTGAAGGGAGCGATCTGGAGGAAGAAGACTGGAGCAAAGCAGGGGGCGTTAAGCAGCCAATGGCTCGGAGAGAAGCCATTCTGGATCTGATTGCTGTTGGAGAGAGAATGAGAGTTGATCAGGACTGCTGGGAGGAACCTGCAGCTCAACTGTATCACTCAGTGGACTGCTGCAGCTGTTGCTTTTGCTGCTGCTGGAGCTTGTAAATCTGTATTTGGCTAGGTGCCTCTGAGGCAACCCCCAAAACTTCCCATCCTATTTTAATTCAACAGTGCTTCTTTGGGGTTTTTGTATTCTAGTTTAAGTTTTATGCTGAGCAGCAGGGTGGGTGATAGGAGAGAGAAGGATTCCCTGCCATCCATTTCAATTCACACCATTTAAAGCAGGGCTTTCCAAAGTGCTGCCCCTGGCGACACGCCAGCGGCAGTGCGGCGGCGGCGGCATGGCGGCGGCGTGGGGGGCGCGCGCACGGCGGCGACACACAAGAGCGTGCGGCGGCGACACAAGTTAGCATGCGGCAGTGGCGTGGGGGGGTGTGAGGCAGCGTGGGGGTGTGTGCGGTGGCGCGCGCGCACGGCGGCAGCGCGGGGGGGTGTGCAGCGGCGCGGGGGGCATGCGGCGGCGCGCGCGTGCATGGCAGCGGCGGCAGTGGCTGCTGCTGCCACCGTGCACGCGCGCGCCGCCGCTTCCGGGTGGTGTGGCGACACACCACACTGTGTGTGGCGACACACTTTTGTGTCACCACACACAGTTTGGAAAGCTCTGATTTAAAGATTAATGGGATATTCCCCACACCCACTTGCACCAATTAATTAATCCTTCCTATTAAGGGTTGTGTTTGTAGTAGTAATGACAGCACATGCACATTAAATAGAGCCTTTTCCCCATTTTAAATAGTGGGTACAACCTCACTTGCAATTCTGATACACTGTAGAGCAGGGCTTTCCAAACTTTTGCCGTTGGCGACATACCAACGGCTGGCCCACAAAAACCCGGAAGATCCTGGGCCAGTGCCAGGCAAAAACCGGAAGTGCCGGCGGCGGTGCTTCCGGGTTGGTGCCGCGGCGGCGGCAGCTGCCCCTTCAAAAGGGCAGGCTCCAGGAACCCCGAAAATGCCCTCGGTTCCAGCAGGGAGGCAAAAAGCCTCCCCACCCGCGCGCACGCTGCCGGCACAGCTGATGGGGGCTGGGGTGGAAATTCTCCCCGCGCATCAGCTGAGCGGCGGAAAGCTTGGCAGCTTGCGTGTGCGCGCGCGGGGAGGCTTTTCGCTTCCCTGCCGGAACCGAGGGCATTTTCCGGGTCCCCAGAGCCTGCCCTTTTGAAGGCGCAGCCCCTGCAGCCTCGCGGCAACCTGGAAGCACCGCTGGCGCTTCCGGGTTGCCACGCGACACACTTGGGGCCCCCAGGCGACACAGTATTGTGTCGCGACACACACTTTGGAAAGCCCTGCTGTAGAGAGTATTTTAAAAATGTAGTTTTAGGCCTATGTGTCATCTGTTTCTTGGCCTGGTCTATCTTGTAGGCCTGACATACACTTGGTTTTAAAGTTTCTCCCATGCTGCCCCACCCCGTAGTTCAAGGTACATTAGGTAGGTCAGCATATTCCCCCCTTTTAAAAGCCCTTTGACTTAACAAGCAACGAGACAGGGATTTAGAGGAGCAGTTAGATGGAAGGGGATTGTCAGCAGGAGAGACAGGTCAAAGGTGACTGCTGTAAGGAGACTAAATTTTAGCAATATGCCTATCTTCTCCTAAAGTAACAATGGTGCCACTAGCTGGCATTGCAAGGGTGAGGCTGAGTCAGGGCCCAGTGTTGCTAGAATGAATTACTCTCATCTTCCTTCCTGTTGAAGACTAACATGAAGCAAAGCAGATTCATTCTCACAGCTATATTCTCAGCTGCCAAGTATGCTTTAGAAATAATTAGTAAGACAAAACAGACACTTCTTTCTGGTATTAGCACAGGTGACAAAGAATCCTTTAGTTCCCCAATGCATATTGCTTCACATTTAGTATCTCCATGGACATCATTTCTAGGGTGTGTCTTTCTACTTGATTAGCAGCAGCAAGGTATTTTGCTCTGACGAATTAGAAACACAGCAGCAAAAGAAACTTGCACTTTCCTTCTCACTGAAAGGACCAAGCACAGGTATTATTATTGGACATTTCCTTCCCCAAAACATGATTAGAACCTGATTATTCCCTACAACTGCATTCTGGCAGTAGGAATCAGCTTGCTTCCATCTGTGTTCTGCCTGTCACAATAAATTATATGGTTTCTCTTGAAAAAATATGCCACTAAGAGGTATATTAGTATCTAGTATGAATGCCAGAAAGTTTGTAAGAAATTCAAAGTGGATTTCAACTAACTTGCTTATCTACTTGCATTGCATTGATAAAATGCAATCATACATCTAAATGTCTACCTTTTGGTCAATGATTTTAATAAAATTCACTCACTTACTCTACCTACCTATCTATTTATTGATAGAAATACATGGATAGCTGTGGAGCTCCTATTAAGGATAAGGTGATATTGGAGGGAAGAGACATAAGGCATGGCATTAAATGTTGGTTGGGAGACTTATGCATCTTTCCCAGAGCCATAAATAGGGGAAGGAAGGATAGATAGGGAGAGGGAGAGGGAGAGAGGCAGAAATAGGCGGACATACAGTGAATGGTTATGGAATGATCAAATGAAGGCACCACATAGAAATTCTTTCTCCCCAATCAAACAATAGGCAGTAAAATCAAAACTTTAGAGGCCCAAATGATAGATAAATATGTAGGACAGATGAAACAAAATATAGACTTCTTGTACAAATATCTCATAATCAACATGGTCATGTTGGCTCCAAAGAATAGATACAGTCATTCAACCATTAAAAAAAGGACAGAAAAGCAAAATCTATTATGCTGTGGATATATAATTATCTCCAGAGCAACCCAAACTGGATCAAATTCCTGAACTAAACTTAGTGATATTTACACACTCCTATTTTCCACCTGAAGAATTTGAGAATTATAGCTTTGTGAGGAAAACATGTATGAGCTATTTTTTGCCATCAAAACAGCAATATTAAAATATAAATTCTCTTTCATAATTAGTGTAGTATAGACATAGCTTTCAGTGTATTTAAATGTTAACAGAGGTTAGGGTTATGCCATCATTGAAATATTTGCTTTTACTCAGTTCTGAAGTTTCAGTGGCTTGTTCCACCTTTGCAACATCTGTTTTATTGGTTATGGGAGTTTAATGTCTTACTATGGTGTAATTTTTCTTTCACAGCTTTCTAAACAGATACTAGTGTCTTGTAATTATATGTATATTCTTCACTGTATCTATCTTCCCTTTCATTTCTCTATGTGGCCTTTGCAGTTTGCACACTAATTGCAACTATATAGGGCAGAGCACACAAAAGTGTGTCGCCACACACAGCGTGGTGTGTCGCCACACCACCCGGAAGCGGCGGCGCGTGCGTGCACGGCGGCCGCCATGCATGCGTCCGCCGCCGCACGCCCCCTGCGCCGCCTCACGCCCCCCCGCACCGTCGCCGCCGCTGCCGCCGCTGGCATGTCGCACTTTGGAAAGCCCTGATATAGGGCATACAGTAGTATCTTAAGCAAATTCATTAAAAAGAAAAAGAACACTTACCCGAGAGAAGTATCTATCTGAATTCTTAGGGTTGAATTTAAATATCTGATTTTATCTTTTATTTCTTGAAAGTGTTGTAAATCGAAGGAAGGCTTACAGTAGAATATTGGCGGGGGGTGGTGGAAATCCAGCAGTTAATGAACTTTTAAGTTTCTAGAAATGGGCTAGCAACCTTTTTTTATCTGGGATGGTGGTGATGATGACTGGAACAGCTATGTTGGCAGCTACACCAAACAAATTTCTGATATTGATAGTCTTTGCACAAAATTAAAATCAACAAAGAGGAAAATTGATTTTGTAAACCTTTAGTGAGCAAACATGGAAGATGAAATATGCAGATTTGCCAAACCATGAGCACAGACACATCTTCATACTGCTATTACCAGTAACTGAATTTGAGATGTGTACTTTTCTGATACTAGAGGTAATAAATAAATCATCATGACCTTGGTTGCTTATCCTTCATAAAAATGTCTAAACTCAGAATTAAATTATTTCTAAATAAAAACTGGCCATCATCACAGTTTGTGATAACAAGTTCCCAAGTTTAAATTTACATTATTCTGGTATTAAAAGAGTAATCCTAGCTATGTATTTTTATCACACCATTACATTTTTCCCTCAGAGGTATACTTTTAAAATTCTGTTCAGCTTTCATTTTCTCTTAAGAGCTAGTTGATTGTCCCCTTGATCATTTTGGTCACTTTTTCTGAAACTTCACAATTTCTACAAGAGAGAGTAACTTTTCAGCATGCCTATCTTTGTTTTATATGCCTTAGAAAATATCAAATGAAGCCATTCAGGTTGCAATCTACTGCCCAACTAAGATGATGACCCACCATCTATACATGTATTTTCAACATTCAATTATTCCATCTTGTGTGCACTATCTAATCTTAATTTCCAGATTATCTTCCTAGCCAAGAATTTGTGTGTTTTTCTGAAGTGAAAGAAATGCAGCCAGTGCTGATAATTCCATAAATGGGCAGTAGGAGAAAAGGAAGAGCAGCTATTTCTTCTTTGCCTCAGTACACTAGCATGACCTGATAAGGCAACATGCAATTCACTGAATTGAAAATGTCCATCTTCAAACTGTCTGAATTACAGGTTTCATAATCAAAACATATAGCTTTTTAAAAATATATTTTCTACTTCTTCTCCCATCCCAGATGTTTCTGATTACCTGGTTAAGAGTTAGGTGAAAAAAAATTAAAAGTTGCACATTTTATAGCATTTTGATTAATAAATGCTAATAAAGATGTTGCTCAACTGGAGATTTGGGAGATATATACTTGGGAAGAGGAATGAAAAAGAGATCAATTAGACTCAGTAAATGTGATTTATTTGAATAACAATGAGAATTAACAGGGGAAGGAAATTGTGTTGAAAGATTAGAATGCCAAATTCACATTTTGATTATTATACAAGTACAGTAAAATTCCAGTTTTATAGACTGCTGTTCAGCATATTTTGGATGTAATTAATAAAATCTGACTTGGAAAAATCCAGTTTTTGGAAAATCAGCCCAAACAATTTATGTAAAATCACATACATTGTACATAAATTATAAGATTACATATACTGCATAAATTTTATGAACATTATTTAGTTTTATATTTAACAGCAGTTCAGAGTTAATGGAGATGCCTCTGAAGAAAGGAGGACGCTAGGAAATAGGTAATGTAGGTATTTGCAGCTTCAAATATTCAGGGAATAATGACAACTTTCTTAGAGGCCATGCCAGTCTGAAGAAATGCAAGAACATACTGTACATAGTAACCTCAACTAAAATTATCTGGAATACTGAATTACTGACCACTAGTAATTGAATTAGTCATTCCCTCCATCAACACTTTTTACTAACAGTGCCAAGTAAAGGGAATTACTTTAAAGTAGTATAACTTTATTGATTAGTCAATTGACCATATCAAAAATGGGCATCTGCCACAGTGGAATACAACAGAATAAATAAAATACAATACAATACAGTACAATAAAATGAGATAAGATAAAATAGACTAAAGTAAGATAGGATAAGGTAAGGTACTGTAAGGTAGGATAAATATAAAAGAGTAAGATAAAAGAGTATAAGATAATGCAGAGAATTATAATAAAACGAATAATAAAAATACAAAACAGTATGTGTTTAGGTGAATTCATCACCTTTACATGCCACCCCAATGTGTTCTATAAATTGTGTTCTCAGTTGGACAGCTCTGACTATAAACTTAACAGTTCTGGTAACTACATATGTGTTTGTGCCCTGAAGGAAGTAACCTAGTCGTTTGTTACAGTCCCAATATATGGTTCTGTCAAGTAGTGTCTGTAGGTACTGAGCCCTTGCTGAGGCATATAATTGACAGTTAAATAGGACATACACAATGTCTTCTATTTCGGATGCTCCACAAACACATGGTCTCTCAGAATATGGCACTTGATGGAATCGTCCATATTTAACCATAGAATCTAGATGCTTGAATCTTGCTCTGGTATCCTATGGTATTGAGTCAGACCCATTGTCAGATATTTTTCTGTTTGAAAAGACGTTTATTCTTGGCCAACCATTTCAACGACCTAATGTTTGCAAGTGACTCAATATCAGTTTGAGCATTAACATCCAAGACTCTTTGTTTAAATATTGCCTTGGCCTGATGTCCGGCTGAGAGCAGATATTGTGTTGAGAAGCCGAGGTATGAGATGGTTTGGAGAAGTTGATTGATCCATGTAGTGGGTTGTAATGTGCCCATCTGTTCTTCAAGGCACATTTTTGGTAGTCTGTCAGGTTCCATTGGGAGAATCCTCCACCAGTAGTTGAAGACTTTGATTACTGCTAGACTGTAAATGGAATGTGTGCCTATTTCAGCTCTTACTGCTGCTGCGGGTGTATTCCTGTCGGTCCCCAGAATGAATTACTTTAAAGCATACCTCAAGTTTCTAAATCGGTCTAAACCTATTTATTTATTTATTTATTTAAATTTATTGGCCACCCAACTCCAGCTTATATTTAATAGTAAGGAGGAACTTGTGTCACTTTCCACATTACAACTTTCAACAGATTGAATCACGATGGCTGGCAGTAAAGAATACTTGGCATAGTGCTCCAACATTTAGAAAGCCACAGGTCCCCCATCCTCGCTATAATGCAAGATGAATTATACAGTAACACACTAAGGAACTTATTCATTAGATTATGTTTCAAATTCAATTTTTAAGTATGCTTATATACTGGCTCAGGTAGAATTAATCATGGGTCAATACAACTCCAGTGAAATGGTTCATCTTTCTAAGGTATTCCATTTCAATCACAGTGACTACTTTAAATAAAGGAAAGATTCATGCAAACATTTTGAATGCTAGAAATATTCTTCTTGACTGAAATCAGTCTATTTTCACCCTGGAGTGAGAAGCAAATTAAACGTCAGCATCAGTAACTTGAATACTTAGCTGCTTTTATTCAGTTTTTTTTAAAAAAGACTTCATTTTGTCCATGATTTAGCAGATCTGCATATATCAGCCTCTGTGATTATTCACCAGAGTTTTACAATGTCATTTCTCCTCCATGCCTACTGCTTTTTTTAATGTCGTGCAAAGACTATCATGTCTAAAACCTGTTCCTTCATTGATGTAGCTGCCAAAAGGGTTCTTAATTCATTGAGAATAACATTGTGTGATGTTTGCTTTGTAGCACTGTTGTGGCCATGCTCTCAGCCCATATTTATATTGTTTCCTGTTTTCGAATGCACAGAGGCTATGAATAGCTGTTCTTCTTTATTGTCTCAGGCACCATAACCAGTGGAGAAATCCTTTTTTCTCGCTTCCTGCTGCTTGGAAATTAGATGATAATGACAAAAAAGTCCATATCTTTTGAATAGCTGCTTATGATTAAGCATATTTTATCAGGCCCATCATTGATCTTTGTCATCTAACTTTATTAACATTTAAAGAATTAATATTTCCAAGGAACCTCATATTCATGTTTGTAAGGAACCTAAATGTCGCTACTACATTGAAAACATATTTTGGAAGAAGCACCATTCAACTTTAAGAATATGTATATCAGTAATCTCAAATCTAAGTAGATTCTTCTTCTTATCCTACTTTCACTTTCACGGTGAGATGAGCAGGAATGTCATTAACAAAACAGAGAAATCATGAATGTAATCCTTTTAAGGAAGTATCAATTCTATTATTAGTAATAGTATAATAGTAGTATTACCTCCACTATCCCAGGGCAAATTGGAGTGATGTGGGACAGGTTTTTCCCTCCCAAGGCAGGAAAAATTGCTCTCACTCTTCCTTTCCCAATTCCAAGACCTCTGTGAAGCTCAGCCCCTTTGTGGGTTTATAAGTGCTGTTCCATATGTGATAACATTGCAGCAGCCATGCGAAAAAAGGGGATATTAAAAACAAACGTGAACTTTCGAAAATGAAAATATTCTGAAAATGGCCTGAGCAGGCAGTGCTTCAGTGGGAGGTCAATGTAGTATGAGATGTCAGACTAAGGCTTGCAATCCAGGCTTGGATGCATTCAGGTTGCAGTCACCTGATCAAGAAAATCCGAGATGGGTCTTGGCGATGCGAATAGCATCTCTCCCTCTTTTCACAAATGGTGAACCTAAGCCACCTTTTTC